>OY720344.1:96747450-97326601 GCA_963082975.1 Labia minor | reverse complement strand
ATCTCATTTATAAACTCAGGAGGAATCTATTGAATTTTAATTAGATTAAATAACTAAGCTATCCATCTATATATGTTAGATATGTTATTTGCAATTTTATTTGTTTTTATCTTTTCATTTTTTTATTAGAGTTTAATTTCAACATGTGATATTTAGTTTAATATATATTAAATAATTTGTTTTTTCTATTATTAGGCGCAGCAGCAGTTGCAAACATTGCTGCTCCAAGGGCCACAACATTGGCTACTCCCATTGGTCGTGCAACGTCAACTTTTCAAGCATCCAGCAAGTAAGTTTTTTTCATTTTAAAATTATAAACTAAAAAAAATAGTCATCTATCATTTTCATCCAATTGTGAATTTAATTAATAATAGTATATAATAATAAATTTTTCTCTCAAAGGTTTAATAATTATGTAGAAAATCTGCTTTTGACATTGAAATCAAATACTACTATAATAATTACAGACTATAATTATCATTTGTGATCTCATTCAATATTGTATATATTGTAATTAAAAGAGGTTTTTTCCACTATTTAAGGTAATTTAGCCTGGGAGGCGAAAGGATGAATTATTGAGGGAAAAATAAAGAGCCATAACCATGGCGGACTCGGATACTCATCACTTTTACCTACCTTCAAGACGCTTCTTTGCCGAATCATTGGAGAAAAACTAAATTAGTTAATATTTGTTAATAATTTAATCATTTACCATTTTATGATTAATTTCATTTGAATAAATTATATCTTCTAGCTTTAATAAGAAAATTAATATCCCAATTTTTATATAGCGTATTTGCAAAAGTAAGTTCAGGTTTTCTAAAGAATAATCTAGAAAGATGGAAAGATGGAATCGCTTGTATTGCGGTAATAAATGATTTTGAAATATCTTCAAAACAATGTATATGACATTTGATTAAAGTATATAAGATTGTATTCATTCCATTTTAAAATGAATAGTCGATAATCGTAGTTTGATTGAAGTTTAGTAATACTTTTTTATAACTTAAAGAAAAACGTTGCTGAAAGTTGTACGAGTTTATGGTAAATATGATTTTTCTTATAGTATTTCTAGAAGGTATTTCATTCACACAAATTATAGGTTTATTTGATATTGAAGACTGAACTTGAAGGCAGTTAGAAGATGATATATTGCAAGCATTATTGCACACGACAACATAGAAATGACAAACAACAAGAATTGACAAACATTGAATGTTAATCAAAACGGTATACTAATGTACCACTTTTATATATCTATCCTTGTTAAATAACATGCAATTTTAATAACCATGAACTGAACTTACTTTAACATATACCTAGTATATATGAGTAATATAAAAAAATATTCGAATATATTAATAAACAAATCCTATGTTCTATATTCTAGTAATTGTCTTCATGAATTTTATAAATACAATACATTTTTATAGAATAATTATTATATGTTTGTTGATAAATTATTTTTTAGAATATCATTAAGTTTTTCAAAAACTTAAAATCTGGTTCTTGTATCAATTCACAAGGTCATTTTGTAATAAAATTTGTTTTTCTGGTAAGGTTCAATTAATAAAAAATTATTTCAATCTATTTCTTCTGAAAATTTTGGAAAAATTAATATTAAAATAATTTTAATTTCGTGAATTCTATTCATATTAAAACTGTTTTAAAAATTTAGGTCAATCAAAAAATAATTGTATTTTATTAATTATTGTAATCACTAATTTCTACAAAATTTATTGTTTTTAAAGCAGGGCTGGTTCTAGGGTTTTAAAGCTCCTCGGGTAAATCAAAATTTGGCGCCCTTCACATATACAAATATATTGCAAATTAAAAAAAAACAGTAAAAAGGCAAATCAAAATTACATGAAAATAATGAATATAAAAAATATTTACGGTATGGTGCCCCAGGCAGCTGTTCGTTTTGTCCGTCCTTTAATCTGGCCTGTTTGAGTGGAAACCAGTCGTCTAGTTATATATATATATATATCAGTTTCTCAAGCTTATTGGCCAAGTGCCCACTCTCCAGAAAAAATTTATACAGCGCCCCCTTTCCAGAAAAAAATTTATACAGCGCCCCCTTGAAATTAATTATTTTAATAACAATTAAACAGAAAGAAAATGTACCTATTCTCAAAATATTATAAATAAAGGTGTAAATTAGAAATATTGAAATTATGTATCTATTTATTGAACTCAGAATAGATAAATAATGTACAAGTAATTTTCCCTTCACCGCAGCGCCCACTTTGGAAATCACCAGAGGCGGATTATCCGTAAGGCAAACTAGGGGCTTGTAGTTACAAGGGGCGCGCGAGCTCAGAATTTTTAAAATTTATAGTATTATGATGGGCATTTATGACCGATTCAGGGGCGCCGATAAAGTGATTGCCTAGGGCGCTCTGGACCTTTAATCCACCACTGGAAATCACTGATATATATAAATATGTTTATATTTAAGTAATTTTCGACTCTTATAATATAATGTCTATATTTATGGTGTGTCTACAAATTTCCAAATATTTACGAGAAACTACCAATTATACTTGTTTCTTTGAAAATATGCTGATTTTTCAACATAATTATTTTCATATTCTATTGATTATTAAATTTTAAAAATCTGGTTAAAACAAAAATTCACTATTTGATTCACTTATGATTATTTTTATAATTTAATAAAGTTTCTAAAATGATAAAATAAATAAACAAATAATTTTTTGTTTCGACGTTATTCTCAAATTTACTAACCTAAAATATATTTATTTTAATTTGTTCTACTTTTTTATATTTCTATTCTATCTATTATATACATAAATAAATATTTTATTTAATCATTTGAACATTTAATATTTATTGTTTTTTATAGTTTTGTTCCTACTGGCCTTCGCGCCATTGGACCACGAGCCTCTGTTACAACCACACCAGCTGGAGGTGTTCTAACAACTAATTTATCAGGCCCTTGGGCACAATCCACATCAAGACCCGGTCAAGTTACAGGTAAATTTTTTAATTCATAAAAATAAATTAAAATTAATTATTCTATTAATTTCTTCGAATACTATCTTAGAAATGATTTCAATTTTTTTAATATATAATTTTAGTTGCGGGTAGACCTTTAACTCTTCAACCAGCCACAAAACCACAAATTATACAACCTATTACTCAAACAAAATCCATTACACTTAATCAAGGACAAGCTCAGGTATACAAAATATATAATATAATAATTTTTGATATTTTTAATGTTTTATTTATATAATTTTTATAAAAAAAAAATTTTTAGTTGCAAAATTTGCCAAAAGCAACTGCAGTAACAACAGTTCGACCAGTCAATGCCCCAATTGTTCGCCCCTGCTCTAATCCGTCAGCTACAGTTGGATCGTAAGATCATACAATTATTTACTTAATATTAAATATTCTTGAATTTCTTTTAACATCAAAAATTTCTTATTTTAGACTTGTAACAAAAACTTCGGTTCCAGTCTCGAATGTAAATATTGGTGTTCCTAATGTAGTATCTTCATCTGGAGGTGGTCCAGTTAATACTGTACAAGCTACCCAACTTACACGATTAACTGTTACTACCGGGACACCATTAGTATCTTTACAGCAAGTGGGTTTGCCGATAAAAGCTGCCACTGGTACATCAACCATCACAGGAGTTCCAGGAACTTCTGGAGCAGCGGCAGCTGGACTTAAAACAGTGCCAATTAAAAGTTTACCAATAAAAGCCATTTCACAATTGCCCAGTTCAACAGCAAGAGCACTTCAACATGCAATTGGACCAAAGGTTTATCAATCAATCTATTTTCATAATAATAATTGATATTTTTTAAATTAAATATAAATTTTGGAAATTAATAAAACTAATTATTGATAATAATTAATTGTAAAAGAAAATAAAAAACAATATTATTTATTTAATTTTCTTATCTGTTTTTTGTTTTTTCAGGTGATTGCACAACCAACTCATGGTCAAATTCAACTTACACAAATTCCTGTAAATAAAGTGGGTGGACAAATGCTTTTAAGTCCAGCCCCTCGTGGAACTGGTATGTATTATATTTTATACATATTCTATATTTAAATAATTGTTTTATTTAATATTTAATAAATTTTCAGTTCCTCTTACTGCTGCAGCTTCATCAGTTAATGCTAATAAAGCTCCTGTAAATTTTCCAATCAGTACAGCTGAACAGCAACCATCTCCTGTATCTACTAGTGTATATATTCAACCTCGAGCATCTCCAGGTAACTAAATATTTTTTTCTCCATAAGTAAATTTAACATCTTTGTGGTAGATTCATTTTTAAACTAAATTTTTATTGAACTAAAAAAAGTTAATATTTCCAATACTTAAATATAATCAATAATTAATAATTATTTTTTTGATTTCATTTTATTTTAAATTACATATTTATATTTTTAATCAAAATTGTATTATTTCATCATTTCAAATATATAATTATTGGATCTTACTACAATTAATAATTGAACACTTAAAAATTATTTCTTTTTACAATTTAGTTGTTACTTTGATAGCTCCTTCTGGACAATCGTCAACAACATTTGCCACTGTTCCATCGTATTTGTATGAAACAAGTGCTGCAACCGCCTCTTATCAAGTAGGTACCGCAGGATCTTTAGTTACCAGGCCGTTTCCAGCAACTACCACACTTGCTCCTTCTGTTGTGGCAACCCCTGCTCCGATTCGGCCTGTTCAGGGGCCTACAACTACTCACCAAGTTCATGGCAAGTTGAAATTTATTTATAAATAATAATTTCTCATTTTTTTTATAATAAGAAAAATCATTATTTATTCATAATTGAATTTCCAGGGCTCGTTACTGCTGCCTTTAATCCCGTAATGGTAGTTGATTCTTCACGGGGGGCAGCTGTACCATTACCGCAATATGTTGCTGAGGGTATGTATCATGTATCATGTATGTTTCATTTTATTTTAATTTAATATAAATATAGAAATTTTATTTTATAAGATGATGCATACATTTTTACAATTTTTTTTTTTTTTAATAAAAAAAATAATGAATTTATTATTAAACAATATGCTTCATCTTATATATATTAATATTTATTTTTAATTTATTTAGAAAACATAACTAATTAATTTATTAAAAAATTGTCTTCCAATTCAGTTCTGGAAAAACAATTGTCTTCAGGAACTCTTGTCCAAGCAGACGCAGCATCAGTAGCTGTAGCAGCAACTGCTGCAGTCCAAACCCAAACCCTTGTACAAACCACTGGACCCCCACAACAATTAGCTCCCACGCCAGTAACAACCACACCTGCCTCTCCTGCATCATCAAACTCTCTTCAAACTTCAGTTGCTGCTAAATTAAATGCTTCACCACGTCCTAGTATTTTAAGAAAACGAGATAATGAAGGGTAAATATTTTTCATTTTATATTTTGATTAATATATCTTATAAAATAAAAGAATACATAATTACATAAAAATTTTCTATTGAATTATCGTTTAAAAAGATAATTAATTATATATATATTTTTATTTTTCAGGTCCCCATTAAAAGCTCAAAAGAACCTAAGCAACATATTTTCGGTTTATGCGGCAACAACGCCTTCTCCACAATCACCTCCTTCACCTCCTAGAAGGTAATTATTAAAAAACAACAATGTTTATTCTTCAAATTAAAATTTAACTAAATTGTATGTTAAATAATTAATATATTACTATTTATTAAATTTAGTATTGAAATAATTTTTCAACAATGATTGTTTACATTTAATAATAATATGTATTATTATTAATTAATTAATTTGTTTTATTGAAATAAATAATATCAAAGAAATCTAAATCATGAATTGTTTTAGGCCTGATTCTAGAGGAGGTATAGGTGGCAATGGGAATGGCGGTAACGGTGGACACTCTAGTGCAGGATCAACCACCATTTCAGCCACATCATCACCTGGTTTAGGAGATTCCATTGTGTGTGAAGACTCGCTCCCACATCCCATTGTAAAAAATATTGACAATCTGCCTTTAGCAGAAATGAGTCCACGGAAAAAGCCAAGAAAACAACAATTGTAAGTTTACGAAAATATAATTGAAATATATCTATTTGAGAGTAAAGATAATTTTTTGTTAATTATTTTAATTTCTAAAAAATTTTATTTTTTTCAAGTGCCAATGAAATTAATGAAACTAAATTTAGTGATGAGGAAATGGAATTTATATCAGAAGAAAAAATTAAAAAAGATACAAAAGAAGGTAAAGAATTGTGGATTATTTGAAATTTATTTAAATTTTTAGAATATTTGTAAATTATTATATATATTTTTTCAGAAGCGGATCACTCGAATTCCTCACTACATTCTTCTAATCTTGCATTAACTGGTGCAAAACAGTCCTTCAATTCTAGTTCAACAAATATTCCATCTTCAAATCAAGAACCAGTTGCTAATCCTCCAGTACGGCGTAAAAATCCTCAATTATATACTTTTCCAAAACTAGGATGGAAAACTAGACACAATCATTTTATAAGATATACAGATGTTCGGCATAAAGATGAGAGAAGACCTACCGTTACAGATTTAGCAAATCAAAAAAATATTATACAAAGATTAAATGGTTGGAAAGTCTATCACATTACTTCACAAATGACAGATATGGTATGGTTTTTATTTTTATCTATTAAAAATTTATTTTTATATTTATTAAATTTATTTTTCTCTCAAATTCTTTAGAAGTTATAAAAACAAATAAAAATACATAAAAATATTTATTAATTGAATATGAAGGGTAAATTTTGTTTAGAATTTTATAATTTAAAATTCTTATTTTATATGAATCGTTTATTCTAGTTTAAAAATATTAAGTAAAAGTAAATTTTAATATGAAGCCTACCATCGAAATAAAATTCATTTTTCATTTTTATTATTTAATAATCATTAAGTATATATATATAATATACTAATATAATATAATAATATCTTATTGAAAAAATTTCTCATTTTAGAAATAATTGTTATTCATCTATTCTTTTTTTTTTTAGTTGAATGTTGAAACTCAAGTTAATAAAAGATTAACAAATTTATTAAAAATCATTGAGAAGAGATCATCGAAGGAGTTAGATAAAGATATTAACCGAGTTAATGAACTGCTTAAGGTAGACAACTAATTTTTTAAGCTTTTTAGCAAATCCCACAAGAGCAAAATTACAAGAGAGATGAGTTCTAACCATCGGCTCTCCCAGGGGTCAGTCAAGAGTCAGCCTGCGCTCTGGCCGGCTCGACATCCCAGTCCCCGGTGGGCATTTGTAGCCTGGGTTGAACTGAGACGACCGCAATGCCAGAGTTGGACTTGACAGGCTGGACTGGGATTGAACCCAGGTCCGCATGGTTGGTAGTCGAGCTCTCTATCCAATCACACACCCTTCCTTTCACTTTCAAATAAAAAATTTAATCAAAAATTGTTTTAATTTTACATTATTTTATGATTCAATTTTTTTTAAAAATTGTATTTGTTTTCAGGGAAATAATCAAAGAAGTAAAGTTCTCAAAGATCAAATAAATGAAGCAAGTTCACAATTGGTAAAAATACTTGAACATAAGAAGAGTGTAGGTGATATCATCAATCGTGTATCTAATAAACGACAAATGAAAAAACGGGAAAGAATTTAATTTTAAAATTATTCCGTTGAGAAAAAGTGCATTCCTTTTCTTAAAGCTTGAGACATTATTTCAATGTTCTATATCTATTTATGTGTTTAATATTTGATTCCAAATTTCAATTTCAAAAAATGACTCATTTGATGATTTGAGCCATAATATTATATCTAGTGTGTATAAATATTAAATAATATTTTATAACAAGTAGGAAAAAAAATATTTTTTTCACTATATATAAATATATTCAAAATAATTGTCACATTTATATAAATATTTTTATCTTAATTTTGTAAAAATTATTTCTAATGTTTATTTTTAATTTGAAAAAACAATTCAAAAAGGTCTTGCCTCTAGTAACTGAATAAAAACATAAAAATAATTTTTTTATATTATTAAAATTATTTTATAAAGTTCTATTTATTTATTTATTTATTTTTTATTCATTAATTTATATTGAGAAAAATAAATTTCATGTTATATACATATATAAATAAATATATATATATATATATATATTAATTTGTATTATATATTAAAATTATATTTATTTCTAAAAGTGTTCAATCAATACAAGGAATATACAACATTGTAGATCTGCCATGATAAAATTAATTGAAAATTCATTCTATCTAATTAATCATGATAAAAATTGTGATAAATAGGATTGTTAATATATAAATCAGAAATAAATCAAGAGATTCTTAATCATTTGAAAATTTATAAAACTTATTTTTAAGAATTAACAAAAATTATTAAATTTTTAAAATTCATAATAAAATTTAACTTAAGATTTTTATTTTAAATATCGATTGAATTCTGATATATTTCTGATTATTCATAAGTTATGTTATGACTAAAATATAAATATTTTAATAAATTATTTTAGATATAAATTTTAAAAAAGTAAAATAAAACCAGTGATTCCTGATTAAACCTAAATATCTAATAATTCGAAGGTGAGGGATTCTAATTTTAAAATTTTAATAATAAATATTTTTTATAAATACAATTAACTAGAAGCATGGCTTTTATGGTTTTTCTATTTTTATTATTAAATTTTTCCTCCCCATAAAATATTTATATATAATGAATTATTTGAGGATGTTTTTAAGGTGCAATCAGAGTTTTAATTAAAGTGTATATATTATAATTTACTTTTTATTGTTTTTATTGTTAAAAGATTTTAATGTTTTTAATAACTAAGGAAACATGATATAATATTCTGGCTCAAAATATTTTATTTATTAATGTATATTCTAGTGTCGTGTCTTAATACTTGGTACCATGATAATTTAAATTATATATTTTTTTTTAATTTAAATTTTATTTTAATGACACGTGTCTTTCATTCAATCCACATAATAAGAGGACAAGAGTTCATATTCTAATAGAATAAAAAAAAAATGTACAAGAAAGAAAACGTCTTACCCTCCTTAAAATCAAGCCAAGACGATTCTATATTTTTTTTATTATATCTAAAAATATATATTCCTATTTTAATTGGTTCTAGAACATAAAGACATTTGTTTAAAATTTCTTAGTTTATATTATATGATAGATTCAAATTTAGTGTAAATAAGATCGTCTATATATATATATATTTATATATTACCTATAATTAAAATAGATTTGCTAAGAAATTTTAAGTAATTATCTTTAGGTTTCTATGACACAATACATATTCCAATATTTATTATTTTATATTAAAAACAAATGGAAATTTTATTAAATAATAAAAATGTATTTCATTGTTCAAACAAATAAACTATATTACACTTTTCTTGAAAAAAATACTAAATCATAATTGCGTGTTTTATTTTTAAAGATTTTTTAAAATCTATATTATTTATATTTATTTATCTGTATATATCAGGGTTTCCCAACTTTTTTTCTAAGTTTATTCCTTTTAAACTTTCTTCCCTATTTTCTTTAATGCAGTATAAGTATATTAAAAAGATTAACATAGAATTATGATCATTTAATAGAGTATATTTTACCATTCAATATTTTATTAATTAATAATTTCATAAATTATTAATAGGAATTCTTCATTGAAAGAATAATGATGTTTCAGGCTGTTTTTTAATATCACATTCAAATTTTGATTAATAATAAATTTCGAATACGATAATAGAGCTAATAAATATCCAATGTTTTATTATATAAAAATTATTGGAAAATATTAATTTACAAAAAAATAAGTTGACCTGTGGCCAGGTCCGAACCGACCGACGGTTTGAAATAAATTAATTTCCAGCTACAGAAACAATTTCAAATAATTTTAATATATCTATTAATGTAATAAAAACAGATATGGATATAACATAAATATTTTTAATTTTATTTTATTTATAATATATAGCTGGGGTAGCCGGCGTTACCCGAGGCTGTGACGTCATGAAGGGCTGGGTGACGTCATATAATTTTAAATTAAGAAAAACATAATGAAGATGATTTTTCCCGAGGATAATACCAATACATTCGTGGTGATATGTAAAAAATCTTATGTGAAATTTGGTGCGAAAATAACCCTTCCCTTCTTATCGTCGATCGCTAATACTACCACTTCCGGTTTCCGGATTTGCACCAAAAGTTGATCAATTCATCCCACTGATGCATTAAGTAAATATACCAAATTTCATCAAAATCCGTTAAGCCGTTCAGGCTGTACACATCTATACGGACGGACAGACGGACAGACATCATGCTAAAAATACTTTTTTTTGTTAAGAAAATGCATGATTCGTGGAGATATGTAAAAATCTCCACATGTGAAATTTGGTGTGAAAACAATACCTCCCTTACTATCGTCGGTCGGTAATAATTAAAGTTAACTGGTATTTTATTTAGATTGAAAATTTAAAACAAAAATTCCAATGAGAAATATCTGAAAAAAATATTAAAACATGGACGATTATATAAATATATCATGAAAAGTGTAATAAATACATATAACTTGGGCACAAGCGAGATTCATACTCTTTTTCAAAGCGCCATAAACCCCCAAGGGGTTCTCTTGGACTTTCTTTTACCAGTTTTCTATTTTGTCCAGGCCATTAGATAAAGATTGAATTAAACAAATAAATACTTAACTTAAAAAATAAATAAATATATATATATATATATTAATAATTAATCAATAAAAAGTTTCTCTTTAAAATTTTGTGGAATAATGGTAAGAATAACTTGAAAATTTTTATTTTTTTTCAAGAAAAAAATATTCTAATCTAATTAAATATTTTTTTGATCTCGGAAAAAAATCTGATTTTCAGAAATAATTCCACTATTTCGATAATATTGATATTTGATTTTAAAAATATTAATTAATTGTAATTTTTTGGATATTTTCTTATAGACTGGTCTGACTGTTGAGTTGATTAAGTTTTGGTTCGCCTCGGTTAATTCAGTTGTACGTCATTTAGAAGACAAGCCCCATTAGAGATCAAATAACTCCACAAGCAACCAGTACAGGAGATTGTATGTTAAATGGGGAATTTTTAATAGAAATAAAAGATGATTAAGTAGAAAAGTACAGCAAAAGAATATGAACAAGTGATGGGTCCAATGTAAAAATTCCACTATAAATTACATATATATATATATAATGCCTTTAATATATAACAATTTTTTTTTGTTAATTGATTATAATAATATATAATAATACAAATTTTATTGTAAATAAATCATTATTATAACAAATATATCTCTAAGAATCGTTGTTTTTTCAAACCCTGACAGTTTACTTAGATTCATTTTTGTTATAATATTATTTGGAGAACCTATCAATACTCAAATTAATTATTTAACCAGTATGGGACTTTCATGATAGAATCATCTACCCCTTAAATACTCCCGGTATGTATTCTAAGGATTCTAAACACTACAAAAAATGAATAGATAAATTATAAATAAATAAAAGAAAAAAATACAAATTAATTACTATATATTTCAAAAAAATATATTTTACAAAAAAATCATTTCATTTTATTAAAAAAATAAGGTAGTATAAATATATGTACAATTCTTTTTTATTTTAATCACAATTCTTTTGTATTATAATAATAAAAATTATTTAAAGAAAGAAAAAAAGAAATAAAATGAAAATTATTTAAAGAAACACAATAAATTTATTTGAATATAAACTTTTTATTTTATGGATTGGAGATGGTATTTGATGCAGATTCAGGTGATGTCTCTTGCTCATCAATTAAATCACCAGTGTAAGGATATAATTCTCCAATAAGTGAAAAAAATTTCTCTATACGCTCCATATAAGGATAACAACGTTTAAAGCGGTATTCACATATATATCCTAACAAATGGTGATTTTTATTCCCAAATCTGGGGAAATTTCCCCTTACTTCCCCCCAAACATATTCTATATTTTGGGTGGACGCTCCTGTAATTAATAAATGTTTTTAAGACAAAAAAGAAATGTAATTTCTAAATTGAAAGCATTTAAAAAAAAAAAATTATTTAAATTTTTTTTAATATAATTTTATAAATTTAAAAATATTTCTCACCAGTTGACGGGTCAATAAAATTCAAAGAGTGGTTATGTCGGAGATTTTGGATGCCTTCATTTTCATGACAATTATACGACCTCCAGCAATCTGATAGAATTGTTGTACCCGGAAGGATCCAATCGTTAATGGCTTCAAGGAGTGTTTCCCGGGATCTATCACACACAGGTACTATAAAAACTTTTTTCGACCCTCGCTCTATCCCACCAATGATCCATTGTCCTTTAATTCCTCTTCCAATATTGTATTTCCGCTTCCCTAGATCTCAACAATTTTACCTGGGCCTTCTAGTCTTTCACTATATTTTTCAGCCCAGTACACACAGACCTGTAGTCAGTGGCGTAACTAGGGGGAGCAGGGGTGGACATATGTCCCCGGGCGCCAAATTTTGGGGGCGCAAAATTAGGGAAGCCAATTTGGAACAAAAGAAGAATTAACCCTTTGCACTCGTATATATATTCGATAAGACTAACAATCAACTCGGAATTTTTTCGATAAGGCTACTACTCTCAACTCGGAATTTTTTTTCATATTCGATCAAAAGGAAAATATTTTCATGCGAACATATTACAATTTAACTTTTCGGTTTAGTAGAAAAAATTATGAAAATAAACATATTTAATCATCTTACACTCCTTTGAAAAATGAAAATCTATATAACTGTTAATATATGTATATACATTATGATTTTTCAAAATTAAAAAAAAAATAAAACTTACTTCTAAATTGGAAGAAACACATAGGATACACATGAAAAGCTAAAATAATGCTGTACTACATAAAATTATGAGGATTCACACACACACACACATTATGTTTTTTATTACTAGCCTTAATGATATGAAAAATAAAAGAATCTTAAATAGTCAAATTGATACAAGTTATGTATAAAAAAATTACATTTTATAGTTTTGCATTGTATGATATCGTTCAAAACATTCCCCAATATGTAATCCTGTAATTGCAGATATATCTTGTTTCATGTCTTCCTCCTTTGACTTTTCGGTCAGAACATACTAAACAGTCCTTTTTCTTTACTTCATTTTTACGCAAATATGCAATTTGCCGTTTAGTCGTTCTTCCTTGTCTGACGTTGATGGTCTACCAGAAATTTTTGATCCCTTTCGGTAGTTTGCTGTCAGTCCATCTACTATTTCTCGAACAAACTTTAAATGCGTCATTGGTCGTTTATTTTGGCGATTTTGAGTTATTTTATATAGTAAATATGCATTCACACTACATAATTCAAGTCCCCAAAAAAATAATTTCCGCCACCATTTCAATGATTTTCTCATAAAACAATATGACGCTGAATATGAGTCGGCTCGATCTACGCCTCACATATATTTATTGTAATTAACAATTACAATTGGCTTATCTATAACTTGGTTATTACCTCCACGTACTCTTCTAGTTATTGGTTGAGTACCTGAAACGTCCCAGCTGCTAAGTATAGTGACGACACGTTTATCTTTCCATACCAACAATAGCAAATTTCCTGATCTGCAGGCAAATGTATTGTTTTGAGAAAACTTTAATTTTTTATTGAATATGGTATAAACTTTCTATTATTTTGTATAGTTCCTGTTGTATATATATTTAGCTTTAGCAGTTCTTGTGCAAGTGGTAAGCTTGTGTAGTACCTATCCGTATAAATATGGTATCCTTTACTACCAGGATTGCTATCCAATAAGTCTTGGCACAATTTTAGTGCTATTCTTGTACTTATGAGAAGATCAGGTCGTGGTAAATCTTCTGAAGACAAGCTTCCATAATAGGGTAAAATTGAATATACATACCCTGTATTGGCATCTGCGAGTACATATATTCTTATTCCCCACTTGGTAGGTTTATTTGGATTATATGTCAGAAAACATATTTTCCCTTTGAATCCCACCACTGACTCATCAACTGAGATTTCTCTTGACGGAACAAAATGTTTTTTGAATTTTTTATTTAAAAATTCTAAATAATGGCTAACTTTATGTGTTCGGGCTCTAAGACTTTGGTTATTTGGATTATTCTTATATAAGTGAAGCATCCAAAATATTTGCATAAATCTTTCTCTTCTAAATATACTACCAAAGAAAGGAATTTTTGACTTGAAATTTTGGGACCAATATTCTTGCAGATTACTAACAGTAATTGTGCCCATATTTAGGATAACTCCAATAAATGCTGTAATTTCTTCTACGGTAACATCAACCCACGTATGCCACGTAGACCGTTTGGACAGATTTTTTTTTTCTATTTTATTTCGAGCATAAATATTTGTCTCTTCTACTATTTTTTCGATAAGTTCATCAGAAAAAAAAAGTTTAAAAAAATCTGTAGGTTTTGTGCAGTTATCTGGGATTTGTGGGCCTTCAGTTTTTTGGCCGGAAGTAAAATCGATCCTATATGGCACATTGTCTTGAAGAGTGACGTCCACCCATAGTTGCCTGTCCTTTTAGTGGTATACTCATCTTCACTGTTGCTTGAACTCGTTGGTAAAGGCACTGTTCTTTTTTTATCAACTACGATATCACTATCTGTGCTAATATCAATTTCCTCTTCTTCTTCAAAACTTTCCCTGTCACTATTACTAGAGGAATTTATTTCTTCATGGCCATACGAGTCCAAATAAAATTCGTCATCACTACTTTCCAATTCATTTATAATTTCTTTTTGTAAATGTCGTTTGGGCATTTTTAAATTGTAAAAAATTTCAAATTATAACACAAATATAAATTAGACATACACTTGAGTATTTACCGCGTGACGTTCTCTACAAAAGTAATGAAATAGTGAAAATTTCTATTAGATATATATTATTTAAATTAAAATTAAAATATATATTATTTAAATTATTTATTTACTAGCTGCTCCGAGCGCCTTCGCCAATGAAGACCGCCGTTTTTTAAAATAATTAAATTATTTTATAGATTATAAAATAAAAATTATTGTATTAACATTAAAAATATTGAAATAAAAAATAATATTTAGTTTGATTTAATAACTAAAAATATTATAAACATTTTTAGTTGGAATGGGAATTTCTAGGGGAGGAAGGGAGGTCAGATAAGCGACAACTTTTATTCCAAATGTTCGTCCTCCCTAGCTGTGACGTCATCCATAACAAGATGTAAAGAAAACAGTAAAACATATAATGTCGCCTATTTGGCGACATACGAGTGCAACGGTAAAACATATAATGTCGCCTAGTTGGCGACGTACGAGTGCAACGGTAAAAATATAATGTCGCCTAGTTGGCGACGTACGAGTGCAAAGGGTTAATATTTAAAGTTAAACTGTATTTTGTGTAAGTCAATAAATATTATTTATACGCTTATTAAAATCTGTTAAACCTGTTTCGTTATTCGTCATTAATATTCTTTAAAAAAAAATTAAATTATATATATATATACACGAAAGGGGGCGCTGATTTCTCAGTTGCCCCCGGGCGCAAGAACCTCACGGTACGCCACTGCCTGTAGAAAGATATCACATTATAAATATAGGTAATTGTTCAATATGATATGTACCTAAAGGATTTGGATGAAACTTTACCAGTGGATTCCTTTTTTAATCCTAAGATCTTTTTCCTTTGGCAATATATGTCGGTCTCGAGATAATAATGCAAATTTTAATAATTTTTATCTCAAAAACTAGAAGAGACCGACCTATTAAGGTAATTGTTAAGGTAATTGTTCAATATGATATGGATTTGGATGAAACTCTACCAGTGGATTCCATTTTTAATTGCAAGAAACTTTTTCCTTTGGCAATAATATAGGTCGGTCTCTTCTAGTTTTTGAGATAAAAATTATTAAAGTTTGCATTTTTATCTCGAGACCGACATATACTACCAAAGGAAAAAGTTTCTTAGAATTAAAAAAGGAATCCACTGGTAAAATTTCATCCAAATCCATTTGGTACATATCATATTGATCAATTACCTTAATAGGTATATTCATTTTTACTATAAAATTTTTTAATATTTCTATGCAAAACAATAGATCCCCCCCTGGCAAAAGCTAAACCAATCAGCAATCGTGCGCGAAGAACGTATGCCTGTTGGCAGGTTTTTTGAAATTTATTTTTATTTAGAAACAATATTGGAAATTAAAAAATTGTAGAATTTTCAATTAAATAAAAAATTATTTTTCATTTAACTGAAAATTCCACAATCTTTTAGGTAATTTACATATCTAAAAGAAACGAATAATATTCTATGTAATATATAATATTTATTTAAAAAACAATTATAATTAATCCACAGACATTCACTTCACGTATTTTATACACGTCTTACTTAAACTCAAAAATAAAGGGATACGACAATTTGAAAGTTAAAATTAAAGTATCACAACAATTAACTATACGACATACTTAAACTCTCTAATATAATTTTTTATTGTGTATCTTTTTTTTAGAGTTGTACTTTTTTTACCCCTAACGAAAATTTGACAATATATTTTTTTTTTTTTTTGAAAGAGGGAAAGTTTTGTCATATAACTTATTTGCAATATTGTTATACAATGCATTAAATAGCTCCGGAATATGCCCCGAAGGAGATAGATCAAACAAATTATATTAAATCGTAAAATTTGTGACCATATGTGGAAAATTAAGAGAAATGGAAAAATTTAAGTTTCCTAGTCGTATTTTTAAACAGTTTTTCGTAGCACTTATGGACCAAATAAGGATGAAGTAAACGGGGAATGGTGTAGTCTGCATAATGAGGAATTGCATGACCTCTAAGCATCTCTAGGCATAGTTAGGGTAATAAAACCAAGAAGATTGCGATGGGCAGGACATTTGGATGATGATAGACTAAAGAAAAATATATTTGTAGGGAGACCGATTGGGAAACGTCAAGTTGGAAGACCAAAGTCACGGAGCGTGGATAATGTAGGAAGGAACATGACAGAGAAGGGAAAAAATAGAAGTTGGATGGAAATAGGATAAAACTTGGAGGAATGTGGCTGCTGTGGCCAAGAACGTTCGATTTCTGTAGTGGCACAGGGATAGAGATATATTTTTAAATAAGGAAATAAATGCTGAAATTAGAAAGAATGTTTTTATGAGACCAAGAATTTTCGAATTCTCTAGTGCTATATATGAGGGTAGGTCATTAAGTCCGTTATTTTTTGAATTTCCAGTCTCTTAAATGAAATGTCAACACTACTCCTTTTAGGAAACTATCAGCTCCTGTCGAAATTTAAACCAGCTGGGTCATTTGGTTTTTGTTTTAAATCTATTAATTAATAGCAGACTATCTCGTGATTTGAGAAGAAAATGGAAAAAAGTGAATTTCCATGAAACTCCATGAAATGGAATACGAATTACTTCATCATCCGCTTTATTCTCCTGATTTAGCTCCTAGTGGCTATTTATTGATTCCAAACGTGAAGAAATGGCTCAGCGGAAACAGATTTGACACCAACGATGAAGTCATCTCACATGCAAATACCTATTTTGATGTCCTCGCCAAATCTTATATTTTGGAAGGGATAAAAAAATTGGAGAAACGTATACTGCTCAAAGGAGAATACATTGAAAAATAAAATTTATCCAAAATTAAAAAAAATTTAAAATTTAAAATTTGTTAATTAATATTTAATATATATATATATAGACTTTAAAAGAAAAATTAAAAAAAATATGGCTAACAGCACGCGGTGTTCCCAAGCGGTCACCCATCCAAGTACTAACCGCGCTCGATGTTGCTTAACTTCGGTGATCAGACGAGAACCGGTGGACTCAACATGATATGGCCGTTAGCTATTTAACATTAGAAAATTTTAAGCTACTTAAATTATTAAATTGTAAGATTTATTTGATTTAATTATATATTTATTTAAAAGCGGCTAAAATATATTTTCAAGGTTTTTATACTATAATTAAATTAATTTATTTTAGTTTATAATTTTTCAAAGATTTTTATGTTTTCAAAACTTTATTTATACCTCTCAAGTTAATCTATCAAAACAAATAGACAAATACTTGTGGCGGACATGTGTATAGGGTAAGGTGGAAGTCGGATGTTAGGAAAGGGCTAGAAATAAAAGCCGATGAGTCGGAGTCATAACTCATTTTATTGAATTCACCGTTTACACCATATACATATGCCCCCATCATGTTGTTGCCGTCATGGGCTGGCGCACGTTGGCGCGGCGCCATCTTCTTGTGGTGTGCGGCACCACAGTACTCCCCCTCCAGCGTTCTAGCGATACAACCCCCGTGGTAGCGGTCATGACCGCGATGGCGTCCGGACGGTGGCGCCGACCGAGGCACGTTGTCGATGCGATGACACCGGGCGCTCGTGGTCGTGGCGATGATGACATCTCGGACAGTGGCGGCGACCGCAGCACGTGTTGCCGCTCGGGAGACGATGGCGCTGATGGAAGTGACGGCAGTGATGGCCAACATGTACGGTCTAGGTGTTGACGACCGGTATGATGGCGATAATGTCCGAGGCGACTGCGATGACGGCGACGACCTCAGCGGCAGCCGTGGCGATGCAGAACCGGAGGCAGCCCTGGCGATGTGGGTCCGGAGGCAGCCGTGGCGATGTAGATCCGGAGGCAGCCGTGGCGATGTAGGTCCGGAGGCAGCCGTGGCGATGTAGTTGGAGGCGGCGCCGTCGTGCCTTGGATGGAAACGGCTAGGAAGCCGGGACAGGATTGCGATATTTGCTGGAGACACCCCCAGGGTTTATTAAACCGGTTCCAGCAAATATCACGTCGGGGTCACCAGTGTGGCGGACATGTGTATAGGGTAAGGTGGAAGTCGGATGTTAGGAAAGGGCTAGAAATAAAAGCCGATGAGTCGGAGTCATAACTCATTTTATTGAATTCACCGTTTACACCATATACATATGCCCCCATCATGTTGTTGCCGTCATGGGCTGGCGCACGTTGGCGCGGCGCCATCTTCTTGTGGTGTGCGGCACCACATACTCATATTGTAAAAAATATATATAATGAATACAATATTTTAACATTTGTTTATTGAAATTAAATTTTTTATTATTTTTTTTTATAATATTAAATATTAATATTTTTAACATTTCATATTGGTAGAAAATAATTGTTAAATCTTAATTATTAATAAATTATTATAATTATCTAAAGCAGGGATGTACAACCTTTTAATTTAATGGGCCACATCGCAAACTTAAATATTTAACTCGGCAGCAAAATTACCAGAATATGTTAAGCCTAGCTAGTGAATGTCTCAAAACTTAGTCGATAGTGGGCCGCATCAAAACTTTGAGTGGGCCGCGAGTTGGACATCCCTGATCTAAAGTAACCACAGTGAAGGTCTGTGGACCACACGTCCCGATTTTGGTGGGACAGTCTCTCTTTTTGTCCCGCATCCAACTGACTTTTAAAAATGTCCCGCTTTTTAGAAAATATCTGCATTTCTTATTTTAAATGTACTTTAAAATCTATAATAAGTGTAATATAGAATTTGACCAATTAATGTAAAATATTTCATGATATTTTAATAAATGATTTGAATCTATTGCAAAATATTCACTAGGATCAAAAATATGACCGCGAAAGAAAATCACTTTTAAATAAAAAAATAATTAGATTAACAATCATGATGCTCTTATTATTTTTTTTACAAATATTTTTAATGTTTCCAATTATTAATAATAAATACATTTTTGTACAATAAAATATATTAAATTGTAATTCTCATTTCATCTCATTTGTCCAGCTTTTTCTCAATGAAAATGTGGTCACTTTATAATTATTCAATCTTTCAACTTTAAGTTCACTGGATCAGGACAAAATGTACTCATTCTGGTCAAAATTTACATTTGAATTGTTTAATGACAAAAAGTTATTCAAATAATTAATATAATGTATATTTAGTTTAGTTTAACTTTAATTTCAGTCATCAATAATTTTTAATATATATCAATGATTTGGATCAGGTATACTAAAAATTATTACAAAATATTTGATTAAATAAAATTTTAGTTTAATAAAATGACTGATAATTTAAGTATAATATAAATGTGTGAGGTTCATTTCAACTATTTGCCAAAAAGTTGTCAAATTTAGTTGCCAATGAATATCCAATTTCTTTACCAATATCATCGAAAAAAAGTTAAATTAGATGAATAAACAATTGTTTTAATATTTTATGTAAATATATTATATGTATGTTATTATAAGCACTAATAAATAATATTATTTATTATTGAATATAATTTTTTTCATAGTAATATTTTTTATTGAGTTTTGTTTTGGGATCATTAATACATTGCTCTTAATTTATTTTTATTACATCAATAATAATTATTTATTAAATCTTTAATAGTTGTATTAATCTTAAAAATAATAGTCGTATTGTGATTGATTAAAAAATACGTCTAAAATTTTTCAAATTTTCAACAATTAAATATGAAAGTTTCTGCTTTTCTCCATAAACATAAACATATCCAGTAGATGCCGGTATAATGACGCTAAAGAAGTGTTTGGCTTAATCCAAATATTTATTCTTTAAAAAGTTTTGCTACTTGAATCTATTATACAATAATCTGTTGCCATTTATATGTATAAAAATTTGTATTAAATATATTACAAAACTAAAGAATAAAGTTTCAAATTTTGAAATTTGTATTAAATATAATTATCTAAATTATTCAAAGGAATATTTCATTGCATATTCATATGTCGCTAAATTCCAAACCCATATCAGACATTCTCAACTAATGCAATAATACAAACAAAATATCAGACATTTAAAATTTTGTAATGTCATTTTTCGTTATAAGTGGACTTGATTGATTTTATCTTAAGAATAAAAGTAAAAATTAATTATTATTTCTATAAATAATAAATTAGGTTTCTATATTAATTTTCACTAATTAGGTAAAGTTAAAATATTTTACTTAACTTCTACTTAACACAATACTATTTATAATTTTTGTAAATTTTACCTTATGTTAATTATTAAATTTGTTCATGTGATTTATATTTTATCAATTTTTATTACTATTAAAAATGTCAGAGGGTTAGTTATCTAATTTAATTTAAAATTAAAGGGGCTTTAGGGTCATTTTGAACTCAGATCATAAAGAAGAAAATTTTTAAATACATGATATAAAATTAAACTTAAAATCATTTATAACTAATAGTTAATGGAATAAAATTATATACAATTAAATTAAATTAAGGTTATTATTTTATCCTGTCTTACTCTTATCTCCATTTTTCATGTCTAACCTGAAATATGATGTTATAAGAAGTTTGTTCAAAAGAAAAGGTGAATTTTGAATTATTTCTAAAAGTATTTATTTATTCATCAATATCCATTTTGTTCTCTTCCAAGTAATTCCACTCAGATATAATGCACTTAATGCAACCGCTTCTTCCAATCGTCGAAGCACTTCTGAAATGGGAATAGGAAAAAGTCGCAGGGAGCCAAATCTGGTGAATACGGTGGTTAAGGCATGATTACGGTGTTGTTTTTGGCCAAAAAATCACGGACAAGCAATGATGTGTGAACTGGTGCATTATAATGATGCAGAATCCATGATGTGTTTTTCCACAATTCCGATCGTTTGAGCAGTATTGCTTCACGCAAACGTTGCATAACTTCCTTGTAGTATTCCTTATTAACAGTACGACCTGTTGCCAAGAACTCATGCACCACGCCATTGTAATCGAAGAAAACAGTGAGCAAAATATTCACATTTGATCGAACTTGGCATGCTTTTTCGACAGCTTGTACCACTTATAAACATTTTTTTGAGACAAAGTAGACTCGCCGAATGCTATAGTCAACATTTTAAGTTGCGTTAGAGCACTTTATTCCATTTTTAACGCATAATTTAATACAGATTCGTTGATCCATTTTTTTTAAGTTAAAAATCGAAGAACACACAAAAATGTGACTAACTTTTTCAGTTGTCAAAAACAAACTACTAATCCAAAATGGCTGATAATGTCAACATATGAGAAACATATATGTACCAACATAACAAAAAAGAAATTTCAATAATCGAACACAGACCGCGAAAATTCAAAATTCACCTTTTCTTTTGAACAGACCTCGTAGACCATGGAAATTCCAATAATTTTGGGAGGGGAACGGATATTATCAAGGTCTAAAAAAACAACAAATTTTTATTTTAATTTATATTTACTTATTATTATGAAATAGAAAGTCACATTGTATAATATTTATATTAGAAAATTAAATAAAAAAAATATATATTTTATTTTCGGTTTTTGACCTTCGGTAGTCAGTCTCTTTATTTATTATATATTTTCTATCATAACTCAATAAAAATCAAGGTCATCGATATTGTTTAAAATAAATAAACATTATAATTAAAAGTTAGTTTTAATTTAATGCCTTTTAAGAGTTATGTACATAATATTTTATACTAGTATATAAATATAAAAATTATTATTATTTCAGATGTATCATAAAAATCTCAATACTGGTTTTTATTTACAAATAAAATTTTCCTATTAATATTCAAAATGTATTTAAAATGGTTTATATATAGTATAATATTAAATAATATTATTTATATTTATATCAATTAAATTAAATTTGATATACTTACATGGTATTTTTAAAAAATTCTTAAAAAAATAAATAAAAATAATTCTTATTCAATTTGAGTCTTAAAATTTATTTTATTATTATTTAAGTCATTTAATTTAAATCATCTAATAATTATTTTTTCATATTTAATATAAATAGACATTCAGATCTTGGAAACTTATTAAAAAATAATACGCATATATAAAATTCGATTACAATAATAGAGTATATTATTGTGGAAGTAAAGGAACCTGTGAATTTTTATCTGCTTTATTTGGAAAGAAATAAAATAATGATAATTGAAAACCAGCTAAACAGGATCCTAAGAAATTTGGCACCTAAAATGAATTTTCAAGTTAATTTAAAGCCATTAATTTAATAAAAAGTCATTTCAAACTAATTTTGTTCACCTGTATAAAAGTATCTCCAATAAGACAACCATAAATAAACCACTGTCCAGAAACCAAGAAGGATGATAAAATCAAAAGAAAGGGAAGATTTTCGGTGCTTTTAATTGTTAGAACATGAACCTAAAAAAATTAAATCAATAGTTAATTATAAGTTATTTAGATGTATATCTAAATTCAGAACAGAATTGATTAAGAAAAAAATTAAGTGTCGTTAGAACGTCATCAAAATTTTTATCTTTTACATTAGTCAATTAAACATGTTTTATATCTAAAAATATGAATTACTTATTTATAGATAAAAATCAAATATATCAACGATATAATTATCATCATTCAATTTTTTTTATTTTTTATGTATTATTATCATTACATCAGTAAATATTGAAATTGCTAATTCACCATCTTCATAAAGTCTTAATATTTAATATATAAAAACTGTTTTATATTTAATATAAAATAATAATAATAAAGAAAAATGAATTAATCTAGGTTGATATTAAAATTTAATTATAAATAATCTAAAATGAAGAGTTCTTGTTCAAATCGGGATTAACTGAAGTTTAAATATAACTATTATTATTTAATAATTATCTATTAATATTTTTCAAAGGGATGTTAATAATCGGAGTAAGATATGACATGATTCAAAAACTTCCATGATCAGTAGTGTTCGAATGCAATAAAACTAAAGTAGGACAATTTACTAACTAGGAAACATATAGTTGGAGTTAATCTCTTCAGAAATCGATAATGACGCTATCTATTTTCCCGAGATACCTTAGATTGAACAAGTGATTAAACAATGAATCTTAGCAGCCAGTTACAGTCGCTTAATTGTTATTGCTTGGACTCTGTTTCAGGTCTTATTTTGGTACAACATCAAAACTAGTTGAGATCTTCTAATTTGAGCCATATTGGTTATCATTAACTTTTTTCCAGTCATCATCCAAACAAAATCCATATAAAAGTGAATTTAACGTAATTGATGGGTTACATATGGATTGTAATCTTAACAAATTAACAACTTTGCTTGTTAAAATAATAATTTATAGAAAATATAGGCCTCGAGATCCTTATCCATAAGAGTAAGGTTTAATGATTTTGAAATGATCAAGACTATTTAATCATAGTTTTTTCGTTTTTTTTTTAATTAATTGCTCATTATCTCAGAAGGATTTGGAAATTTCTTGTTATATGCACCCTTGTAGGATTTGATAATCTAAAACGATGGACATCAGGAAGTAATTTTATAAGATTGGCATGGAAGAATGAGAAGTCACCTAAAAGAAAACCTTTCTTATAAATATAATATTTCTTAATCAATCTTTTCCTCCTTGTTTTCTGATACTTTTCCTTTATTTTTATTTTTAGCTATCAAGGTTCTTTCTTCTTCTTCTATTTTCCTCTCCTTATTCATATATTTTACTTTTTCTTAGTATTGAATCGAATAAGTGAAGAAATGAGATTGATGTCATAAATATCAATGAACTAATATAATAATATATATAAATAATTAAATCGAATGTATATTAAGGATCGGAAATTCAATAAATATTATAGTTTAAGAATTCGAAAAACTATTAATATTTGAAATATTTCATGATTAAATGTTCTAAATGAAAAAGATTTTGAAAGCTCAAGTTTTCATTTTAATAAATTAATAATTTAGTAAGGTCAATGAAACAAAAATATCTCTAAGAAGGAAATAAAAATTAAGTGAATTCTAAATAATCTTAGAAGGATGTTATTACAAATAAAACAATTAATTAAAAAAAATTAAGATAAATTAGGGTGATGAGATCAAGGGACAGACCTTGAGAAATGGCGTCTAATAAGTATGTGTTGATAAGAAAACGGAAAATATCAAAAATAGATAATCTGTGTATCAAATATTTCTTAAAACACTCTAATAACATTATACAATAAGTTATATAATCTAAATCAGCTATTCTCAAAGGGGTCCATGTGGACCCCCTGGGGGTCTATGGGACTTCATGGGGGGTCTATGATCACCAAGGGGTCAATTGGGGTCTATGGATGTCTCTTTAGTAAAAAATAAATTAAAAGGGGAGATTTAAGAAAAAAACTTAGTAATTTTAGGCCAAACATAAAAGAAATCGCACAAAAACGTCAAGTCCATCCATCACACTAATATTATAATTTTGTAAAATATTAATGTTTTTTTTTATTATGTGTTAAATTTAATCATAAAAAATATAGATATAATTATTGATATTTCAGTTTCTTTCTTCTATACAATTTCCCCTCATTTTCCTATTACATTGTTTTAAAATGAGTCGTCTGTGATAGCTTTTGCACACACACAATTAGATATGTATATATATATTCCTTAGGTAGGGGGTCTATGAAAAAAATAAAATTCCTACAGGGGGTTTATGGAAGAAAAAGTTTGAGAACCCCTGATCTAAATAAATAAAATAATATATTTAAAAAAATCCCTTACCAGCATTGTGAGTGGCGCACCAAAGAATATTATAGAACAGGCACAAGCAATAATTCCAAAAAATTCTCTAATTTGATTTTGATCATGATGCATATAGGAAAGAAACAGTACAGAAAAAATACTCATCCACATTAAACAAAGTTTCTTATTTAACTCAGTCTAAAAAAAATTTAAAATTAATTTAATGTAAAATAAGTGAAAAATGTCAAGAACAAATAAATTATTATATTATCAATATACCTTTTTTTCTGAATATATGTAGTAAAGAAAAAGATAGGATAATTGCAAAATCCCTCCAATAAGATTTACTACAATTACAGATGTATCTCCTATTAAAGTACCATATTTAAGCCACATAACACAGCTAAAATTAATAAAATAATTTTATTATAAAAAATTTCAACATCATGCAGTTCTATTTAAATAACTAATTAATAAGTGACTAAATGATGAAAAAAAGAGTAATTTGAGATAGATAAAGATGAAACCCTTTCAAATCCAAAAGAATCATAAATCAAACTATGACATAAAGATTAGCTGATCAGAATAGAAAAAAAATATGATTCCAAAAATTTGTTATGAAATTTATAAATTTTAAAAATACAAATATTCAAATAAATTATTAAATATAATGCAATTCAGATTTTATTTATAAAATTTAAAAATAAGCGAATAAATAAAACTATAACTATTATTTATTTTGATAAGACAATGAAATTGTCGTTTAATAAAACTATTAAATATTGTTAACCTTGGAGTTACGATAAATATTGACAAATATGTATATAAAATATACCTTAAGGAATAATTTAAAAAAAAAACTCACTTAAGAACACCAGAAATAAATGAGAATCCACAAACATCATCAGAGTTTCCCTTTTTTATGAATTTTTTACAAATAAATCTAAAATTAGAATAGAAAAAAAGCAACTTTGAAAAATGTTAAAAATTACTAATAATATAATTTATAAAAGTGAAATACAAACACTCCACTTAAAAATTGTAATATCGTTGTTATTGTGGCTGAAATAGAAAGAATGGTTTTAAAAGCAGTTAAATATGCATCCATCTTAAAACTTTAATTGTATATAGCATATTTTTTACTAAAGTTTTATTTTAACAAACTTTGATAACATTATAACCGTTGCGTTGTACCATTTTGACATTGACATTTGACAGTTTAAAGGCGGAAAAGTTTAAAATAAAACACTTTTTATATATTAATTAAAAGATAAAACATTTATTTTAAACATAAATTTCTTATCATATGATTTAATATAATAAAAAGAACAACGTTAATTTAGTTATTGTCTTAATTGTCTTAATAATAATAATAGGTATCACAATACATGGAAGCACTTTATATAGAAATATTGTAATAAAACCTTCACAAGGCACATAAAATGTTTTTACATACTAAAATTATGAATAAATTAATAAATTCAAATTAATTGCTTATGAATTAAATAGTTTATGTCGAAATTTTATATTAAAATAAAAATGAGTGACTATAAATAAATAAATGTTTAAAAAATATCTAAAGAAAAATAATTGGAAAACGAAATTTATTTAAATATATTTATTTCTTCTTTTTCTTATCTGTTATTTCTTTAGGTTGAGATGGGTAGATAACAAAAAAACTCAGCATAAGTGTATTAATAAAAACAAATATAATATTTTGAATCTAAAACAAAAAAGAAAGTATATCAATGAATATAAGTGAAAATAAAAAATTATAAATTTATATTATATAATATACGAAGCTTAAAGAATTGTTTATTTCATGATAATTAATATAAAATATAGAGTAATAAATTTAAAACATAATTTTTTCTTAATTATATAATAGTCTTAATTTGAATGAATGACGAATAGAAACTAACTCATGTAATATCTTTTAAAATGTTTGATAATTTCCATAAAATAAAAATAAATAAATTATAAACGTTAATTTCTAAAATAATAATATATCAATTGACATTTAATTTCTGGAGTAATTTATATATATATTTGTATATATAAATGTATATAATTTATACTTAAATTATTTTGTGATAATTAATTCTCTTATAAATATATTTATATTTGTATAAAAATTCAGGACCCACTCTAGAGGGGGGCAAACTCGATGGGCGGAGTTATAAATTTAATAATTTTTAAAGGTCGAGCGCCGTAAATACTTTTTTTCTTTATTATTTTTTTGTTATGGAAAATGCAATTGGAATTCATTAGAATAATTTGATGAGTTTAAAGAATTTTTAAAAAAACTAATACGTGTATGTATACATGTTTTGAAATAAATAATTGCCAATTATAATAAATATTAATTTTTTATTTAATTTTATAAAACTTAAAATGTTTTCAATTTTCTTATATAAATATGTTAAAATCATATATTAGATACAGAGTCCATCAATGAAACCAATGATGGAATAAAGTATATTTTTAATATTTGCTTATTAAGTTATTATTGAAAACTCAAGATTATCTATTTTGAATTCTATGAAAATATTTTTTGACCAGTACACTTGATTCATTCAATATAACATATAACATTCTATTTCATTAAAGGACCCTGTATATTAATATAAAATAAACATAAATAATAAATAGACATAAATTAATATAAAATAGACATAAAATATATTTACCTGTACAATAGTATTTTGTATAATATATCCATATAATAACCAAAGTGCAGCAACAACCCAACCAGAAAGCAATGTTGCGAAGGGAAGAGATTTTGTACTTTTGGATCTGATAATATGATTAATTGATAATAAGGGGGTAATCACCATGGCAAACATTAAAGCTGTCATTATTAAGCCATATACAGTTTCAAGAGAGTCTCCCCAGGGCAAAAATGAAACGAGGAGCACGCTTATAACAAAGATCAATCCTTTAACTGTTTTTTTTTGTAATGCTGCTTTTTCTTCAGAATATTTATAATAACATAAGAAAAAGAGCACATTTAGGGATATTCCAAATATATTTACTATAATCATTGTAAAGTCGTTCAATATCAAAGCATATCTTATCATCAAAATTCCTCTGAAAAATAATTCAAATTAGAAGATATAAGTTATTTGATTTATTTTTGAAAAAAAAAATATTAATAAAATTATTTATTAAAATATTAAAAATTCTTATGTAATGAATGAAAATGACTAAATATTAAAATACTCTTATGAAAATAAATTATGAATTCTTATCTATATACCTATAAATAACTTTTTTAATTTTATTTTATAATGTTAAATTAATAATGATAAATTGAGATTGAGTAATTTCTATTCACGTGTTACACTTTATATGAATTTATTAAAAAAAAAAAAAAAAAAAATATGGTAATCAAATTCAGGATAACCAGGGCCGATTCTATGATTTTAAGCGGCCCGGGCAAAACAATATTTGGCGTCCTTTCATACAAATTATCTTTTAAATAATAAATGGGGTGTCCCCCGGCTTGCCCGCCTCTTTATCCAGCGCTGAGGATAACAATAACAATATTAGTTTATTTATTTTTATAATTTTAGCCAATAACAATAAAAAATCAATATTATTTAAATTTAAAATTGTCATAAATCACATTTATTGACTTAAATTTTAAAATAATGATTTACATTAATAAATAATTTTTATTTAAATAACCGAATATTTTGAAATTATAATTTTTTTTTTACTTAATAAAAAAATGAAATTTTTTATTAAAAAATTAGTAATATCGCAAATTTGTATTAGTATTTTTATGTAAATAAATAAAATAATAATTCTTTAATTAATTTATCTTAGTATTGGGATAGATGCGTTTAACACTTCTAAAGGGATAAATTCTTTTTGGAGAGCGCTGTTAAACCAAATGAGAAAGAATAAAATATTAGTTGAGTATAATAAGTAAATTAGCTACAGATCAGATATGAGTTAATTTGTTAAATTAAAAATATATTTATAACTAAATAAAAAATTTAAAAATAATTTTATTTAATTTTAATTTTTTAAAAAAGTTAATATATTATTAATTCAGTAAAAAATTTCATCATAATTATTATTCAATAAAAACTTATTTATATTTATTTATATGATTAAATAATTTATGACTAAATATTTTGGAATTATTTTTAAATCTGTTTTACCAAGAACATAATATTAAAAAATCTAATAACTTTAATTTATAGCATAAAATTAATTTTTAGATATATATCTTACATCATAGATCCCATATAAAAGAACGTGCTATCTTCTCCATCAATTCGTCCGCGTTTTATTATTTTCCAGCATTCTACTCTAAAAAACAAACAATTATTAAATAATTAAATTAAAATTTTAATCGTTAATATATATAGATATATATATATATCTATATAGAAAAAAAAAATTAAAAAATGTTGAAAACATACCCGCCACTTAAAAAATTAAGTACCGTAGCGATTCCTGCTATTGATCCAACAAAATCTTTATAATCTTCCAATGCCATTGTGTATGTACTAGGTAAATTCTCGTAATGAATTTATTTATTCCCGTTGTATATTTATATAAGTGGAAAAGAATAGTTGATAAGTTTAAATCTAGATAGGGTTATCTAAAATATTAGATATAAAAAAAAAAATTAAATAAATAAAAAATTTATTAAAAAAAAAAAAAAAATATTACATTACAATTATACAGATAAAATTTTTTTAATAAAAAAAAGATTACTAATGTAAGTAATAAGACTTTCATAATTAAATCACCATCAAAATTTGACATGAAAAATTTAATATACTTGACCTTGGAATAGATGTTAGATTTAACTAATTTTAATTCCATTATTTAATAAAAATTCTCATGTATGTTAAGATTTTGTAATAAATTAAAAAACAAAAAACAAGCATTTTACTTTCTATTTGACCTTGCCCTATTTTCCGAAAAATCATTAAATCAGATTGAAGCATCCAGCAAAAGAACATAATAAAATGCAACATTTCATTATACATGATTATATAATTTTAAGATAGTTAATAAAATAGATAAAATCTAATATATATTTACCTTAACAAAAAAAAAAAGAAAAATAAATCGTTGTTTTGTAAAATTAATTTAATGTAATTTTCATAAACAGTGACTTAGACGTTCATTTAATAAATGAATGTTATTTTAATTCGACGGAGTTGTGCAAAAAGAGGGAGCGAGAGATAGTAAGTGAATGTTATTGAAAGTTTCAATGAAATTTTTCTACTATTCGTTGTTGAAGTAATCCCATTTCTATCATTTGGATTTCCCCGGGAATGCGGCAGAAATAGTTTACGACATATTCAGCAGAGCGCGCAATTGTCGCACTGCGCTAGCATTGCATTACAAGGGGCCGTCAACTCGCCAAAGGCGATGGCTAAACCTATATCAAATATGAACGCCCAAGTGCGTGCTAGTTATTTAGGTGGTTTTAGTTTTGAAGCGGAATCCCTACCTGATTTTAGTGAATTTGATTCTACATCATTAGTTTTCGAGATTCAACAAGAAAAGTAAGTGATTGTATTCTAAACGATAGTCCGTCCAATGCTTTCAATGGTTCTAAAAATAATTTTTTTTACTCTACCACTCGTACTCACTAACACAAAGACATAACAAGTGTTGTTTTAATTAAACGGCATACATGAATTGCGATCGTCTATTTTATTAATTCTTATTAATTATAACAATGACATTTTTATGAAATAATTTTTTTTTTAATTATAAACTAAATATAACCAATTTGAATTACGAGGCCGTTTCCTAATTAGGTCATGCTTGATTCTGAAGAAGTGTTTTAAACAAGTTACGCCCTTTATTTTTTTAGTTTCAATGTGAATCACTGCTCATTAATTGTTATCTCACTCCGTATTATAGTCATTTGTTGTCAATCACATTAGTCTCCCTTTTTTGTTGTATTATATATATATACATATATATGTAAGATTATAAAAAAAACATTTAAATGTCAAAATTGAAATCAATAATAAACATAAATAAATATATTAAATATTTAAAGTAATCTTATAAATATATATTTAAATATTTATTAGTTTGTATATTATTAATATATATATATATATATATATATAATACATTTATAAATTATTTTTTAAAGCAAATAATATATATAATATATACTTGGAGGTTAAATTATTAATGTTGTGGTCCAGGGTTCCAAACTCAACAAATATATTGAATTTACACATTAAATTTATTTAAAAAAATGTCCAAAATGATATTAAAATATTGAATTGTTATTTTAATCTCCCTTTTTCTCTTTCAATATATCTATATCTATATAGTTATATAGATATATATTTGTTTAGCAACTCTCCGAGCTACAGTCATAGATATAAATAGATATCTTTTATCTTGTCATATCATCTAATATGATTAAATTATTAATGAAAATTTTATTTTAAAAGAAAGAAATAGATTTTATCCATGGAATCTTTTGAATTTATAAAATAAATATGAATCTCAATTAATTATTATTATATTTCATAGGAATATTAAATTTTGTTTTAATATAATTATAGTTATAGCCATACATTTTTATACATAATAATACTATTTTAAATTATCATTATTGATAAATATAACAATATCTTTTTTAATGAACTATTTGTTTATACTTTATTCGGCCCTTTTCTTCGGTCAAAGTTCGTTTCTGCAAATATTTATTTTTATAAAAGTTTTATCCTTTTAATTATTTTTTTAAAATTGAACCAGAGAGTTTTAAATCTAGCACTATCAATTTCAATTTTTTGTTTTATAAATATATAAATAATTAAAATTAATATTCAATTTTTGATTAATTTCATTTGTTTTGTTTTTTTGCTGTTTTCATTGATTACTTAATTTAAAAATTTATTTTTAATTTGTTATAAATAAATATTTACTTTAATATAAATTTTGAATTTTTTTTATTGGAATGAAAAAAATTTATTTTTATAAATTGTCATGCCCATTTTCAAACTCATTTGAATGTGATAAATATTTTTTTAATTATTTCTTTACTTGAAAAATATTTAAATTAATATATAATTTTAAAATAGAAATATATATATTATATATAAAAAAAAAATATAATTCATTCAATTATTGATTCTCCAAATTATTCTATCAAAATTAATTTTTATTAATGAATTGATCACAATAGTTCATTTCTTTAAGTGTATAAACATCTGCCGAATATACTAAGTTAGATTAAGAAAATAATATTACTTTTCATAATAACTACTAAATTTTTTTACTAATTATCTTTACTAATATAATTCATTTTTTAATAATTTAAAACATTGATAAATTATATTTTAATTATAATAATTATATTTCGGTATAAATGATCTTAAAGTATTTATTTAAGCGCAACAGGTGTCAGATATGTCAATTTATAATTATTTAAATATGTTTTCATTTACAATAAATTAAATTTAAATATAAAAATAAAAAAAGAGAAACAATATATTCAATATATAATATTCATGATTGATTAAGAAATATAGCATATGTATAGTTATTTTTAAAATTAATTTTTCAGTCTTGATGTTTAATTTGATTAGTTTTAAATCAGTCCTTTACTTCTTTTAAAATATTTTTTTTATTTTTTTAAATGTCTATTTAGAAAATTATATAAAAAAAATTTAATTTACTAAGAATATAACATAACAATCATTTTTTCAAATTCTGGGTTTCTCATGGCGGCAATTATGAATGATAAAAGGATAAATGTTCTGTTTATCTTTAAATTGGTTTTGAAATGTTTGATTAACAGAATAATAATTGAATATAAAAACTATATGATAACATCTAAGCACATCAAATAATATTTAAGCAAATAAAGATATTAATGAATTCTACAAAAATTAATTATATTTTGATATATGAATAATGTAGTTCGTATATTTTATTTTCCCATTCATACTTACGTTTTGCTATATAGATCCGTCTGTGAACTTAATGCACCTGTTTATCCTCTCAACCTTACGTAACTATTTTTTTTTGATGCTTAACAACATTCAGACCTTGATTATTTCCTATTCAAAATTTTATACTAGAAATATATATATTATATTCAAGACTAAATGAAAATCTTTGAAGTCACCATTTGAGTTTTAATACAACACTCAATCTTACCACTTGACTCGTTGGACCAATTTAAGTACCTAATAACCATCTTTTAAATAATGTCCATTATTTAAATGGGTAAAGCTCTAGCTTACCAGATCCATCTTAATTGATATAACACTCTTTAAATTAATATTATATTATAATTACGAGAATATATTATCCTGCATTTGTTTGAAAAAAAGATATAAAAATTAGTTAAACAAATATTTCAAAAATTCTCTTAGACTATACCGATATTTATGATATAATTTATTTTCATGAAATTGAAATTCATATTTCATTAATATTTATTTAAAAGGGTTTACCATGGATTCATAAATATTTTTGAATTATTTTTTTTATTTAAATTATTAATATTTAATATTTAAACTTCATTCTATCTTTTAGTGTTTATATATACATACATATATAATATATATTCATTTTTTTAAAGTTGTATTCTTTGATTAGTGTTCACTTGTCACAACCATTTATATATTTTTTCCAATTCATGCATTTAATTAAATTATATTACAATTATTATTATTATATTATTATTATTATTACTTTATTTACATTTGTTTTTATATCTAAGAGAGAGATAATTTTTAAAAAAAACACTTATTCCCAAAAGTATTGAATGTTAAAATTGTAATTTTTATTTTGTTTTTAACCAAGTATTATTTATTTAAGAAATTTTTATTTAATATCTAATATGATTGAGTATTTTTCTAGCTAACCATTTTTTTGGCTTGGATCATTCTCTAATCGCTTGCCTTATTTATGTGTGCACGCCACCTCACCTGGTAGTTGAGTGTGAGAGCCATCAATCCGCACATCACCTTTTCTGGACCAGAATTTGGACGCTTGGCCCTACATCCTCGGCGGCTGTTCATCACAATTTCAGTGGAATAATAATACCTTCACTTGGAAGCATTTGTTGTACCTCCCCCCTCTCTTTCTCTCTCTTTTGACTGTGTATCCCCTTTTGAACATTCACCTACACCCATTGTGGCTGTATTCACAAAAACACGGACGCTGTGTTTTGAGCATAACTTCCTAACATCCTTCCCGGCTACGAGGCTATTTTAAATAGGTAAGTTTATTAAAACTATTATACTAAATTCACTTTATATTATACAAGAGGAAATGATTAATCATACAAAAAAAAAACACTCAAAAATTATATATTCTAATTAAAAATAAAATTATGTATGATTTTAATCGCGCGTAAATATGTTTCATTTAAAATATTAATTATAAAGTATTGTTATACGTTTGACAATTTCAACAGATCGATCAAAAAAAAATTTTAAAATATTTTCTGAAAACTTTAATAAAATCAATTCATAAATTAAATTAATTTGGTTAAAACAAGTAATGAAGTTTTTTATATCTTTATATTATTTTTTAAATAAATATATAAATAATATAAAATAATATATAATATTTATATAAATTGTTAATTTGATCGAATGTGATTTTTTTAATTAAGGTTTATATAAAATAGTCTCCTACTCATCTGGCAAACCCCATCATTCCACCACAATCTCTGCTAAATTAATGTTTAAAAGACATTCAAAATTTTTTATTTAATTAAATTTTGTTTGATTTGCTGTTTCGAACAATTTTGAAATTCCATTTCTGGAACTTGATTCCCACATCTAATTTTTCCTTTACTACTTTAGAGACAAATTCAAATAACATGAAATAATTTCTTTTGGAATATCCATCAAAAATTTTCGTTCCATTAAGTAATGTGGTTTGAAAATTTTTTCGAATATTCAAATACATTAATAAGACAATATTTTACTCAAATACATATATAGCGCCCATTTTTCAAGAAATTTTCTAGATCTTAGTTCGTGTGTGCAGAAGTCAATTTTGGGTTTTGGGCCTAGATATGACTCCTTTAGAGCTTCATTAAGTCAAAGATTATTCACCAATTTAACCCAAAATACCAACATTGAACACAGTCAAATATATATTTACTCCTAAAAAAACTCTCATAATGGGCGACGAAAAAAGTCGAGTCTCAGATGGTACAAAAAACGTGAAAATAAAATGAAATAATATATTCTCTCTCTCTATATATATATAATCTAAATAGCAAATAATTTACTTTAATTTATTTTGATTAAATATTGAGATTTTGTATATCTATTGAATTAAACAAAAAACATGAAATGTAATAGCAATGGAATGTGAACAACTAACATAATAAAACATAAATACTTATGTCGACATTTTTCTAGAAACTTATTGTCATTACATAGTTCCCATTACATTAGATTTCATTGAAAATAAATATATTTCACAATTATCTATTATTATTATTAAATTTTTTCTAAAAATCAACATCGATCTTACAACGGGAAATCTTTTTTTAACCGAAACACTCATTTCCCATTTCTTCAAGATTACTTCCTTCTCATTGTCGATTAAGATAATTATTTGTTCTCTGTGAACAAAGAAATTTAATTCTTTATACAAATTTGATTGATGTTTTAATGGTTTATCTTTGTAATAAATTTTCAATTACTTTTTTAACATTTAGAAAACTATAAAAAACTTTTAATCAATAATACCAAAACCGAATTGGTGATTGAATAAGCATCATCAGACGAAAGCACTATTGAAATAATTATATTCCTATTTATTAGTATAAATGTAAATGTAAAATGCTCTCATACAGGTTTTTATTAATATAGAATATACTATTACTATTACATTTTTTAGGGTTTTTTGATTTAACTCTATTTGTGCTTGACAGTTTTTATATTTTATCATTAATTAATTTATTAAATTTGAATTTCAACTTTTTGAACTTAAGGAGGTTTGAACCCACGACTTCAACTTGCATAAGTCATAACTTTACTAATTGAGCTATGTTTCTGACACCCTTTGTTTATTTAATTTAAATATTTTGAAAAGGAAACAATTACTTCCATTTATTCTATCTAGATCTAGTTATTATTATTTAGATTTATTTTATCTACTTCTAGATTCCCAAGTTTTTTCTACGTCGACCCCTTTGAAACTTTCTTCTCGTTTAATAGACCCCTTTTTTGATACAATATAAATATATTAATAAAGTTTAACATATAACTATAGGACCTTTAATAGAGTATATTTTTAACAATTTTATAATAAAGTAAACATTTTTATTACATGAGTAGTAATAGAGCTAAAATTATTTAATATTATAGCTAATATTATTTAACATCATTTAATTTAATAATCTAATAATTTAATCATTATTATTAGTAGAGCTAAATTATTCAGTAGTTTATAAAGGGTTAATAATTTCATAAATGATTAATAGTAATTTCTAACTGAAAAAATTAATTTCACGATTGAGACTGATATTTTTTTTGGTAATATTTTTGATATCAAGCTCAAATTTTGATTAATAATAAATTTAACACAACTTTTACATATGATAATATATCTAATAAATATTATCAAATATTTTAACATATAAAAATCATTGGAAAATATTAATTTACAAAAAAATTGACTGAATTAAAAAAAAAAATATTTAAGTTAAATGTGGTAAAACAGACGATTATATAAATAATAAAAGTGTAATAAATATAACTTTAATAAATACTATTATTGGGATTGGCATTTTAGACTAGCACATGGGTCGCCAAACTTTTTTTATCATCGACCCCTTTATAAATCTTCGAAACCCCTCAAACCGGTAATTAAATTTTCCAGCGCTCTGGTGGGAATTAGTTAAACTCTCGAAAAAAAAGAGTTTTTCTTCTTTTAAAGAAAAACAATAAGTGAGTGGAAAAAAGAGAAAGAGTAAATATTGTAGTTTTAGTACGTACAAAAATTATCAAAATTGATGAAGAGATGACAGAGGAATTGAAATTTATATTAACGCTGGAAGTCGACGAGTACGTACTCGGGGCTCCCGCCGTTAGGATAGATTTTGTTCCCCGAGTACGTACTCGGGGTTAATATAAAACTATTAGATTCTGTGTTTGTATATTTACTTTATGATTTTAAACGTTTATTAAAGTAATAGTACTTTGTGTAAGAATATATTGATGAAAAATATATTAATATTGAAATTTAAATACCTTAATATTTTTTCGACCATCGCTTTTGTTAAACAGAGCCCTGCGGGTGTATATAGACCACTGGATTAGCACTTGACAATTGTTTGTTTTTACTTTTTTATTAATTTTTTATTTCTTAAAGAAATCCTTTACTTTTTTTTATAAATAAAAGGAAATTTCTCCATTCGACTCCTAATAGCCCCCTCAGGTTCTGTCAACCCTATTCAAAGTTCCTCTTAAAATCTCCAAGGGGTCCACCTGGGAATCCCTGATCTAGATAAATCTATCACTAGACGAGCAAACAAATTTTTTTGGAATCAGAAATATATGTGTTTTTTCTGTTTGAATCTCAATTTGGAATTTTTAGTCAATTAGATAACATTTACCTTAACTTTTTTTTAATAAATAAAAGAGGAAATTTCTCCATTCGACTCCTAATAGCCCCCTCAGGTTCTGTCAACCCTATTCAAAGCTCCTCTTAAAATCTCCAAGGGGTCCACCTGGGAATCCCTGATCTAGATAAATCTATCACTAGACGAGCAAACAAATTTTTTTGGAATCAGAAATATATGTGTTTTTTCTGTTTGAATCTCAATTTGGAATTTTTAGTCAATTAGGTAACATTTATTTCTATATAAATATGTAAATGAAAGTAATAATTTTAGAATATAATTTATTATAGAGTAAAATCGTACAGTGCACACCCCATTTGATAATAAATGCTTGTTAATTTATTAAATTTAAATACCCCCTCCCCTCACCCTTCTCTCTTTCCCTTTTCCATTGAACTTCTAACAGACTATAAATTTATTTACAATTGTATTACATTATTAAAACAACAAAAGTTACTATCTTAATATCACTGTTTTGCATTTGATTTTATATACCAAAATTTTAATTATTATAAGTGGCTGCATTTATCTTACATGACTCTTTGATATTTATTTAATCGTTATAATTTCCATAATATTAATTAATTGGTCTATTTTCATAATTAAAATGTAAAAGAAAGTTAATGTAGGTTGGCATCAATGCTCATTTGTTTACCGGACCTATTTCCCACCGCCGAGTCTAAAATGAGCGCCGACTGGGCTTAGAGACGGCCGTGAAATTCATTTCCCTTCAGTGTTCACCGCAGTTCATATCCAAATATACATTAATTGGCCTTTTTTATTTTATTATATATTTTTTTTTATTTTGTTCACTTTTAAAGAAAATTCTTATATATTTATAGTGAATTATTAATCATCAAAGATGTCATCCAACCCCAATAAGAACATTGCGTAAGCATCTATATACGTATTGGGAGCTAATTTTTTTATTCTTTTTTTTCCAGGGCATTGATGAACTTGATATTTAATTAAAATAAATAAACATATTTTAATTTTATTAATTCTCCTATAATCAATTGAAAACTTTAATAGTATTTATTTATTATATTATTTTTATATTTTGTAAATAATAATTGCATTACATTCATAACATGGTATAATTAATATTTATATCAACCTAAAAGCTTTTAATTAGCATGAAATATCAAGTTCAAAATTGCTTCTGACTTCCTAAAATAACTTTTTGGATATACATTAACTATCAATTCAATAAATAAATTGTAATAGAACTTACAAACAAAATAAAAAATATAATCGCAAAATATTAAAATCAATAATAAATCATTTATATTTCATTAATGAAAATTTATTTATCAATAAAATTTTATGTTGTTGTTTTCTATTTATTTATTTATAAGAATAAGTTAAAAATATTTATATATTATATTTATAATTAGAAATTATTATTCTCATTTAAAACAACATATAACGCTTTTTATGATTTTAACCCGTAAATATTTCGATTTTTAGTAATATATTTTATATAATATTTGATAATATTAATAGATTAATTATTAAAATCATTTTAATAATTATTCAGGATCTCTTTTTTGGCAATTTAGTTTTATTTTTCAAATAAGTACATTAATTTTGTGAAAATTTCATTAAATTTTTTAATGAAACCATATATCTTCAAATCCAACTATATAATAAATAATTTATGAAACAAAATTATGTTAAGAACCTTACATACAGTTTAATAATTATTTTTTTATTTATAATATGAAATACCATATATATTTGTTATAAAATTTAGTACATATATTAAATATTATTTTTATTCATTAATGGCAATATATGTAATCAAATATTCGTCTAATCAGTTAATCCTTATTACTAATTACCCAAAAGAACAAAATAGTAATAATCTAGTTTTTGAATTAAACATATTTTTTTATATCAATTACAGGATTAATATGTTCATTATTATAATTATTTAAATAAGAAGATTTTAATTTATTTGATTTGATTATTATTAAATTTAAAATAAAAAATAATGCCATGAAAACTTACCATTGAAGAAGTGACCAATATTCATTCATACTCAAGTCGAGTAAAGTTAAGACTAAAATATATAACTTCTCTATTATATTTTTTCTAATGAGGACTCAGTTGATAATTCCAATGGTACAAAGGTCATCTTGGGAATTTAGGGTTATATATATATATATATATATATATATATTATCTTCCATAATTATTACCCTTAACGATTTTTAGATGTATCATTTATTTTATCTTCCATTGGTTCATATACAAATATCTGTTTATCTCTCTTAATATACATATATATATATATGTACTTTACAAAATGGAAAATAACAAAAGTCTGTGTGTGTGTGTGTGTGTCGATATATATATATATATATAATTATTTTATTTATAATAATTTAGTTCGTTATAACTCCACTTTTTTCTTTCATGCCTAAACAGGTAACTTTCTCCTCCCTTCTAGTAAATCAAAAAAGGTATAAAACAAACTTAAAATTCGTGACATAACTGGATACTATTGTTAATTTTTTTAAAAGTTTTTATAATTCAATCATTATTCATTGCATCGTAATTAAAACATTTAATTTAAATAATTTTAGTATATTTAAAATCTTTCACACACACAAATATATAAATTAAATAAGTATTTTTATTTATTTATTTATATATAGAGCATAGTTAGGCCTCTTCATATATAGAATCAAATTTACAAAATTTACATTTAAATAATAAAATACTATAATATATAATTGAGAAAACTGTGTGAAATGGTGGTCGATGGGGTTGCCAATGAGAAGAGGATTGTCTATAAATAAATATTACTGTTGTTTCTGTTAATAATCATATTTTTATCCTTATTTCCGTCTCTATAAATATTATTTAAATTTTATTTATTTAAATCTTATTATTAATTTTTGAATTTGAATTTCGTTATATTCTTTGAATCTTTATCAATGATTATTTCTATAATCTTCATTTGAACCATGATCACTTTATAAATAATCTTTTACAATTATTTATGGTAGTTTGCTACATTTTCAGTTCTGCTCGGCCCCCTGCAGAGAGAATGGCTCCCACAACAACAATTGAAACAGTGACAATCACAAGACCTCTCAAGGTATTTATATTTATTCTTATGTTTCCAAAATAAAAAATATTTCATGGAATATGAGATATAGAATATGATTTTGTAATTTTTTTTGTATGATGATTAAAAATTAATTCAAAATTTTGTTAATTAATATATTCAAGTCTATATTTGCTTATCAATTCATTCAGCCAATAATCAATTAATTATAAACAATAATAATTTAAAGGATAACCATCTCTCTCTCTCTCTCTCTCTCTCTCTCATTCAAAGACTACAATAAAGTTTTAAACTAATAAAATGGAAATTATTCGAATGATCTATTTTATAATAAATTAAATTATCTTTAATTATTTTCTTTTTTTATTATATTATTATCATATAAAAGTTTATTAATACTTATATTATTTAATATTTTAATTTGGATCATTAAATACTATTTTAACCATAATAATTTTAAATTTATTATTATTTTATTAGGTTAAATAATTCACAATAGCATCGATCCATTACACATACTATTTATATTATTTATATAGTTAAAATTTTTTGAAACATTTTTTCATAGTCTCTCATCTCTTATCTTATCATTTTATTCCTTCTTCCAATTATTTGTTATGATCTAATGTTTACTTTCAACTTATGGAACTACGGCCTATATCAAATTTTTTAATAATGTAAATTAATTTCTTTTATATATAATATAAAATATATAATATATATATCATTGATATATAATCTTAATATATTATATATAATAGAAATTAATTTATAAATATTAAACAACAAATCAACTCAAAACTAAGTTCTAATTGAATCTATTTATATTAAGATAAATATTATATATCTATTTATAATTAAAATATTATAATTCATCAGTTTAAACTTTCATTGGTTTTGATTCATGTTTCTTTATAGACAATAGATACTCAATAGAAATAGATAAATTGAAAATGATAATATTAAGATATACTTATTCTGACTAAAATAGTCTTAAATCCCCATGGTAATATTAAAAATAAACTTGTAATTTCTCACACAAATAGGCATTCTGTTTATTTTTTGTTTATTTTTGTACAATCATATTTTATTTTTATATACAATTATTTTTATTAATTTATCTATTATTTATATTATTTTAGTTTATTTTATAAATAGATCTTTTAGTATCCATCTTTAATCATTGCCCATCTAATTATGAAAATGGAAAATCCATTCATTCATTACTTGTCATATATATATATATATATATATATATATATATATTCTATAGAAAATATTTACGAACTTCATTTTATAAAATAATTAATTTATATACATATTTTTTTAAATTGTTTTATTTATTTTCTATTTTAATTTCTGTTTCTTATTACTTAATAAAATGTTTGGAAAAGCAGATAAGCAAGCAATCCATTTTTCGATGTATAGGTCAGTTTTGAGTTGAGCTGAGGTGTCGCGTAGAACGTTTCAATAAGCCCCTCAAGTGGGGTGAAATCATGGTATATTACACGATCCGCTTTAAGACGACATTCTGGAGTTCCCAGTGGATTTCCACTCAATAGTATACCGAGGTTAACATTTTTTTTCTTTCCCTTAAGCAGATTCAGGGTTGATAATCATGTTAATTGCCATTCTATTATGCATTCCTTCTGCGACTCGAGTCTTGTTTACTTTACACTATTTATAATTTTTGATTAAATTATAATAATTAACATTAATTAAAATGTTTTGATATGTATTTGACGTAAACATTTTGATGAAAATGACAATGACTGATATACATATATGCTGATAAAAAAAATAAAATAACCAGCATAATAATTATTCTTAAATCATAATCGTTAGATTTATGATAAGCAATAACAATTATCCATCTCCGCGGTTTTATATATATATATATATAAATTTACATTTTTATTGAATTTATTATTATCAACAAGAATAAAATAAAATTTGGTTGAATTTGTTATACAATTTCATTAAATTTCTTAAATATGCATTAGACAATTTATTTGATATTTGAAGGTAAATGACTACCCCAAATACTCTCGATACAATGGCTAATGGGGGGAGGGAGCGGGTTGCTGACTCTGCCTTCTCAAAGGGGGCGATCGATGATCGTTTGGCTGACTACCCCTTGACGCCACCCCCACCTCTTCATCAGCCCTGGAAATGAATTTGCATCATCTAAAACTAGGTTGTATGTAAACTATATAGATAGATTTTATGTTGGTGCATGAAATTCCTGGAATAAAGGTTTGTCTCTTTTTCTTCCCCTGTTACCAGGTGGAATTCAATACCCTTGGGGAGTATTGAGTGAAAGACAGACATCTTTGGTCCTTTCAGCCACAAAGCTTCCCCTCTCCCATTCATTCTTCATCTCCATCCAATTTACAGACAAATTTTTACCAGGTGTAAAAAAAAAAGAATTTTAGCTAGAAAGGTTTTGAAATCATCTCATCCCCCGTAACCTACCCCTCAAGGTCTCATACCCATTCGAAACACTGAATTGCGCAGCCGCTGCCTTCGGAAGCTCGCAGGGCAGATTCAGTACTCGGTGAGACTCGATCCGCGGACTCTGGAACCGGCGACCCGTCGACCTAGTGACCAAATTCACACACACACACACGCCGGTGTGTGTGTGTGTGTGTGGGTGTACTACTGAAGCTGAATGTAAAATTTCACTTCCAATTGATGTTTTTATAACTTTTTAGTGTATCCATATTCCCAATGTAATAGAATCCTCAAGCTCTTATTGACTTCATGGCTGGGTGTCGCTCTATCGATTTTTTTAATTTCATTCTATTAATTTATGTTAATAATGATATATCCGTTCGGAAAATACTTCAAGTAGAAGAATAGAAAATGCAATTGAATTTGTGTTAAAATCGATTGTGCAAATTTAAACATAAACAATGTCAGGCAATCAAATAGCACAGGTGGGTGTGATACATTCTTTTATTCACTCTAATCATTTATTAAGTAATATTTTAAAATTAGAGAAAAAAAAATAAAGAAAAAATAAATAAGCATAAAATTGATAGAAATCATAATTTGAATAATTAATAATTTATTAAAGCAAAAAAAAAGAAATCAATGAGAAATAAAATTCAATTCAAGAGTAGTTCTATGATGGCGTCGCTAACTCCGCCTGTCTCTATTGATTTTCTGCGCCCCCATTTCTTGTTCTCCCACAATCCTCAATCTACCCTCTTCACCAACCAATGATAAAATATACTTTTATCCAAACAACCACTCTTCCCTCTTCTTAGAAAATCAACTGTATCAAAAAAAAAATCACCCTCTTAAAATTCTACCATCAGTTCTTATGAAAATATCATAAAATTATCTAATCTCTACCAAAATATACAATTTAAAAAAATAAATATAAATTATTTTCTTATAAATAATTTCAATTAATATTTTAATTATATTAAAATACATAAAAAACAAAAAATATTTGAATGTTAATTTTATTTTTAATATTTTCTTTTTTATCTTTTAACTTATTTTCCATTTGGTTTAGTTTTGTCTGATAAAATCAGCTCATTAATTTCATCCCTATCGGTTGCTAAGGGCAATAATGAAACCTGGAAATCCAGTGACGCATTTTGATTTAATTATATTATATTTGCACTTTTATAGATCAATTATTCTAAATTGACTTTTAATTCTTTTTTTTTTAATTTAAATTCAGCCCTTTAAAAGGACAATAAAAAAAACTATTGACATTTTTTAAGTATTATTATATACAAAAAAAATCCTTTTTTGATTTGATTTAGAGTGTAATTTATAATTTAAATTTAGTTTAATTTAAACTTTTTTTATTCAAATAAAATTAATTATCAATATTAATTAATTTCTATTACTAAATGTTAAAACTATTGACATTTTTTAAGTATTATTATATGCGAAAAATCCTTTTTTGATTTGATTTAGAGTGGAATTTATAATTTAAATTTAGTTTAATTTAAACTTTTTTTATTCAAATAAAATTCATCATCAATATTAATAAAATTAATTTCTGTTATTAATAATGTAATTCATATTCATCGAACACTTAATTTCTTTTTCGATATTAAAAATTTGTTCTATCTATCTATCTCTATTTATCTTCATCTTAGCTACGCCACAACTACATTCCTCCAGCTGAGGCTATTCGATTTATTTCCTCCTTCAATTCCTTCATATCTGACTATATTTTGGCACTTAATCAATTTATACCTAATCGGTTCTCTCTCTATAAACAAATTTCTTTGGTTTTAAAGAATTTAATTTCTCTAAACCACGATGATAATTTTGATGAAATCACATAAATACGGGCTTTTCTTGATTTCAATTTTAATTTAAATCTTTTTCAATCTTATTATTTTTCCTGATAATAGATCCTAAATATAATAAAAAATTGTTATTATTTCAAATTAATTATTATAATTATTAAACACTGAATATTAATAAAATTCAATTAATATCTATAACTTTGATTATCATTTTATTCTATACTAAAATCTTATTTATTCAACTTTTATAAAATTTTGTAAAAAAAAAATATCTTCTAAAAATCAACACGTCCTCTTATAAAGAAAATACATATTGTTTATAAAACAATTATTTATTCAATAAATTTTACCAAACATTTTTAAAATCACAATTTTAATTATAAAGAAAATAGAGAAAATAATGTTTTTATTAGTAACTTCATTTTTTTTATAACTAATATAGATCAAATTTTAAATTTTTTTTTTTTTAATTTATTATAAAAATTTGTTTTATTGATGAAAAAGAGGCTCCCAAATTTTGTATATATAAAACAATTTCATAATTTATCTGTTTAACGTTAAATATTTTTAAGAATAAAAAAAATAATAATTTAATAAGATTTTTAGTTTTTTTTTCAATAAAATTTCAGCAAAATCATCTTATAAGGGGGGAATTATCTTCTATATTTATATTTGTTTGATAAAGATAAGCTCACATAATACTAAAATATGATTTATTGGATACTTTTAAGACGTAGAACATTCCAAGAAATGTAATGATTTGAGACAGTGGTACCTACACTTATTTGTTTATGAATTTGTAAGCTACATATCCTATTATATTTTTTAATATATATATTAAATTTCAGTTTTTTCTATTTAAAAAAAATTTTTTTAATGGAATACTTTGATGAAACAAAAAAAGTAACTTATATAAATGATTGAATAATTTTTTTGTTACTTAAATGAGTACGCAGAAAATATAAATTTTAGTTCAGAAATGATTCCATTAATAAGTAAATCGTAATATTAACATAATTTTATAATCATACATACATACATATATATATATATATAATAAACAAATTATAATTTTTAAATTTATAAAAACAAATAATATTTTATTTTAATGAATCAAAAAGAGAATATAAAAAATAGCAGATGGGATGAAAGGAAAGACTAAAAATAGTGACTAGTGTTTGAGAGCTTTCCCATTTATATTAATACTTCTTCTGAAAGGATTAAACATTTCATAACTATTTTATAATAATGCAAAATTTACTTACTAATAAAATTTTAACAATTTTGTATGACCTGAACTCATAATGATGTCAAGTTCTAAACATTTGAAACGATCTATTAATTATTATTATTTCAATGGGTTTTTTTTCATTTTCATTGCATCGTACTCCATTTTTAATGGATTTAATGCATTTAATTTTAACATTACGATGAAAATATTTATTCTTTATTTATAAATTAGTAAGATTTTATTTATTTATTCAAACTCAATTTCATATTATATCAAAGTTAATCTATTAAAAATTCCAAACTAAATATAATATTATTATTTGAAATCATCTATATATTTCGTTCTCATTTACCTGCACAGATTTTTTTTTCATTTTTTTTTATCTTTAAACTTATGGTATGTATTTTTATTTCTTATCTTTAACCTTATGGTATTTAATCTTTTTTTTATCTAATCACCTTATTTTAAATAACTTGATGTTTAAATTGAAAAAAGAGGGAAAGCTATTAGTGCCATAAATGCATTTTCTAAGATCTATTTAAAAATAACAAATACTGATAATGCTGATATATAAAAATTATAAAATAAATAAAATCGTTGATTGAAATTAACCAAGGCGAGGAAATGTTATCAAGTACAATGAAACTTTTTATTTGTCATCTAAACAGTCTAAACGTTTATTATGATTACCATACTTTTAATATTATAGATAGTAATATTAAATATAATTCTAGAAAGTTTGAATTAAAATTATAATCAGTTAGTGTCTGTTCTAAGTGTTTTCTTCTTAAGTTCTTATTATTTGTAAGTAGGGAGGGGTTCATGACTTTAAAGGACAAAGGGTATTCAGGGTATTTGAAAATATCATAAAATTTATTAACCGAAAAAAGATAAAATCACTAGATGAGGTATTACATGACCTTTATGTATCTTTATTACAAAGTTATAAAATCGAGGAGTTTGAGATAGGCGGAACACATAACTACTGAGATTTTTTTTGAATTATGATAGACGAAATGTATTTTGAACAAGGATACAGTGAAATGACTAAATTTAGATTGCTTTAAGGAAATTTTAGCAAAATATGAATTGGATGGTGGATAGGCTCAGGATAGCGACGGTTGGAGGAATATGGTGACTGCAGCCAAGACCCCTCGAGTTTAATGACCCTACAAAGATAATTCTGCTTCTTTTTACTATTTCGCCAGAGATAGTTTTGCGATCATGAAAATTTTTGATTTTTTTTATACGTTTTGAAGGTCCTTGAGTCATTTTCACTAAGGTTGAGGAAAATGTATGTGTGTATGTGTGTGTATGTAGACAAGATTATGCAAAAATAGTTTGAGCTAGAATAATGAAATTTGGTATACGGACATTATTCAAAATTCGTAGTTTTCTATTAACTTTTGAGAAATGTAGCTCAACTACGTTTTGATTTTTTTTCTCTAAACTGATCGTAAAAATACAGATATATGTTTGATAGTTTTTCACATATTAAAAATTGTATAAAACTGCTATATATAGAATTTCTGCTTGATTGAATCATTGAAAGTACCGGAATTAATTTTTTGACTATCAATCACGCGCCAGCACGTGACGCACTAGTTTAATATTTATTTATTAATTATAATTAAATTTAATTTAAATATTATATATGTATTAATTAATCCAATTCAAATTTGCAAGATAGCCGAGTGGAGACGTTCCAGCTTTTTAATAAAATCTATCTATCTATAATGTTTTAAAAGTAATAATTGAAATAAAAATAATGAACTAGAGCAATTGTATGAATACATAGATATATATTCCTATTAATATTTTATTATATAATATAATTCTAACCAACTTCAAACAAATTCTATGATATTTTTCTTTTGAAATCTGTATTAAATATGTTTTTATTTTTATTTATTTATTTATTTTTGTTGATAATTTTAAATGAATTTGTGCTTCACTGATTTAGAGAATGAGAAGGTCAGGATAAAATTGGCTCAGCGGCGCATGTTGGGGCGTAACTTGCTGCTACCCTTTACACCCTTTACTAATGATTACTTAATCAAATTATTAAATGGTGAAATGAAACCATTGAAATGCATCCTATTGAACACAACGCAAATAATATCAATATAATTTTACTAATTTATCTACAAATAATCTATTTAAAAAATAAAACAAATTAAATTACCCAGTTGATTAAAAATTATCTTATAAAATTTTCAAGAAAAGTTAAACAATTTAAAATTATAATATTATATTTAGTAAAAATTTTATGAACAGAATAAAATACAGAAGAATAGAAAAATAATTAATATTTAATTTACTTGTACAATCAATGCAAATAATCTCTAAATTACGAATGAAATTGATTGCCGTAAAACTCAGAAAAATTCTAAAATTCAGAAAAGGATACACTGAAAATTTAATAGATTCTATTAATATAATTAAAACATCTAGCTATCCAAAGAATCTGAACATAAGACTATTCAAAATATATAAGTATATTAAAATATTATTTTAGAAAAAAACTATTTCAAAGAAATTCAATATTTCATAAGGGTATCCAGTTAATTTGTTTTATTTTTGAATCTCAAGTGAATACCTTAAAAAATATTTAAGATATGTACCTATGGTTGAATGATCTTGCAGATACAAATCCTCATAGAAAAGTGATAATTTTCATCTTTTTTAAAAATCTTTTTGATTCCTATTTTAACATACTATTCTTATTTATGAAACGACCAGAAGTTTTTACACTATTAAATTAATTATTAATAATTAATCCTTACTAAAAATTAATATTTTTTGATAAGATATCTAAAATAAACTTTTTAATTAACATTAAATCTAAATCTAACTAAATCTTCCAATTTCAGGGGCTGTTATAAAATTTTTTTATAATTTTTCTTATACTTAGGATCATAATGTAGTTTAATTAAAAATTTTGTATTTATTTATTATTTTCTTGCTATTAATAGCAATATTAGTACATCCAAAGGCATGAGAAACCGACTTAATAAAATCTCTGTTAATTGAAATCTATTATTGAAATAATTTTACATCGGAAATTTATAAAATAAAAAAAAGAACTTTTTTATCCGTTTTTGATAATGAATATATATATAGAATATTACAAATTTGTGTGCTACATTTATTTCATTTTTAGATTAGATTGATAATTTATAAGAGCGTAGAAGTAATTGTTCTAAAAATCGATACGTTATACACAAACATATATACTTTAATTATAAATGAAATCTATAATATAAAAAAGGAATAAAATAGTAAAATAATTGAACCAAATAATAATAAAAACAATCTTATAAATATGAATTAAAATTAAAATTCAAACAAAATTTTCCAATAAATTTTAATATTGTTTATTTAAAGTATTTTATATGGGAATTACAAATATCATTATTCAAAAAAACAAAACAATTTTTTAACAGTGGTTAAAATTAAAAATTAAAAAATTTTTAAAAATATTAAATATTCTTATAACTATTACGTAATTATGATATAATAACTAAATAAATAATATAGAAAAAAATTAAAATCAATTTTTATTTAAAACTGCTAAATCGCTATTTAAATTTTGAAAAATTATTAGAAAATCAAATAACAAAATTATTTTTAAGCCGAAGTTCTAGCAACTGCAGCCAATGCAAGACAAGTTTATCATCTACTAAATCAGACCTGGCCAACCCGCGGCCCTCAGGCCGCATGCGGCCCACCGTGTAAAATTGTGCGGCCCGCCAGTTAACTTTCTATTTCTTTTGTAACTTTCATCTCACCTCTGTATATTCAAAAACAGAGAAAATAATTGAAATAATTATAATTAATTCATTTTTTTTATTTAAAATATGTCCTACAAATTTTAAACTACATATTGGATTCCATAAAAAGGAAGAAAAAAGTTAGAAATAATAGTAATTAATAGAGAATATACTTTTTTTATTTTAAATTGTTATTATTATTTTTATTTAAAAAAAAAGTAGCCGAAAAATAATAAATAAAAACATTAAACATAAAAGAAATAATAATTTTCTTGTATGTAATTTATAATAAAATGAAATTACATTTTTTAATGATTTGTTTGATGTCTGTTTCAGGTGATTGCCTTCATATGTGGGCTAATTGTCATAGTCCTAATGATTATGGCACTTGCCTCGACCGACTGGCTAATGTCAGAAGGTTGGCGACAGGGGCTCTTCATCCATTGTATTGCTGAAAATGCCCCCATGCCACTCCCTTTTAATACTCAAGAAGCACCAGGATGTTATAAAGCGCGAGATGCAGGTGATTTTAAAATAAACAAAATATCTTAAATCAATATTTATACACAAATGCAAATATTTATACAAATATCAGATTTAATTTTAATACATTAAAATCTTATATTTACTTAAATATTTCATAAATTTGTCTATTGATAGAATTAAATAAATTTATTTAGTTATCTAGTTTATCAATATTTTAACTTCATACTCAATCATATTATTTTATTACCATCAAATACAATAGAGACTCAACACTTAATATTGTATTTATTAAATAAATAATTTTATTTTTGCCAAATTTATCTTACTTTTCAATTTAGAAAGTTCAAATCTCTGAGTTTCTTTTTGAAAATTTAATCAAATTTATATATATATTGTCGTATATTGGAGGCTATGGGTTGGGTTATGAAAAAAATGGGTTTGAAAATTAATAAATTTAATGATTAATTTAATTCGTTAGCACTCTGGTTAATTTTGAATAGAAAATTGGTGAATCCAGCGACGGTTGATGAGGGAAAGGGTAGAGTTGAATTTATTCAGAAGAAAAATCAGATATTAAATTAAGATAAAATTAAATATTTAATAATAAAAAGAATTTAACAGAATTATATGTTATCATAATAAATTATAAATAGGTAATTGATTATAAAGTTGTTTATTTAATATTAGAAATTAAATTAAATTTTGTAATTAATTAGCAATTGCAATTTTAATAATGGTCGACCACTTAGCTGTTATTGTATATATGAATAGTTGGAGCAAATAGAGTCTTCAGTTAATCCTTCAGAATTTGATTGAGATTTGTCTCTCCGATCCATTCCGATTAACTGATTAATATTTGTCCTTTCTTGCATCAGGAAAACTATTTATCCCCCCCCCCCCCAAGACGTCTCTGCTAACTTTCCACTAATTCAACCCCCATCTTGTAGACATGTGTTCTTGGTCACTTCTCGCAAATATTGATTACCATATGTTAAGTAATTTATGAGTTTTAAAAAGAAGAAATTTCTGAAATATTTTCCCTTCTACAATTGAAAATACTTCTATTATCTTTTCGGCCTTTTTTCAGGCCTTTTGTTCAATTAAAAGTTTTAAGAAACATGTCATGGAATTTTTTAATTGAGAACATTTTTTGACCCAAAATGAAAGTGGACGTGAGGATGTCAATGTCTGTTTCTAGTATTTTTACTATATTTCTGTATTAAAGAGCATTTTTATGCTTATATATTACAATATATATTAAAATACTTAAAAAAATAGGTATATAAATAATTTAAATGAAATTCAGACCAATATTATTGATATTATATTTATTTAATTTATTATAATATCATTATAAAAAAATAATATTTTAATTATTTTATTATAATAGCCTTAACTTTTCTATGCATTGTGAACTACAGATAAAATGTATTTGTTTATTTTTTATAATGTTCTTCTCTCTATTGACTCTACTTAATGAATAATTTTTATAAAGTTCTGGTTAAAAATAATATTTTATGAACATAATATATTATTACCTATTTTTCATATTATTGTTACTTTTTAGTGGACTGACTTTATGTTTAAATTATTTATCAAAAAAATAACTTAAAAAATTATAATATAAAGTTCCTATAAAGGTAAGTGTCCACTTGAGACAAATTGGTCTCGAGACTGATATCGAGACAAGACTCTCAAATGTATGTGTGCCTGAGAGCTCTCTCAGAGACAAGCCTATACAAGTATCAGACATTGCACTTGTCACAAGTGGACATGATCATTCCTGCTCACGAGATTTAGTCACCAGTCTTCCGTCAATGTTGGAAGAGCTGAGAGTCGGTCTGGATACTTTTTATTTAAAATATTTCTTTAATTTAAATTACAAATCAATTTTTTAAATAAGTTGACCTGTGGCCAGGTCCGAACCGACCGACGGTTTGAAATAAATTAATTTCCAGCTACAGAAACAATTTCAAATAATTTTAATATATCTATTAATGTAATAACAAACAGATATGGATAGAACATAAATATTTGTAATTTTATTTTATTTATAATATATAGCTGAAGTAGCCCTCGTTGCCGGCGTTACCCGAGGCTGTGACGTCATGAAGGGCTGGGTGACGTCATATAATTTTAAATTAAGAAAAACATAATGAAGATGATTTTTCCCGAGGATAAAACCAATACATTCGTGGTGATATATAAAAAAATCTCCTCATGTGAAATTTGGTGTGAAAATAACCCTTCCCTTCCTATCGTCGATCGCTAATACTACCACTTCCGGTTTCCGGATTTGCACCAAAAGTTGATCAATTCATCCCACTGATGCATTAAGTAAATATACCAAATTTCATCAAAATCGGTTGAGCCATCCAGGCTGTACACATCTATACGGACGGACAGACGGACAGACATCATGCTAAAAATACTTTTTTCTGTTTAGAAAATGCATGATTCGTGAAGATATGTAAAAATCTCCACATGTGAAATTTGGTGTGAAAACAATACCTCCCTTACTATCGTTGGTCGGTAAAAATGAATGATAAGCGCGAGTGGACTGACGAGGAAGTGTTTAAATTAATCGAACTTTATGAGGAGAAAGAGTTTTTATGGAATGTAAAACATAAACTTTATAGAAATCGCGAAAAAAAATGGCAATGTACGAAGAATTTGCTTCGAAATTTGAAAATTAAATCTCAAAACTTAATCTCAAAACTAACAACCAAGTCACAGAATCGACTGAGACTTGAGAGTAAGCTCTCAAGTGTACACAAAATTTTCCGATCTCGAGACTGCAGTGACTGTCGAGTCTCCAAATGCTGTCTCGAGAGCGCAAGTGATCTCAAATGGACAACACTTCGGAACTAATCTCGAGACTTTCTCTCGAGAATTTGTCTCAAGTGGACACTTACCTTTATGCTATTTTTAGTTAAAAATCAATTGAGATTTGAATATATCCTTTATTGTAAATGAATTACTTAATATTTGTTTATAAATTATTTTACTCCTAAATAAATATGTAGTTTTTATTTAAATAATAAATTATTAAATTAATAAAGAAGACTTAATTTGGGGGAAAAACTTTAAGCTCATTAAAACTCATCGAAACCATTTTTTTTATAAAAAGATACTTAAAATATTTTTTACATAATGTAACATAAAAATATCTATTTATAAATATTGAACAGAATTTATTTTATCTTTATATTAATAAAATTTTAATTTTATTTTATATTTTATAGCGTAGCGTTTTTTTAATTTATTAATATATTAAAATAAAAATATTTTATTTATTTATTTGTTTTTTAATTTCAGCTTATATAAATGGATCAGCTGCATTATGTGTGCTTGCACTCCTGGCTGATTTGGTTGCAACACTTCTTGCTGGATTAGGATTAAGAAGTAACGAGCATCGTACCAAATACAAATTCTACAGGGCAGCTGTATACACAATGGTTCTTGCTCTAGTAGCTATTCTGGTAGCTCTTGTGATTTATCCTGTCTGTTTTGCTAAAGAGCTTCCAGCAGGTAAGAATAATTAAGAAAATTATAATATTATAAAATTTAAAATTTAATTTTAATTTTAATAATTTATTTTCATTTTGATATTGCCTATTCAACTTTATTCGTTATAAAATTAATTTGAAATATATAAACAAATGAATCATTTTTTTCTTTAAATTAAATATATTACATATTGTATGATAAATAATTAAATTTAAATATGTGAAATAATATAATTATATAAAAAAATATTTCTTTTTAATTGGAAATATTCTTATTTTGATTTCAAACAGCAAATTTAATCAGCTCATGGTAGTTAATAAGAGAGGAGATAATCAATATTTTAGAGTTGAATAAGATAAAGGGATTTAATTCTTTTTGAGGACCATTAGAAATCATTTTTTTATCAGATAATATTATTTTATTATTTATTTTATTTATTTTTATTGATATTAATATAATTTTTAAATTGCATTTTAAAGGTTACGTTTATAGATTATTTATTATTATTAAATCTATTTCAAAAAAATTTCATTCCTAAATATTCTAAATTATTTATTGCTTGAAAGATTTTTATTCAAAATTAAGTTTATAATAAATAATATTTTGAAAAGAGAATTTATATTATAAAAAATGAAATATTTTCATAATTACATTCTAATTGATATAATAAAAAAAAAATGAAACACTTTTCATCTAGAATCTAATTTTAGAATGATTTTTTAATCGTTTTCAATTAAAATTTTTTATTTTTAGGAAATCGCACTGTTTGGGAATTTGGATGGGCTTATGGAGTTGGATGGGGAGCGGCCATATTTTTATTTGGTGGTGTAATCTTACTACTCTGCGACAAAGAAAGTGAAGAAATTTATTATAAGGAGAGGAAGATAGTTCATGAACCCCGGCCCTAGTGCTCGCCTCCCCTGCCCGACGTAGTTCTCTGAGTCTAGCGCGAGAGCCAGGCGCCCCCAGGCAACCACCACCACCACCAGAGCAACCCCCTCAGGCACAACCCCAGAGTTTTTTTTATTGGCAAGTTTAACCCTAAACATTTTGACGTTTAAAAGATTTATAAACAAAAAATTCACAACTAATTTATTTTAAAAAAAAAATTATTAAAAATAATCTATTTCCTATTGCAATGATTTAATATTTTCAATCCTAAAATATTTTAACTTGCCAACAAAAAGACAATCTCGGAAAAATATTACAAATTTATTTAAATATTACTTTATATAAAATAATATTCATGAGAAAAGTTCACACTTAAATGTAATATATATATATATATATATTTCTAAATCTAAGTCTATTTATAATATTTATTTATAATATACGTCCTACAACTATATTAAATTTAAGAATCTAGAATTAATTAAGTAAATATTATAAAAGTATTATTATTGTAATTATTAAATAGATAAAAATTAGAATAAGTTTGATATTTTTTTTATATAAGATTTTATTATTCATTTTTAAAAATAATATTGAAAAATTTTATTTTTTGAATTGATACATAAATTGTCTTATCTTATTCATTCTAAAAAATCCAAATATTTGATTAATAATACAAAATATTTCTTTGTGAACGCTTTCATGAATATTTTTTTATTTTAAAAAAATTTTAAAAGTAAATCCAGTTTCTCTCTAATTAACACTATATATAAAATTGACACTATATATTTATAAATAATATATTAATAAAACTTATTTAAATAAACAAAATTATTCATATAAAATAATCACAAATATGATTTTATTTTTTTATAAATAAGAAAAAAAATGGCGCAGGCGCAGATACTTATATTTTAATTATAATGCCATTTCTGGAAAATTATATATATATTTTATAATTTATAAAATGATAAATATAATTATTTTTAAATAAAATAAAACAATTTAGATTGTGAATCTAAAAATACAAATGACTTATTGAAACTGGATTTCACTTTTTTCACTGCCTTTATAATTTCTCTTTGTTAATTTTAATAATTGCCTGGTCCAAAATTTTGGTGGGGGTGGTGTAATGCATGGAGCGACCAGTTCACGCGGCTTTTTCCAACAAATTTAATAACAGCAACAAAAGAATGAAGAAAATCAGCAGCTAGATTCGAAATGGATGTCTGTGTTTAGAATGAATGTTATTTTTACTTTATTTATTTTATTTTTTTTTTATATATTTATATATATATAAAGATTTTACATTTGCAATTTTATCTGATTTCTTTACATTCTCAACACTTACTCCATTTTATTTTATTTGTGATTTTATTTTGATTTTGTTTATTTCGAACAATCCTTTTGATTGTGTTTTTTATGTGAATTAACATTATTTATTTGAATTATTCATATGCATTTATTATTTTAATTTACATTTTTTTTTTAATTAATAACATTTTTTGAATGTTATAGCTATATTATTTCTATTTAATCATTAATTGATTAATTTTATTTAAGTAATTTCGTAGAGCATTGTTTATTATTTTTAAAACTTAAATATTGTTTTTGATCTCTGAGATACCAAAAAAATCTACTTATTTATATTTTCTTGTTAAAAATATAAAAAATGCTCTCTTTTGCTTGGACTGAACAATTACATATAATCTAGTGCCAAACTGGTTTGTTATAATTTTTCTATATATAAATATAAATATATATATATATATATATACAGAGAGAGAGAAGGAGAAATAGATTCATATATATATATATATATAGATCATTTTATATATTCCTATTTGGATGTCTTTTTCATTTTTTAGTTTATTTTTACCTTCACCCAATTCCTATCTAATTTTATTTCGAGTGGACGGATTGCGTGCATGAACCTCCAGTCAAAATATACTCGGGCAGGCTTACAGTGCTCTCTAAAGAAAACTTTGAAAAAAAATATGAATTATTATTTATTATATAAAAAAAGAGACTTGAGAAAATGTTATCTCAAATGGACAGTTCTCTAATAGATGTATGAACAATTTATTATTTCAATATATCCATACATGGACACCTATGTATGGACATAATTATTGGATTTATTAATTCACTTATAGTCTTGTGAGGCTGATATTTTATATATCTATAACTATAATATAATTATCAAGAACGCATGAGTGAAAGAAAAAAAAATTTTAACGCTTCAATGCGTGAAACCAAAAGAATGAAAAGTACCAAATGAATCATATCTTTAAAAATCTATTCTTCCACGTTTTAGATTTCCACATGAAATACCAACCATATTCAAACTTGTTTATTCCTATTTTTCATTAATAAAAATTGTTAAAATTCCCCAAACATTCACCAAATGCTATGAACATGGTATTTAAATATACATTATCTACATTAAAAACAAAATAGAAATTATAATATTGATTTCGCATACGTTAAACATAAATTTTGATTTTTCCCCTATATAAAAAAAAGGAGAATGAAATTAGTATTTAAGAAACTTTAAGATATAATAAAAAAGAAAAATCGAAATTTATGATTAATATTAAACAACAAATAATTTATAAACAAGTTTATTTAATTTTGATCAAATCATTTATAGAACATTTATTAAAAGTCGAAAACAATAAACGTATGGGATCAGTATAGAATAATGTATTGTTATATTTTTTGAAAATTAATTTAATTTCAATGAAACTTTTATATTATTAATATTATGATTATTATTTTAAAAATATGTGTGGCTTGATCAAATTTTAATTTATTCTTAATTTTAAAGCACTTCTCTTTAAATTAATTTATATTATTTTCATTCTATATACATTAAATTCACTGGATACATCATAATCGTATTCATGTTTAGGCTTAGTGGTGTAGTGACCTTATTAACTCATCAATTAAGAAAAAAAAGGTCTCTTTAGGCCCTTCCAACTCACAAGCCTTAAATGACCGAAATACGTAAGTCTCATTAATTATTATGTCAAGACATTCATAAGCATAAGAACAAACATCATCATTGATATTATTTAATGAAATGAAAAAGAAAATAAAAAAAAGAACTTCCTGTTCTATTACTGCTAATCTGAATCTGATTCTTCCTGAAAATGAAATTAAAATAGTGTAAAAAATTTGTATATAAAAAATAGAAATTTTTCATTCTTTACTCATTTTACTGATTCTTATAATTCTTTATTAATTAATGCAACATTTTTTCTGAAATATATATTTAATTAATATACATATCATGTTAATTTTTTTACTTTTACATTTTTTTTTTGTTTTTGTTTTTAAATACATAATATGATTGAAATCTTAGATGTTTATATAAATATTTATATAATTTTTTTTTATTCTTCCAATGATTGTTCAACTTCTAATATGAAGAAAAAACATTTTTGGGACTAAGAAATGTTAGTTTTGTGAAATAGATTAATTAACTATTCAAGATGTCAACATTATAGTTGTTTTATTTTCTCTGCTTTTCAGTTGTATTTTTTATTTTACTTATAAATAATGTGTATATGAGAATTATTAGTTTTTTTTTAAAAAAGATCACATTTATCTGTTAGATGAATCAAAGTGCAAAAATCATTAATTATTTACGGTGGTCTTACATATATATATTTATAATCTAGTTGTGTGATCTTATAAAAATATTTGATACAAAAATTACAAAGTTACAAACTGAAACAAGAGAAAAAATAAGGAAAGGAAATTATTATAGAAATTTTGTTAATATCGTATTTAAAACCACCATCAACTTTGATTCAAATTTTATTCTTATCCGGAAATTTATTATTATTAAGTATATATATATATATAATAAATGTATACTTTTAATAATAATCAGTTGAAAATACATACATTAATTAATTACAAGCAATATATCCAAACATTGTTAATGGAAAAAGATCATCTTATTAAATATAATTTAAAAAGTGTTAAATGGTGTTAATGTTTTACTATAAAATGAAAAAACTATTTTTGCTCAAACTAGCAAGATTGAATACAATTGATAATACTCCCCCCCCATCCCTAAGAAAATGTAATCCAGAAAAATAATTATACGCTTCTTATTTATTATAATTCATATCACTATCTTAAATCTGACTATATTTACCGTCGTGTGATTTGAAGAAGTTGACTAAACCACATTCTCAATCTGCCTAGTTTTTTGCTTAAATCAATCCAAAAGAAAATGAAAAAAAAAATCTTTAAATATCCCTATAAGATTTTTCTTGATGAATACTTGATAAAGATGATCTTAACAATGTACAGATATGAAATTTACTTATATTTATTCAGAGGCGTTGTTTATTGTTTTATTAGTAGTATCGATTACACTCATGTAGCCTACTGTTGAAAAATACTGTTCAAGATGTTAAATATAGAATCCGGAACTATATTTCTTATTTTGAACATAACGCACTTTTGATTGTTACTCAAAGCTATGAAATTAATAAAAACATTGTATTTTGTACCAAAATAATTATTTTTAAACTTGTATTAATTGTAACTTTTTCCTTTCGATCATTTTAATATTGTAGATATGACTTAATATCATTTTAAATTAATTTATCATTTTTTTTCTTTTAATTTTAAATCATCGGAATTTTGTATTAATAATAAATTTTTATATACCATATATATATATATATATATGAGTGCCCATAAAATTCACATACATTACACATGTCTTGTGAAAATCAATGACTAAATTTCTAGAAATTGTAAATAATTTTAATCAATTTAATTTTTGCAACTATTAGGTGCGTATATGAATTCAAAAGAGGGAAGCGAAAGGCAACGTATAATAGTCATGTCAGTATTGATATTTTTCTGTCTCTTTCCCCCCCGCCCCTCTTCCCCGACCTAATTGAAATTTTTTTTTTCATTAAAAATTTAAAAAATAAAGTTAATATTTTATGAATATATTTTTTTAATTCATTCATTATTTTAATAATTCTTTAGAATACGTTACTATAATTAGATTGCTCAAAAATGAATTAAAAAAATACAAATACATTTCAAATAATGTGAATAAAACGTTTAATATAGCTACATCTTTATTAATATATATATATATATATATATATATATTAAATTTAAAGAGATAAAACAATTCATAACTTCTTTTATGAAATGTATTTTGAATTAAAAAATAATTTAAGATCTTTAAAGATTCTTGAACAAGGATCATTTTAGATGTCTCTTAAAAATCAACAGATCAGAGATCTCTTAAAGTAGAAATATAAAAAAATCACGATAAAATCCAGAAATATTTAATGTTTTTCAGTAAATTTTGAATATTTCCTAAAAAGACGGCGAATGAATATATAACTCTACTAAGGTAATGGCACCTATAGATGACATGGCACCTATAGATGACACTTTTGAATTTAAACTAAAAAAATAAGCAAATTTTAAAACATACGCGGAAATTTTTTTTTTTAAATGATAGTTTTGTTTTTCCACCATCTGAGATATCCTACAACAATACAATAAGTCGCCCTATTTTTTTTCTTTTAACTTGAAAAGCAGACCGAATCGTCAACAATTGATTTTTTCAACAAATCTTAAAGATAACCTTAAGGGAAGTAATGTTCTTAATTAGTATTTTATATTTTTATATTCATATTTATCAAGAATTTAACAACTACATTATAAAATAGACTTAATATAGATATAAATCATTTCAATTTAAACTCCTAATTTTTAAAAGTATCTTTTTTATCAACGGTGTTATCTATAGGTGCCCCTAAAAATTGTTTTTCCTATAGATGACAGCAATGTCAGCTATAAGTAGGTTTTTAAAAAAATTGTCTATTATATTAATAGCTGTAAAGAGGAGATAATTTTATTTAATTCCACCAAGTTGCATGTCTGAATTGATATAGGAACCTAAAGGTGACGATGTGTTTCTCATTGTCAGAAAAATTTTTTCTGTTCCAGAACTTCATACACTATTTTTTTGAAATTTTTTTTAAATTACTCTGTTCTCAATGTATAATTAAAAATGCATAATTAAAAAAAGATTTGTTTAAAATCAATTTTTTATTTTATTATAATAATCAGCTAAAAATAAAATCAATCACAATAAATATATCTAATGTATCATTATATGAAACCTGATTTTTTTATTTTAACTAAAGTTAAACCAGCAACAAGGTGTTGGAAAGATGTTTTACTTTGTAAATAAATAAGTTGAAGATAAAGAGAGCAAGCGAAGTGAAAAAAGTAGATGTCATCTTTGGGTTCCATAATTGTCATCATTAGGTTCCACCAAAATTTTTGGTGTCATCTATAGGTGCCATTTGATTACTTTGAAAAAAAATTATATTTCCTATTAAACTCATATAAAAGTTTAAAATATGTACCTTGGTGATAAAAGGTAAGATAAGCTTTATAATAACCAAAAGATTTTTTTTGTGAGACGTATACTTTCGGTTTTATAAAAGAAAATAGCGACAAGAGCGCTTAAAATGTCATCTATTGGTGCCATTACCTTATTAACCTTTTCACATTATAAGATTCCAAAAATAATTATATTAATGATTTTTATTTTATTATAAAATAAATTTTACCGCTATATACCTACAATCGTACATATAATAAATTCATCTAATATAATAATTTCTACATCAAGTAATTCAAAAATATTTTATTAAATAAATTTAAATGATTTATAAAAAAATATATTATATTAATTGATAATCCAATTAATTATATCTTCTCTTGGCGTTTTATAAAATCCATTAATTGTAGCTAATGAAAATTAATAATTAATAGGTATTTTTTTTTATTATATTGAATTTTAATTATACTTATATTTTCACTAAAAATTGTATATTTATTTAATAAATTATATTATCTCCAACTCTTTAGACCCTCAATGACATTGGATAAGAATTATCGAGGAAAGAATATACATTTTGTGATAAAACAAAAAAATGATACTTGAGATAAGTAGCTCTGATTTAAATTATCATTTCATCTTTGGTTTTCTAAATTTAATACATATTCAATACACACATATATATTTATAGCGAATAAATATTTATCCTATTCACACATATTTTTTAATAAAATTAACATCTGCTTGAGAATATATTAAGTGTAAAAAAAATTTAACCTTTTATTTTTGTTTAGTAATTTAAAAATAAAACAAAAACGAATACATAGTTAGTACCTGTATAATATATTTATATAAGTACTCGTTTTTATTTTCTTTTTAAATTAATTAACAAACTCGCACATATATATAGGACCAGTTTAGGGTTTTGAGCGCTCCGGGCAAAACAAAATTTGTGGCCTTCATACATGTACATACTAATTTACTGCAAACTAAAAAAAAAAAATTAAAATTGCACAAAAATAATGAATTTAAATAAATATTTTATTTTTATATCGGCGCCCCTCAAAATTTGGCGCCCGGTCATTCGTCCGTCTCTCCCGGCTCTTTATTTTTATTTAAACATTTTATTTTTTCTATCTGGTTGCTTTTCCCGGGTGGGCTCCCGTTTTCTTATTTTCTAATTATATATTCTTCAGTCTTAAATCACAAGATATTTTGTAAAAAATATAAGTGTATATTTTTTTTGATTTTAAAATCACAATAGAAATAAATTTTATACAGAATGTCGTCACCAAATAACATTGCATTATCTGTTATTGAACTAACATTCTAAAAAAATAAAGTAAAAAAAATAATTAATTAATTCAGGTCCAAAAGTTTAATTATTACATAAAGATGATAAATCTTTATGTAATAATTTAATTGATGAATTTACAGGTTGGAATAGAAAAAAATACATGAAAAAAATAACTGAAATAAATGAAATAAAAGGACAATACAAAATATTTTTAAAAAATAATTATAATAGAAAGTTGAATGACATTCATTGCCATAATTTATAATTAATTTTATGCCAATTAATCGGGTGATTTGGCTTAACCGTTTATAAACCTTAATATTATTGTTTTTTATTTGATCTTAAATTCTTTTAGTTTTAATTTTTTTTTATTATAGATATATACACAATTAATTTTATAATTTAATATAAATTCATATTATGGAATTTAGTTCAATAATTTACGAAAAATGGTCTCATCCTCTCATATATATATAAATATATAAATAATTTTATATCAAGATCTTTACGCTCTTAGCTACATTACAAAACAAAATTGTTTTTAAATTTCGAATGACTTACTCTTGAATAAGATTAATTCACAATATTTATCAGTTTTCAAAATTCTTTAATTAAAAAACACATTTTTTAAATAATTTTAATTTTTTCTTTATCATCATTAAATAGATAATAAGTAAGGCTACTTTTTGCTAGTCATAATTCAATATTATAATATTTAAAACAAATAAAATCATTTGAAAATACTTTAAAAATTACCTATAAAAATTCTTATAAATTTTAATAAAAAAATTTCGAAAATATAAATATAATTTAAATATTTAGATTTTACTGTCTATTATAGTTCTATAAATAAAAAATTATATTAAAAACGTTATAGAAAGAGTAAATTAATATTTATTTTATTTGCAATTTTGGATTTATTTAATCTTATAAGTTATGATATCTACAATATATATAATATATAAAAAATGTATCTACCTGCATATTGCTCAGAATTTAAAATTATGATAAAAATAATTTTTTAACACAACTGCAAATCACGATCCAGCACGTGCCATCACCAAAGAGCCAAACATCTGCTGGTTTGATATATAATTATTAATTTATAATTAATTAAATTTAATTTAAATATAATATATGTTAATTAATCCAATTCAAATTTGCGAGATATTCGAGTGGAGACACTCCAGATTTTTTTACTTATGCTACATTTGAACATCTTATATCTTTCCCAATCTTCGTATTCGAGATCTTAATACCATTATATATAAATATAAATTATCATTTACATTAAAAAATATTCAAGTATTTATTTACCTGAAATAATAAATTAATTGTGTTAAAGTAAGTTTTTCTTTTTTTAAATTATTTTTTTTTTATTATAATTGGTAATTTAAGCACACATAAAGAAATTAGGTTATTTTATTAGCACTCTTCAATTTTATACAATATTTCCAATTTTTTCATTTTTACTATCTCGCTAAATCGATGTCGAGATTTTGATCATTTACACCAGTGGTTCTCAACCTTTTTTTCAGGTGTACCCCATAGTTTTACATATTTTTGTAAGTACCCTTTTCCTATTAGTTTTTTTAGATGCAAGATTAAGGTTCAAATAAAAATAACTAGATTTTTCATTTCTGAAATTTTATTTTGTGAAATTAAAAAAAATATAAATGTATGTTTAATGTGAAAAATAATTAAACAATAAAGAAAAATGCCAATACATGATTAAATTATAAACATAGAATAAATAAATATAAAATATATAATAAACAAATAACTAATTACAAATAAATGAATTTAATTGCTAATGAGAAACTTGCTGTGTTAAATTTTCAGCAATTTTTTCATAATTTGGTTCCCAAGACTTCAATTGACATCGAATGTCCGCTGATGCGTTTAATTTATTTCTTTTTTTTGTTTTTGTATCACAATATTTTGCAAAGCCGCTATCACATAAATAAGTAGTGACAAACGGCAAAAGTCGTATCATGGCCTTTTTAGCAACATTTGGAAAAAGTTCTTGAAGTGTAATCCAAAATGTCGAAACAGGTACACAAGAAAATTTTTCTTTATATGTGGAGTAGTAGCAAATTTCAATCAGTTCTTCTTCTTTTGATTATAAACCCGAATAGTTTTTATTTTTTGAAAACGGATTTGCTATCCACATATCATTTTCAAAGTTTTTGTTTTTTGGAAAATACTTTATAAAAGAGCTTGACAAATTTGAAAGATGTTCTAAAATTTCCTTTTTTAAATTAAAATTTATTGAAGTATTGTTTTCCAATAAGTAAGAATCAAACGAATTAAAACAATCAAATTCATGTCTATTAACTCTTTCTATCCACATACTAATTTTTGCTTGAGAAACTCAAAGGTAAGCAATTATACTACTTTATGTTTTATTAAACTTATTAAAAAAATCTAGAAAATTTATTATTATCACAAAAAATTAATAAAATTCGCCATTTTATACAGAAGCTAAACTGTACCCCTAAGACAACACCTGCGTACCCCTGGTTGAGAACCACTGATTTACACTAAGGTTGAAAAAAATGTCTGTTTGTGTGTGTATGTATGTAGACAAGATTACACAAAAACGATTAGAGCTAGAATAATGAAATTTGGTACACGGGTATAATTAAAAATTCGTATTTTTCTATCATTTTTGAGAAATGTAGCTCATTCGGAAGAGGACCATTACCTACCACGTTTTCATTTTTTTTCCTCTAAACTGACCGTAAAAATAAAGATATATGTTTGATAGTTTTTCACATGATTAAAAATTGTAAAAAACTGCTATATATAGAATTTCAGCTTGATTGAATCATTGAAAGTACCGGAATTAATTTTTTAACATGTTGACTGGTAACCACGCGCCAACACGACACGTGGTGTCATTAACAAAAAACCAAATAAGCGCTGGTTTAATAAGTATTAATTAATTATTTATTAATTTTAATTTATAATAAATATAATTTATATGTTAATTAATCCAATTCTAAATTTGCGAGATAGTCGAATGGAGACACTACAGATTTTTTCATTGTATATGGAAAATTCACTATGAGGCTCATGTTCATCTTCTCCGACCATCAGATAAGTAATAAAATTTTTAAAACTATTTTATATAAATGACATTAAAAATATTTCAAAAAAAAAAGTTTCTATCATATTTGATCTTTCCAATAAAGATCGGGACACAAGTCAAACTAAAAAAAAAAATAAGCTGGAGTGTCTCCACTCGACTATCTCGCAATTTGAATTGGATTAAATAACATAATATATTATATTTAAATTAAATTTAATTAATTATAAATTATAAATAATAAATATTAAACCAGCGCATGTTTGACTTTTTATTGATGGCACCATGGCACGTGTTGGCGCGTGAGATTTGCAGTATTAAAAAATTAATTCTGGTACTTTCAGCAATTCAATCAAGCTGAAATTCTATATATAGCAGTTTTATACAATTATTAATCATGTGAAAAATTATCAAACATATATCTTTATTTTTACGGTCACTTTAGAGGAAAAAAAATCAAATCGTTGTAGGTAATGACCCTCTTCCGGTTGAGCTACATTTCTCAAAAGTTGATAGAAAACTATGAATTTTGAATAATCTCCATGTACCAAATTTCATCATTCTAGCTCAAACCGTTTTTGCGCAATCTTGTCTACATACATACACACACACACACATACACACACACACAAAGACATTTTTCTCAACCTTAGTGAAAATGATTCAGGAACCTTCAAAACGTATAAAAACATCAAAATCTCAACATCGAAAATTTTCGTGATCGCAATACTATAGTAATTAAAAAAATATATATATAATAAATTTAAAAAAATGTTGAAATTAATTGCCGTGATTTGATCAACTCGCTTCAGTATCATTATCAAGTCTAATGAAATTTTTAATCATTAAGCATTTTTATCTCACCACCTATCAAGTGTTTAAGACATTAATGAATGGTATAAATCTTCGTGAAAATAATCGACCAATCAATAAAAATATTTTTCTAAATATGCAAGTCATAAATAGATGATGAAATGTAAAAATATCACTGACTGTGTGTGACATACGTGAAGCGATGATTACTAAGTAATCAATATATAGAATTGATGGTATTATCATTTATTAATTGTTGTAATATTATTATTAATTGAAGTATAACTACAATACAATTTACCTTTAGATATTATCTTGCAAATTTGAATTGGATTAATTAACATATAAATTATATTTAAATTAGATTTAATTAATTATAAATTATAAATTAAAATTAATAAATAATATTTATGAAACCAGTGCGTGTTTTCTTCTTTGTTGATGGCACCACGTCGCGTGTGGTTGCCAGTCAACATGTTAAAAAATTAATCCGGTACTTTCAGCGATTTAATCAAGCTGAAATTCTATATATAGCAGTTTTATACAATTTTTAATCATGTAAAAACTATCAAACATATATCTTTATTTTTACGGTCACTTTAGAGGAAAAAAAATCAAAAGGTTGTAGGTAATGACCCTCTTCCGGTTGAGCTACATTTCCCAAAAGTTGATAGAAAACTACGAATTTTGAATAATGCCCGTAACGAAATTTCATGATTCTAGCTCGAACCGTTTTTGCGTAATCTTGCCTACATACACACATACACACATACACACACACTCACACAGACATTTTTCTCAACCTTAATGAAAATGATTCAGGAACCTTCAAAACGTATAAAAACATCAAAATCTCGACATCGAAAATTTTCGTGATCGCAATACTATCTCTGGTGAGATAGTAAAAATTGATGAATTCAAATCAAGCGTTCAAGAATATACAGGTGTTTTTTTTTTATAGAATTAATTTTCGAATAATAGAAAGTGACGGCTCTTTGTGAACTAAGCTGTCAAATAAAGCAATAAATTCAGGCCAATCGTCCAGTTTGCCTGAAAATGTAGGTAATTCTAATTTAGGAAGATTATTAATTGATGAAGGATTACTATTAGTTGCCCCAGACGCTACGGAATGATTCGAAGTTGCCTCTGGAGGAATAGCTTTTCGAAATTTGAAATAATTTTCTTTTGTGGCGTCAATTAAATTAAAGGTAGCGCAATTAGTTTGTGTGGTCTCTAAACAAAGATTTTTATCAGATGTGGTAGCATTATGCAGACGAATTTTATTCTGAACATTTCTAAATTCGACTTCTAATTCATTGAGTCTATCATAGTAAATGCGGAACGATTCTACTGTCTCTATAGTAAGAGTTTTGGACTTTTTATATATATCGTTAATGAGGGTAAATATATCTTCTCTTTCGGCTTGGAGAATAATATTATTTTCTTCATGCTTAATCTCCATTGTGAATAAATTTATGAGAAGGATATGTGAGCTTTCTGGAAATATAGTAAATATCTATCTATTATTTATTAGATAGAGCAAAGAAATTTTTTTAAAAAATTCAAAAATAAAAATTTAAGTTAAATTTCAATGTCACGGTAAGTTTACAAGAGAATATATATAATATTATTATTTTTTTTTTTTTTTTTTTTTTTTTTTTTGTATTTATATAATGTTTTATTATTATTATTATTATTATTATTATTAATAAATTATGTAAATTTTATACATATATATAAATTAATTTAGATTTTAGAAATAATTTAAATTAAATGAAATTAGATAAAATTAGTTATTTAATATTTGAAATGATATTTATACTTTGAAATATTAAAGGATTATTTCCTTCTTTTAATATACAAAATAATTAATAATATTAATAATATAAGAAATATTAATAATTTTAAGAAATATTAATAATATAAGAAATATTAATAATATAAGAAATATTAATAACATAAGAAATATTAACAATATAAGAAATATTAATAATATAAGAAATTGTTTTAAATAATAATAAAATATGAAATTGGAAGGAAGAAATTTATTTTCAACAAAAATTGTTAAATGTTCATTCAAGAGACGGTACCTTCTATCTTCTTCTATTCGAGAGAGTCTTGTTGATTAGGCTGCCTGTCAAATTCACAAGAGAGAAGACGATACGACAACGCAGAAAGAAGTGAGCTGGGCAACAATCGACAAACACTCGTCACCAGAGGGAAGCTCGAGCGCGAAATTTTAAACGTTACACACCCCCTTCCAGCGGAGAAGTTCTCTCTGGATGATCGAGATAGAGTTTTAGTTTGGAAGGATGCCAGAGACCAATGATTTTTCCCCGTGAGTCCTTCAACTTGCAAGATCCTCCGGGAGACACCGAGATAACAGTATATGGACCCTCATATTTAGGATTTAACTTGGAAGTTATCTTGTCGGCGGCAGATGAGAGTTGGGTGATTCTCTTCAAGACAACATCACCAGGATGGAATTTATCGGGCCTTCTACGAAGATTATATCTTCGACTTTGATTCATACTAGCATGGAGGGAGTTTTCCTCTGCTAGGTGATGGACTTCGGGAATTTTACTAATTTTCTGAACCCAAAGTTCTTGATTTGTTCCTCCATCATCTAGAATTTCAGCTTCACTTATCGGTTGAAGTGGCCGAAGCTCTCTACCAAAATTTAAAAATGCGGGACTAAATTTTGTGGATTCGTGAACGGAAGAATTCAGGGCAAATTGAATTTCCCCAAGCTTTTCATCCCATTTTTGGTGGGTTTTCCCAAGATAAGAAACAATAAGTTGTTTTATATTACGATTTGACCGTTCGGTAGGATTTGCTTGTGAGTGGTAAAAAGGAGTCTTCACTCTTTTTATCCCACAATCTTTAGAAACTTTATCCACTAGAGAACTAACAAAGTTTTTGGCGTTATCCGTGATCAGTTGAACTGGAGCACCAAACCGATGTAATATTTGTGCTTTTAGCTTTGCGACTATCACGTTAGAGGTAGCTCTTCTTAATGGGCATAATTCGACCCACTTAGAAAACACATCTACGAAAACTAAAAGATAGACATTTCCTTGAGAACTGCGGGGATATGGACCCATAATATCAACGGATACTACTTCCCAAGGTTGTTTGATATAACGAGGGTACATGAGTCCCATTGGTGGAGCATTTGGGGGCTTCACCCGTTGACATAAGTCACAGTGACGAACATAATTATAAACATCTTGGTATACGCCAGGCCAATAATAGGATCGACTGACTCTGTCGTAAGTCTTGTATATTCCAAGATGTCCCGATTGAGGGTAGTCATGACATTCGCGCAATATAGCTTGTCTAAGACGTTTAGGGACAACCACTTTCCATTCTTCAGAGGGATCCTCGAGTTCACCTTTTAATGGATTTTTACGGTGGTATAAGAGTTGGCCGTTTTGAATCAACCATCGAGGATGATCTCTTGGCGAATTATGTACTCTATAATACTTCCGGTCATACCACTCGTCTGAGGAGTCCTGCTGGGTCGGTGGATTCGATTGGTTGTCTACGGTAGAGGCAAGAGAAGCAACGACAGCGATACGAGAAAGAGCATCGGCAACGGTATTAAGTTTACCCTTTCGATATTGGACATCAAAAGTATAAGCTTGTAATCGGAGTGCCCATCTGGCTAGACGTCCAGTGGGATCCTTAAGGTTAATAAGCCATTTGAGGCTTGCGTGATCGGTAACAACGGTAAAAGAATACCCTTCCAAGTAATGGCGATTTTTTTCAATGCCAAAGAGAACGGCGAGACATTCCTTTTCAGTGACGCTATAATTACGTTCGGCTGAATTCAAAGTTCTTGAACAATAGGCAATTACTCGCTCGTGTCCTTCTTGTATTTGAGTTAGGACTGCCGGTGTTACTTGCGTCTGTTTGCAGAGTGAACGGTAGCGAAAAATCGGGTCGGGCGAGAACAGGTGCTTGAGTCAGCGCAGACTTAAGCTGATTGAAAGCAATATTTTGTTCTTCTGACCAGATCCAAGGAATCTTCTTTTTCAAGAGAGAGGTAAGAGGAGATATTACGGAAGAGAAATCTTTTATAAAACGGCGATACCATCCGGCCATTCCGAGAAAGGAGCGAAGTTCACGTACGTTAGAAGGAGGCGGAATCGATATTACACTTGTGACTTTGTCAGGGTCAACACCCATTCCTTCACTGTTAATGATATAACCCAGGTATCTTACTTCATTGCATCCAAATTCACACTTATCAGGATTTAATTGTAGACCAGATTGTCGTAGTCTTCGGAATACTTCTTGAAGGTAATATAAATGTTGTTCAAATGTAGGTGTACAGACTAAGATGTCATCTAGAAATACGACTACAAATGGGTACAATTCTGGACCAAATATTTTATCGGCAAGTCTTTGGAAAGTTGCGGGAGAATTAGTTAAACCAAATGGCATTACATTAAATCTAAAAAGACCTCTTCCAGGTACAGTAAACGCAGTAATATCCTTTGTGCATTCATCCGCGAGAGGAACTTGCAAAAAAGCTTGTTTTAAGTCAAACTTCGATAAATATTTTGCTTGACGGAGACCATCAAGAATGGAAGTTATGTTCGGCATAGGATAAGAGTCTTTCGTGGTGACTTGGTTAACTTTTCTGAAATCGATACAGAATCGGTATTTTGGTCCCTTTTTTACCATAACTACTGGGGAAGACCAAGGGGATTGACAGGCTTCCACTAGTCCTTCCTTTAACATCCTGTCCAGTTCTTTCTGCATCTCCTCTAAAACCTTTGGAGAATACTGATAGGACCTCTGTTTAATCGGTCGAGCATTTCCAACTTCAATTTTATGCGAGATACAAGTAGTTAATCCAGGAGACTGTTGAAGAGATGATAGGCCATCTTTCACGGATCGATCAAGCTCTTGTTTCTCCGATGTAGTAAGTCTTTGAATTCCGCATAAAGTTTCAGACGGTGAAGAGGTAAATAAATGAAAATTAAAAATAATATTTGGGTTATCTTCGAACCACCATATGGCTTTTCTAGCATTGGTACACATACCGGCGAGAGAGATAAAACTTAACCCTAATAGTAATTGAAATGGCAACGTCGGTAAACAATAGAGATAAATGTTATTAAAATTACGATTTCCAAAAGCAACAGGGACTTTAAAAAGTCTAGACACAGTGCTAGTGGTATTATTAGCGGCAGAAATTTTAAATTCAGGGATAGATTCAGGAATAAATCCCATCTTCAGTAGCATTTTTTCGGTATCCAAATTTATGTAGGTTGAAACTGAACCAGGGTCATATAGAGCCATAACTGGTCTATGACCTAGGGTTACTTGGAGAAACCATGGTGATGAGTGAGAAATAAAATTGTCTTGTGGGGCTATCGGCGAAATGGGAACGAATCCGACCCCTAGGTTCTGTTCCCTTTGGAGTTTACCGAAGCGCATTTAGGACAATTCGGGAGAGATACTCCTGGATGTCCACATCGGTAGCAAAATAAGGTTCGTGGTTTCGGGCAAAATGAGTAAACGTGGTTTCCTCGGCAGTTCCAGCAAATCGGAGGTCTACCGGAGGATTCTTTAGTTTTCTCATCCCGGGATAGGTGTTCTGGGAGTTTAACTGACTTCTTATTTTTAGAGGAAACTTCTGAGAGGTTTTTACCTTGATTTTGGACGGGAGAAGAACCTACGCTATATATTCCTCCCGGGATATCCTTTTTAGGTAATGGTGGAGGCTTAGAAAAATTTTCTGGCTTAGGTTTCGTCGGACGTGAAAGCGTTTCGACGGTTCTACATCTTCCAGTAACAAAATGTATCAACTCTCTATAGGTAGGAATGTTGTTATTTTTAACCTCGTCCTCAAAAGCGCGACGAGTACCGTTATCGAGGTTTTGAAAGGCAAGATGAAACTTAAGGAAATCTGCGAGATCGTTAATATTAAGAGCGTTTAATGCATTGAAGCTAGTTTCGTGAGTTGTCAAGAAATTTTGTAGATTGTGCGCTGATGAATTAGAAAGGGGAGTAAATTCAGTCACTTTATTAAGATAATTAGTAGCGAGTCGACGAGTGTTTTGGTATCGGATTTTTATAGAGTCATATGCTAATATATAATTGGGTTCTTCAAGAGCAAACCCAGATATAATAGCCAGAGCCTCCCCTTGAAGACTTCTTCTAAGATAATGAAATTTTCGAATAATAGAAAGTGACGGCTCTTTGTGAACTAAGCTGTCAAATAAAGCAATAAATTCAGGCCAATCGTCCAGTTTGCCTGAAAATGTAGGTAATTCTAATTTAGGAAGATTATTAATTGATGAAGGATTACTATTAGTTGCCCCAGACGCTACGGAATGATTCGAAGTTGCCTCTGGAGGAATAGCTTTTCGAAATTTGAAATAATTTTCTTTTGTGGCGTCAATTAAATTAAAGGTAGCGCAATTAGTTTGTGTGGTCTCTAAACAAAGATTTTTATCAGATGTGGTAGCATTATGCAGACGAATTTTATTCTGAACATTTCTAAATTCGACTTCTAATTCATTGAGTCTATCATAGTAAATGCGGAACGATTCTACTGTCTCTATAGTAAGAGTTTTGGACTTTTTATATATATCGTTAATAAGGGTAAATATATCTTCTCTTTCGGCTTGGAGAATAATATTATTTTCTTCATGCTTAACCTCCATTGTGAATAAATTTATGAGAAGGATATGTGAGCTTTCTGGAAATATAGTAAATATCTATCTATTATTTATTAGATAGAGCAAAGAAATTTTTTAAAAAATTCAAAAATAAAAATTTAAGTTAAATTTCAATGTCACGGTAAGTTTACAAGAGAATATATATAATATTATTTTTTTTTTTTTTTTTTTTTTTTTTTTTTTTTATATAATATTTTATTATTATTATTATTATTATTATTAATAAATTATGTAAATTTTATACATATATATAAATTAATTTAGATTTTAGAAATAATTTAAATTAAATGAAATTAGATAAAATTAGTTATTTAATATTTGAAATGATATTTATACTTTGAAATATTAAAGGATTATTTTCTTCTTTTAATATACAAAATAATTAATAATATTAATAATATAAGAAATATTAATAACTTAAGAAATATTAACAATATAAGAAATATTAATATAAGAAATTGTTTTAAATAATAATAAAATATGAAATTGGAAGGAAGAAATTTATTTTCAACAAAAATTGTTAAATGTTCATTCAAGAGACGGTACCTTCTATCTTCTTCGATTCGAGAGTCTTGTTAATTAGGCTGCCTGTCCCTGTTCGGGCGCCATTTGTAAATAAGAAGGAAAATAAAAATAAAAAATTTGATGAATTTAAATAATTTATTTTATTGACCAGGATTCGGCCGGGATGGCAACATATAATTCAAAGACTTATACTTATACAAAAAAAACTAAAATAAAGAATGAACAAATTAGTAGTAAATTAGTAGTAAATTATGAATAATATATATATATGTTTACAATTGGTTATTTTTTTTTCTTTCACTCACCGTGACAAACGATAATTTTTTTAATTTGAGTAGTGATTCACATATATATTTTAAAGATGATAAGATACTTTAAATTTTCAAATTCACAAGAGAGAAGACGATACGACAACGCAGAAAAAAAAAGTGAGCTGGACAACAATCGACAATCACTCGTCACCAGAGGGAAGCTCGAGCGCGAAATTTTAAACGTTACAACAGGATTAGATTTATAAGATAAAAAACATTAAATATAGATAAATATTATATTTAGTAAATATATGATTAAAATAATTAAAATAGAATCAGTCTGAAAGTATACATCGCGATGCTTGTTTACATAAATCGTTAGGGCACTCAAATTAATTTCTAGATTTAAGTATATAATACTAGCCGTTTCCGGCATCATATGCTGCTGCATAATACACTTCTTAGAATATAAAATTATCAACTTTATTCTAAAAAAGAAAAAAGTGTAAAAGTAGGATATTAATTGAAATTGTATCTTGCGCATAGCGCAATATTTATTTATATTTCAATCATTTCGGAGAGAATAATCGTACAATAAGAAATAGATTTAGACTTGTAACGGACTCTTGTTAAATAAAATATTTAATTGTTTTAATTATGATTAAGATGATTCACATCTATATTTTTATTAATAATATAAAAATTATAATAATAAAGATAAAACTTAATGATAACTACATATTTACTTCGATAATAAAATATTTAATGAGATTAGAAAATAAAAATTAAAAAAAAAATAAAAATCAATCAAAATAAATAATCTAAAATTTCATATATTATTATTAATAATAAAAAAAATAAAATAAATTCATATATTATAAGAAGATATACACAATATTAAGATACGAATTTATATCCCAAATGTGTGTGTGTGTGTGTGGATAAGCATTGCATCGTCTTTAGCAATTATCTTCGTGAAAACACCCAATATAACTGATACTGAATGACTATATATAATAGTTTAAATAGCAAGTTATTTTAAAAAGATTAAAATATTAAATAACATTCAGAATAGAGACCGAATAGACAAGAACAAGATATAAAATTTATCCAAATTAAATAGAGATAATAATGTAAAATTTTATACTTTGAAAAATTGTTCAAGTATTTTAAAATTCATTAATTAATAATTTAAAATAAATTTAAATTTAAAACTTAAAATAAATATCTAGGTATTATATCGGAAAAGATCAAAAAAAAATCATGAAACGCCACGTTGGTAAGACGGGTTGACGAGTGGATGAAGTGTATATGAAGGATTTTTAATAATGAATAGATAGGAATTTTTACTATCTCGTAAGAGAGATAGTATTGCGCGCACGAAAATTTTCGATGTTGAGATTTTGATGTTTTTATACGTTTTGAAGGTTCCTGAATCATTTTCACTAAGGTTGAGAAAAATGTCTCTCTCTCTCTCTGTGTGTAACCAAGATTACGCAAAAACGGTTTGAGCTAGAATGATGAAATTTGGTACATGAGCATTATTCAAAATTCGTAGTTTTCTATCAACTTTTGAGAAATGTAGCTCAACTGGAAGAGGGTCTTTACTTACATCTAGGTATTATATCGGAAAAGATCAAAAAAAAATCATGAAACGCCACGTTGGTAAGACGGGTGGATGAAGTGTATATGAAGGATTTTTAATAATGAATAGATAGGAATTTTTACTATCTCGTAAGAGAGATAGTATTGCGCGCACGAAAATTTTAGATATAAATAAAGATATATGTTTGATAATTTTTCACATGATTAATAATTGTATAAAACTGCTATATATAGAATTTCAGCTTGATTGATTCGCTGAAATTACCAGAATTAATTTTTTAACACTACAAATCTCACGCGCCAACACGTGACGAGGTGGCATCAACAAAAAGCCAAACATGCGCTATAATAATATAATAATATTTATTAATATATTAATAATATTTATTATTTATAGTTAGCTAATAATATTTATTATTTATAATTTATAATTAATTAAATTTATTTTAAATATAATATATTATGTTATTTAATCCTATTCAAATTGCGGGATAGTCGAGTGGAGACACTCCAGCTAATTAGTACTTGGGACGCGACTTCCTCAATGGAAGGCGAGGAAAAGTCGTGGCTTGCGTGAGCAGGGTTGCTTCCTTGAAGTGAACCTATCTCTATTGGGTTCATAAAGAGGGTCCACCCGCTACTCATTGGGCAGGAAAACATTTGAACTGTGGATTGACTCCTGGTTTGCTAGTTGAATGCTCTACGACTTAAGCAATCCTGTTCCCTCTTTTTATATATATTATTATTATTATATATAAATTAAGTATATATATATATATGTTTGTTTAGGATTCCGTGAAAGTTTTTATTATAATGAGAACTTATTTCTATTTTTAAGAAAATGACGCCAAATTGGGCGCCAACACGTCGAGTGACAAATCTCACAATTAAACCTGAAAATAATCCAGAATAACTTTTCATTGTAAATAATATATATGTGGATTTAAGTTAATTTAAAATATATTTTTTGAAATCTAAACAAAAAAAAATAAATAAATTTATTTAATTTTAAAAACAACTTTAAACTCTAATACAAAATAATATAATTATTAATTTTAATATGAAAAAGACAAAAACTAAAATTAAATATTTTTTATTGAAATTATGAATCGATATAAAATATTAAAATTTAATAGTATAGTATAAGATGTTTGGGAATTCCAAAATTATAAGAGAAAAAATTAATTCCCTTTCAAACCTGGTATTGATGATTTCATTGTCATATTTAATCTATCATTTGTTATCTACGAGGCATCTCAACGTTATCTAGTCATACAAAAGTGTGTAACCAATGTTAATTTAGACCAGTATCCTTTGATTAGTGAACCAATTAACGTACCTTTTGTTTTTTATTTATTTTTTTTTCAAAGGTAAGTTTTTTAAATGGATTTCATATTTAGTGAGTTATTTTTAATAATGATATTTTATATATTTTTTCATTGATAAATCAAATGAATCAACTTTAATTCACTTAAGAATATAAAAAATTTTATTTTATAATATATTTTAGTTAATTTTTTTATTTTCTTTTTTTAAATTTTCATGATCTGTATAAATTTTAATTTATTCTATTTATTTCTTTCTTTATAGATATTATTTAAATTTTAAAAATGTAGATAATGATAGAATTGTATAGGTTGGCAAACAATTCTGGTTGAGAACATTTAATGAATTCTTGATTTTTGATATGAAATAAAAAAGTAGAAAAGGAGGTTAAGAACTATGTTAGGAGCCTAATTATTTATGGAGAAATATAAGAATATGAGTTGATAAATGACTTCACATTTTATTCATTTTAATTTAGGGGAGGGACACCTTGAAGAATAAAATTTTGAGGTGAATAATAAGATACAAAAAAAAAAAAATTAAATTAATAGAACAATTTATTGATACAATCTGACTCAAATCTGATAGGTGAATCTGTCGAATGAGTTTCAATTATCTTACTCTCCTTCATTATTACTATTATTCTACAATCTTTTTATATCTCCCATCTCCTTTCTTTCTTTATAATTTGGAATAATTATGATTGATTTAATTTCATCATAAATGTATTAAAAAATTTAAAATAAAATAAGATAAAAGTTACATTTTTATTTGATTACAAAGTTCTCGGTACATTGTTTTTGTAATTAATGTTTCAATTTTTGCACTAAATTATGTATTTTCCAAATTTATATTTTTATTCATAATTTTGTATATTTATATATTTTAATCTTATCTAAAAGCTCCGATACACGAGCAGTATTTTTTTTTTATATAAATTAATTAAATGGATATTTCAAGCCAAACCTTGAGACAATCTTGTTTAACAAATTTATATTCGGTCTAATATGGTTGCATACGTCTCGGGGGTCAATGATCAGGATTTATTTGCAAATTTTTAAATTATAATTAATAATATTTTTCAGTTTTAAATGAGTAAAAAAAATTATAAAATCACATAAAAAAGTAAATTTTTTTATTCATAATTTAATATATATTTAATATATATATACATTATGGGAGAGTGTAGGGTTTGGAGGGTGTTGGCTCAGAATAGGGATACTTGGAGAAGTGTGGTTGTGATATTAATGTTATATATCATAAAAAGATCGGTTGTTCAGAAATATAAAAAGTTTTTAATAATTAATACTATTCGTTTTTATACTTTTTCATCTTTAGAATTTGTAACTTTAAACTAAATTTACATTACAATATAGGTATTATTATGTTTGTTTAATTGTATATGTATAGAATTATTCAATTAATTATCTAAATTTAAAGACCCTGGCAAATGAAATTCTTGATTATGAAAATTCTAATAACCTTAATCAATTTCACAAAATATTTTCTTTTCAATATTTAATTTTAATTATAATGCTTATATAATCATTTTTGTATATAGGAACAAAATTCAGAATTATAATATTAGATAAAAGTAAACATAATATATATGTAGATATCGTATATATTATAGGCAATGGCACTAGTGTATGAAAATTGATTAAAATTTCCAAAGGCTATAATATACATTTTTGGCATGCTGGCTAACATAAAGACAGCTGCCAGTTGTAATTGCTAATTAACTATCAAGATTATTGACAGATTCCAAGAATAAGAAAATAAAAACTGAAAGCTGGTCAGTTTATATTTGTGAATAGATTTTAGAAGAATTTTAGATTTTAGAAAGAATGTCCCACTATATTTAATTAATTATGCCTCCAAAATGTGTAAATGCATTAGATCCTACGATTTTAGACAGTTTTTGATCAGTTTTTGTCAAAGAGAGAAACTTTAAGTATCAATCATTAGAAAAAAAGGTCAATAACTGGATAATTACTTTTTATTATTTTTTTTTTAATAATTTTTACTATCTCGCCAGAGATATTGCGATCACGAAAATTTTCGATGTCGAGATTTTTATGTTTTTATATTTTTTGAAGGTTCCTGAATCATTTTCACTGTCTGTATGTATGTGTGTGTGTGTATGTATGTAGATAAGATTACGCAAAAACAGTTTGAGCTAGAATTATGAAATTTGGTATACGGGCATTATTCAAAATTCGTAGTTTTCTATCAACTTTTGAGAAATGTAGCTCGGAAGAGGGTCATTACCTACAACGTTTTTTCCTCTAAAGTGACCGTGAATATAGATATATGTTTGATAGTTTTTCAAATGATTAAAAATTGTATAAAACTACTGTATATAGAATTTGATGAAATGATTGATTGATTAATTGAACTTGATTGAATCGCTAAAAGTACCAGAATTAATTTTTTAATACTGCAAATCTCACGCGCCAACACGTGACGTGGTGCCATCAACAAACACATGCTCTGGATTAATAAATATTATTTATTAATTTTAATTTATAATTTATAATTAATTAAATTTAATTTAAATATAATATATTATGTTATTTAAACCAATTCAAATTGCGAGATAGTCTTGTGGAGACACTCCAGATTATTTTTTTTTGGTGTAATAAAAGCCTTATAAACTATGCTTTTATTCCTTGAACCTAATACTATTCTTTCAGCAGAACTTAAAACAATTGGAATCAGCAGTCCGTCAGAAATTGAAGTTCAAAGTGACAAAAAGTTTGGGGTGTCATAGAATGGCTTTGTCCTAATTACTTATACTTTTTTATAAAAATTTTTAGAATTAATCATTTGTTTAATATATATTTTTTATAATATCGTGTAATTTTTATTTGTATTTTATTGTTAGTATATTTAATTTGTATAACTTTACATTTCTTAATAGAAATCATTATATATGTATGGTATTTTTCATTTGAATTATTTGGGTGGAAAATCAGGATTGATTAATTTTTGATTTTGACTTGAAATTGATTTATTTTTTAATACTATCTATATTCTGTTTATATATATTTTTATGATAATATTTATCAATATTTTGAATCATAAAAATCTTCCTATCATTTTTTTTTCTTATTCATAATTATTTCCAAATAAGTATAATTTTTATTTTTTAAACTTCAAAATCGGATTTTTTTCTCTTTGAATCTGTCAATCAGCGATAAAAATAAATATTATCCATAGTCATTTTATAAGATAAATATTATCTCGTTTAGGGATTAAATGAATTGTATTATAAGAATTTAAATAGATTAATAAATTTAATGATAAATATTATATCTTGTTATATTTAAATATAAGTTTATTCTTTTTTTTAAATGTTATATAATATTTATTTAGATGAGACAAAGGTTCTCTTACAAGGATGGGTAAAGGACTTTGAGAACATCTCTCTACCACCACCATCTTACACTATTTTTTCTTTTAAAGAAATAATTTATTGAAATTTTAATAAAATAAATACATAATTTCAAAAATATAGTAAATTTTAAACTAAAAACACTTGTTCATTAGATTGTATTACAGATGTCACAGAATATAATCATCAATCATAAAATGCTATAATAACAGTGCTGAAAAAAATAATTATTACAAAATTGTTTAATATATAAAGAAACCAACTTTTGAATTTACACTAAAAATATTTGATTGTTTGATTAGATCATTGGATCCCAATCTTTTCTAAAAAAAATCTGGAGTGTCTCCATTCGACTATCTCTCAAATTTTAATTGGATTAATTAAAATATATTATATTTAAATTAAATTTAATTAATTACTTATAAATTATAAATTAAAATTAATAAATAATATTTATTAGACCAGCGCGTGTTTGGCGCGTGTTTGGCGCGTGATTTGCAGACAATGTGTGAAAAAATTAATTCCGGTACTTTCAAGTTGAAATTTTATATAGGGTAAGGTATATAGTCGTTGGCCCCGAGGCAGTCATTGGCCCCCTATCACTAAAACACAAATAATAAGAGATTTTTATTTTAAAAATTGCGCTATTAACTATGGTTATGTAATCGTTTGTTGTATGGTTGTATAATCATTAGGCCAATAACTATAACAGGGGGCCAATAACTGTATTTTTTAAGATTTTTGCGTGCTTACTGAAAATGTCATGAGAAAATTGTTTTTTATTCATCAAAATGCTCATAGTATCTATGTTCTGCAAACCTAATTTGACACAGATTGTTCTGCAATTTGCCCAGATATGCATTAAAGACTGCTAGGAATTGCTTAAGGGGGGCAACGACTGTATGTATGCTCTACCCTATAGCAGTTTAGCACAATTTTTAATCATGTGAAAAATTATCAAGCATATATCTTTATTTTTACGGTCAGTTAAAAATAATGAAAACGTGGTAGGTAATGACCCTCTTCTCAAAAGTTGATAGAAAACTACGAGTTTTGAATAATGCCCGTGTACCAAATTTCATTATTCTAGCTCAAACCGTATTTGCGTAATTTTGTCTACATACTCACATACACACATACATTTTTCTCAACCTTAGTGAAAATGACTCAGGGACCTTCAAAAAGTTAAAAAATATCAAAATCTCGAAATCGAAAATTTTCGTGATCGCAATACTATCTGGAGAGAAAGTAAAAAATGGAATGTATTTCTGGTACTGTGTGGGAAATCCTAAAATAAAACCATAAATTAAATATTAATTAAAGTAATATTTTTTTTAAACATATCGAATAGAATTACGAGCTTACAAAACGAGCTGGACGCTGCGATGCTGTAGGACCCTTGCGAGTAGATAGATATAATAAAATTTCAAATTAAATTGGCATTAATTAGTTTGTTTACCGTTCTAAAAGCAAATCTATTATTCTTGGTTGCCAATATGTACTAATATCTTTTATCCAATTTATTTTTTTAATTACAAATTCAAAACAATAATTATTAATTCATTCTCTTTATCACTAAATATTAGATATATTTTTCAAGTGATATTCAAAATTGAGACGATGATATCATTGAATGTCTAAATTTCAATGTAGATAATTTATCATGAATTAAACTGGACTCCAATCTCTTTGATACAAATGATAGAAAGAATGACGCAAATTGATTAGTGAACTTTGTTGGGACATTTTTATAAATAAAACAGGCATAGAACGATAATCTGACTTTACCTCCTGCAAAAATCCTGACAATGCAGTCATTAGTAATATTCCTACCTTACTTTTTTGGGTCTGAGTTGGAATTTTTAATCGATAAAAATTCGACATCTGACAGTCCTATGAGGACCATCCCCCTTTAAAAGAAAAAAAAATAAGTCAAGATATTAATAAAAAAAATTCTCACTTTTACTATATTGGGCAAATTTAACTTTAAATTTAATGCAATATCATATATTTAATTATGAAAGTAAAGATAATAGAAATTATCAAGAAGAACTATTTTACTGATAAACACAGAAATGAAAGTCAGTACTTATTTGTTAAATAATAACTTTTTTATATTTTTGATAATTAAAGAAAAATGATAATTACCGACCGACGATAGTAAGGGAGGTATTGTTTTCACATCAAATTTCACATGTGGAGATTTTTACATATCTTCACGAATCATGCATTTTCTAAACAGAAAAAAGTATTTTTAGCATGATGTCTGTCCGTCCGTCTGTCCGTCCGTCTGTCCGTCCGTCTGTCCGTCCGTCTGTCCGTCCGTCTGTCCGTCCGTCTGTCCGTCCGTCTGTCCGTCTGTCCGTCCGTATAGATGTGTACAGCCTGAACGGCTCAACCGATTTTGATGAAATTTGGTATATTTACTTAATGCATCAGTGGGATGAATTGATCAACTTTTGGTGCAAATCCGTGAACCGGAAGTGGTAGTATTAGCTATCGACGATAGGAAGGGAAGGGTTATTTTCACACCAAATTTCACATGAGGAGATTTTTTTACATGTCTCCACAAATCATGCACTTTGTATTGGTTTTATCCTCGGGAAAATCATCTTTATTAGTTTTTTCTTGATTTAAAATTATATGACGTCATCCAGCCATTCATGACGTCACAGCCTGGTCTTACATATATATTATAAATAAAATAAAATTAAAAATATTTATGTTATATGCCTATATGTTTTTTATTACATTAATAGATATATTAAAATTATTTGAAATTGTTTCTGTAGCTGGAAATTAATTTACTTCAAACCGTCGGTCGGTTCGGACCTGGCCACAGGTCAACTTATTTTACTTTTTGAATACTATTTATTTCGGTTATTTAAAGTTTGACAAAAAATTTTCATAAGAAATGAAAATTGTAGAATAAAATTCTCTATAAATTGTTTTATTTAAAATTTTCTTGTATTTGAGAATAGGATTCTGCGAAGTATTTATGGTCCAAAGAAAGATGAGGTCACCGGAGAATGGTGGAGACTGCATAACGAGGAATTGCATGACCTCTATGATTCTCCAGATATAGTTAGAATTATAAAATCTAGAAGGCTGCGATGGGCAGGGCACGTGGCTAGAATGGGAGAGGAAAGAATGGCGAAAAATATATTGGTGGGGCGACCGATTGGGAAACGTCCGCTTGGAAGACCAAGGACGCGGTGGGTGGATAATGTAGGAAGGGACTTGAGTGAGATAGGAGAGGGTAGGGATTGGAGGGTTGTGGCTCAGAAGAGGGATACTTGGAGAAGTGTGGTTGCTGCGGCCAAGAACTTTCAAATTCCGTAGAGCCACAGAGATAGATAGATAAAATTTTCTATATTTTTTATAGTTTAGAAAATATGGCCATTTTACTTTTTTAATATTTATTTATTTGTTTATGAATGGATTTAAGCGACAATGTTGCCAGGTCGTTATGATCTTAATAGAATCTTATATATAAAATTTGGTTATGATCCGTTTTACCGTATGACTGGAATATTTCTGCTACACACACACACACATACGTCACACTTTTGGAATCAGAATAACTTCAAACGTGGAGATCAGTTAAAAAACTCATATGACTTAACTCGGGGATACAATACCTTTACTCTCAAAATATTTAGATATTTTTTCCACTTGAAAAGTAAAAATTTAATTAAAATAAATGGCGAAATGGTAAAAATTGCCCTCCAATGACACATCAAAGTTATATTCTTATCAAAAGTCAAATATATATTGTCTTAAATATTTCATACCTAATCAAGGTGAGTCTGATCCCAAATCATAACATGTTAGTCTTAACAAAATATAGATTATTAGAATACTATTTGAGTTTTTTTTTATTGTAAAACATTTCCCCAAATTTTTTTACAAATTTTTATTCATCATCGAAGTGTCTAATCAATGATATAAAATTTAACTTAGATAATCTGACAAAAAATTAATTCTATCATTAAATTAAGGTATTTTTATTAGTATCTTTAATTTTCCACTATATTTTGTTAAGAACCCATAAAATATTATTATTTGATAGAGAATTTAAATTTAATATTTTAGGTATTTATGTAATTACAGGGAAATCTTTTTATGTTTTATAAGTTGAAAGATCCAAAAGAATATTGTTTTAAAATTTTTTTGTGAAAGCCTGTGAATATTTTAATATATTAGATTCAAAATTATAAAATCAATCAGCTGATATTGTATTAAAAATAATCTAGAAATTAATTTTTAATGTAAAACTCCTATAAGGATTCATAAAATAATTCTCTATTGGTTGAGAGAACTTAACTATACCATAATAAATACAAAAATAAATATAAATTCTAGCAATTTTTATACAAAATTATTAAAATTTATACATTTTTATTTTAATTTCAACTAATCAAATATTTAAACTCAATACAATATTTACAATATAATTTTATTTAAATTAATAAATTCATTCTATTTGTTATCATTTTAAATGATATAATAAAATTATGAAAATCATGATTATTTACATTAATATTTATAGTAGATATAAGATTTAAATGATTCATTAAATATCTTTTTAATAGAGTATGATTTGAAAAAAATCTGGAGTGTCTCCACTCGACTATCTCGCAAATTTGAATTGGATTAAATAACATATATTAATTTAAATTAAATTAAATTAATTAAATTATAAATTAAAATTAATAAATAATATGTTTGGCTCTGTTGATGGCACCACGTCAAGTGTTGGCGCGTGAGATTTGCAGTGTTAAAAAATTAATTCTGGTACTTTCAGCGATTCAATCAAGCTGAAATTCTATATATAGCAGTTTTATACAATTATTAATCAAGTGAAAAATTTTCAAACATATATCTTTATTTTTACGGTCACTTTAGAAGAAAAAAAAAATCAAAACGTTGTACATAATGACCCTCTTCCGGTTGAGCTAGATTTCTCAAAAGTTGATAGAAAACTATGAATTTTGAATAATGCCTATGTACCAATACCAAATTTCATCATTCTAGCTCAAACCGTTTTTGCGTAATCTTGGTTACATACATACACACACATACACACACAGATATTTCTCTCAACTTTAGTGAAAATGATTCAGGAACCTTCAAAACGTATAAAAACATCAAAATCTCAACATCGAAAATTTTCGTGATCGCAATACTATCGCTGGCGAGATAGTAAAAAAGAACAATTACTATAGTAATTCAAAAATCACTTTATATATATATATATATAAAGTGCACTTATAGTAATTTCTAATATTTCATTTCAAAGCCATCATTGAATCATCATTCGATATTTTGATCTTGTTATCTGTCGATGTTTTTATTGTGACATCTGTTATTAATTAATTACATTAATTAAGAAAACAAATTATATCATGTTGCTCATTCAAATCATTTCTTCAACTCAAAACTCACTTAATACAAAAAAAAAAAAATCAAATTTAATAAAAAGTTTTAAGAATTCAAAAATATACCAACATATCTACATTAAATACTGTATCTATAACTATAATAAGATTTGATTAGATATAAATAATTTTCATGAGAATATATTGTCAAAGAATATAATATTCCAACCGTAACTGAAATGGTATAATCTTGAAGTACGTATTATAATTTAGACAAGGGTTCAAATCTTACCAATAACATACAAATTAAGAAAATAAAATCTGGATTTTAGAGGTCTCCATTTAAAAATTTGAATTTATATTTCGATGATCATTATTATTTTCATTTGTTATTTCATTTTCATTCTCGTAGTACGTCAAATATTTGATAAGATAGGAGGAATGAAATATAACTGTTAAATTTAATACAAATCTCTCTCTATAAAATCGATTTAATTAGCCCTTTTTATTTTTATATTTTATTTTATCTCCTATCTCTAATTTTTTTACTCCTGAGTTCTTCAATGTCTAATCATTGATAATCTTTTATTTATCTAAGCCACTCATAGTTTTTTTTTTCATTTAATGCATAGATAACTTATAATTTTGTTCATAAATTGATTCGAATTTGTTGATATAATTGAAAAATGTAAATTGTTACATTATACGTTTATATAAAGCCTTTTGCATTTAAATATTCCCAAGGATAAAAAAATTTGAATTATATATTGTAGTTTTAAATATGAAAAATTATTTAAAATTAAGTTGTATGTGAAACAGATATATTTATTTTTTTTTTTGTTTTGAAAGTGATCAATGTAAAAACTTAGCATTCTATAAAACAATATTTGTTTTTATTTTTAAGTTTATTGTAATTTTATTTTTTTTTTATTAATTAATTATAAAATAAATATTCATTATTATTTACTTTTCGTTTATCTTAGTTTCCATTAAATGATAAATAACTATTTATCTTTAAATTTGTGTGTTTTTGTTTTGGCGCCCCTTTTATGTTGCGCCCTCATTCTTACGTACATTTCGCTTTTATTTTATATTGTATTTTTTAATATTTAATGAGTGATTTTATTAATATATTTTAATATATATATACATTAAATAATGTTTTTGTTTCTATAGTGATTCAAATATAACACCATGAAAAAATGTATTTATTTAATTCTATTTGTTTTTTAATCATTCTTATTCTGCATATTTAAATTCAATCATATTGGGATATATATGGGATATAATAAATATATAAAAATTTATTTTGGATTTATCAACATTTATAATTTAATCTCTTGATTCGCTCGTTAATGTAGCAAATATTTATTTTATTATTTAAAAATAATTAAGTTATTTTTTCCTAATGCTAATGAATCAGTAATTATGATAATAATCATTAAAATAGGTATATTAATAATAATTAGTAATATTTCTTATAAATAAATTAAAAAATTATTTTTATATTTGTTTACATAATTAATTAATTTATTTAAATTTTTTTCTCTTTAGGATTATATTTATTTTTTAAATTATTTAAACTTGTAATATTCAAACAAAATGAAAAAGAAAGCAATAATCAATGTTAATACGGGCATAGAAAATGAAGAAAAGAAAAGTGATCCTCTGGAATTAGATAGTAATAAAATTAAACCAATCACTGAAGATGAGTTGGTAGATGAAAATACAAGGTATATCATCCATTATTATTTGTTGTATTTATTTATTATTAATAAATCTATAAACTGGTAAATAATAACTTCTAAAGCTTATATTTAATAATTAATGTCACATGCTAAGCTTAGAACTCTGCCCGTATCCATGACTACGGTTAAAATTTTAAAAAACTTAGATTTAAAATTTATTTATTTTTTACTTTTTTAGATTTTATGTTTTTTTAGTCCCCAACTGGGAACGGTTCCTTGTTGGTACGGTCTTTTTCCTTTTCGGGTTTTTTTTTTTTTTTTGTTTTTCCCATTTTTTCATTTTTCCCCAGTTTGTCACGGTCTCCAGCTGGGCACAATCCATAGTTTAATAATAATAGTAAATATAATTGTTTTGTTGTTGTTTATTTTGCAACATTGCTTAGCGATAAAGTTTGGTCCAAGTTCGATTCGCTAAATTAGCGAATTTTGTAAAATTTCAAATATTCTTGAAATATTTGGTAACATTTAATGAAAATGAACCATGGTCCCGAGTTCAGGGCGCGACAATTAATCTTGAAAAAAAATATTAAACAAATAATTTAATTAATAATATAATTTTTATTATTATAATCTTTTAAATGATTAATAATAATAATAATAATAATCAACCATCATTTTAGCGAATCATCAAAGGAAAAGAAAAAAGATGAATATCCACCAGTATCATTTTTTAAATTAGTAAGTGCTATTTTTATATTATAACTATATTATAACTATACTTCAATTTATTTATATTAAAATTTTATTACGAATAAAGTGAAAAGATTAAATATTTAATCAAAAAATAAAAATAACAAATAGTTTGAATTTCTAATCGATTATTTTATTTAAATATACATAAATTTTTATCTAAATATACATATTTTAATGGGATCAATATATATATATATATATATATATATATATATATATATTTATACATATATATTGGGAATTATACAGTTTAAGCATAGGCCATCTTATAGATTCCAATGAAATTTTTTTTGATTTCTTGTTCAAATCCAAGAAACTTTTTTAAATAATAAAATTATTGGTCTCTTATAGTTTATTATAGAAATTCAACATGTTGACTCATATTCCGAATATGGTTGGCACAGTTTAAGCAAAAGGTACCAACCACAATGTAAACTGTTTTAAATTTTTTTTTTTAAATGGGAAAATAAATAATTTTATAACAAATATGCAATATATATAATAATATATATTACTTTTAGTCAAAACACCTCTCTTCGGTTTGTTCGGTTCTAGAGATCAAGTCAAGAGTGATCAACAAATTCAAACTTATCCTTGAACGACTTATTAAACACAACTTCTACTCAGATTATAGTTAGGGGCCACTTGCGGCCCGTCGGAAAGCTGACGCAGGAAACAAATTATTTAATTTTAATTAATTTAATAATAAAATTTCAATAATTTTTTATCTATGAGACTAGAAGAGATCGACGATTTTGTTATTTGAAAAAATTTAAGTAGAATTAAACAAGTAATCTCTACGTATAAAATTTCATTTAAATCCAAGATGGGCCATGCTAAACTGTATAATTGCAGTATAATTAATTACCTTATTATTTATGGAAAAAAATAATCTCCAATCTAGAGTAGAGTTAGTGATCAGAAACCTTTCAGACTACTCTAGTAGTTTTCAAACAATAACTCAAGAGAGAACTCAAGAATAAAATAATGAACTACTGAACTTGATGATGATTATGATGATCACCAAGTTCACAAAAATTTAAAATATTATATTTTATTCCAAATAAAGAAATGGTTGAACAAAGGGCTTAAATCTATGGTGCCAATAAAACGAAAAATTCAAAAGAAATTTCCAAGTTAAAAATTTTAGTGACGAACTTTGAACCAAATATTGTTTTTATTATTTGTATATCTTCAATATGATAATTTTCGTTTGAGATGAAAAAGTAAATTAATTTTTATTTTATGAATAGTCACACAGTATGTATTTTTTAAATTAAATTAAATGAATTAAATATTTATAATTTTATATATTTTTGTTTCTAGTTTCGATATTCTACCGGTTGGGAGATATTCTGGCTCATTATTGGAATATTATGCTCATTGGGAACGGGATGTGTTTCACCACTAAACATTATCTATTTTGGTGATTTAACTACTGCCATGGTGACATATGGATTTATTGTGAATAATTTAACATTAGAATCTATTCCACATATTCCACCAGAGACACAATCATTTTATTTTATTCCTGAATCACATGTGGAAAGTTTTTTAATTCAACCATTTCATTGGACTACTACTAAAACACCACTGTAAGAAACATAACCTATTTATTAAAGCTTTTGGGGTTATTTTCATAATTATTAAAGGAATTTTTATTTAAAGACCACATTGTTTGTATAAATTATTTATTAAATTAAAATATTCTGCAGTCGTATTAAAGAACACTGTGTACACTTAAATAAAAATTCCCTTAATAATTATAAACATAACCTATATTCAATATAATACAAAATTACATAAAAATTTTTTAGGGAGTCGCCTTATCCCCTTTTAACTATACCTCAACCAGTGACAGATAATCTTTTAGATGCAGTTTTTAATTTTGCTATTCAAAATACTTGTCTCGGAATAGGTTTATTTGTTTTAACCTATATTTCAAATAATTTATTTAACTGGATTGCTGAATCACAGGTATTTATCATTTATCTGAAATATATTAATCGGTCTCAATGTCTGGCTGTTACATATGCGTTTGTTTACAGATAAAACGAATACGCAAATTATATTTTCGTTCTGTGTTAAGTCAAGACATAAGTTGGTATGATATGAATCATACTGGTGATCTTGCTAGTCGTATGGCTGAGTAAGTAAAAAAAAAATTAAAAGTATTAATTATTATAATTATAATTATAATTTTATAATAATTTTTTTATTTGTTTTTTAAGCGATGTAAGCAAATTAGAAGATGGTATTGGAGAGAAGGTTTCGATGTTTATCTACTTTATTAGTTCATTTATTGGTTTGTTAATCATGGCGTTAACAAAGGGATGGAAATTAGCTCTTGTCTGTCTCTCTTCTTTTCCAGTAATTATCATTAGCATTGGAATTGTTTCACTTGTAAGTAATGAGTAATAACAATTAAATATACAAACATTTTTGTTTCTTAGTAAATTATATAGATATATATTATGCTTTATTCAATTTCGATTAATAAGTAATGATAATGTACCCCTAGAATTTGAAAATGTAGGTAAATTTAAAATACTTATGTTCTGTAATACCCAATAATAATATTCGAGAAGAGTTTAAATCGAGGTTGCTCTCGGGTAACGCATATTATCATGAGGTAAGGGGGCTCATCTCGTCAAAATTATCAAAGGGGATCAAAATTAAAATTTATAAAACGATCATTTTGCCGGTTGTATTATATGGGTTTGAGGCATGGTCTATGGCCATGGGAGACGAGAGTAGATTTAGAATATTTGAGAATAGAATGAGCCAAAGAAAGATGAGATCACAGGAGATTGGCGAAGACTTCATAACGAGGAATTGGATATCCTCTATGCATCTCCAAATATAGGTAGGGTCATAAAATCGAGAAGATTGCGATGGACAAAACACGTGGCTAAAATGGAAGAAGAAAGGATGGTGAAGGGTATATTTTTGGGGAAACCAATTGAGAAACGTCAGGTTGGAATACCAAGGACGTGGTGGGTAATCAATGTGAGAGAGATGGAGGAAAATAGGAGTAGAATGGATGTTGCTTGGGTGTAGGGATAGTTGTAGGAATGTGGTTGCTGTGGCTAAAAACTTTCGAGTTCCGTAGAGCCACAGAGATAGATAGGTGATTTACCCCTCGAAAATTGGAAGCATTCATTAAGATCTCATCATCATCTCATCAACGTATCTCCACAACGACACCATTTTTCTCAACAGTGAACGAAAAAATAACTTGATAAATCATGGAGCGCACTGCAAAGCGCTACCCTACGAGTGCGCTTCAAATTTCAACATAAACCATCTCCAATTCTAAAAGTGTATCTCTATATCTCTATAACAATCATAAATAATTGATAAATTTTCTGTTAATCCTCCAACTGTCCCTATTGTAATTTAAAATGTAATATGTGTAAATTTTAATCTCCTCTTGAATTTTCTAAAATCAATTCAAATTAATATATTAATATTTTATTATTTAGAAAAGACAACCTATATCTTGTATAATTATTATATATATTATATTTATTATTTATTTAGATTACAAGCAGATATGCAAGAAATGAACTCGAATCTTATGGATTGGCTGGCTCAATAGCAGAAGAATGTTTAAGTTCGATTCGTACAGTTTTTTCTTTTAACGGTCAAGAAAAAGAATCAGAAAGGTATATTGCTTTATCATAAACAAATTATTAACAAGTCTCTTTTAATGATAAAAATAATTAATAAAAATTATGATTATTATTTAAATTTTGTATCTAAATTTTAGAAACAATTGTAAATTTCGTCAATTTATTTTTATTATTTTTATTAATGGTATCATTTTTTGCATTATTTTTTTTTATATAATTTTTTTTAATTGGTATTGAAATTTTTAGAATTCAATCTAATTATTCAAAAATTCAAATGCGTTATTTACTAATTTAATTTTTTAATTTATTTTATTATTTTTTTTCCTCTAGATATAAAAAAAATCTCATTCATGCTTACAAAAATAATCTGAAAAGACATTTCTTCGGTGGTCTTGGATTTGGATTGCTTTGGTTTTTTATTTATGCTAGTTATGCCCTTGCGTTTTGGTATGGTGTCACTCTGGTCTTAGAAGAAAGAGATGTACCTGATAATGAAAAAATCTATACTCCTGGAACTATGGTCTCCGTATTTTTTGGTGTAATGATGGGGTCCATGTTTTTTGGAATGACATCCCCTTTATTAGAGGCGTTTAGTATTGCTAAAGGAGCAGCGGCCAAAATATTTTTCATTATTGAAAGAATCTCTAATATCAATCCTTTACTAGAGGTAAAATTCTACACTTTTTGACTCAATATGTAAAATAATTAAATTAAAAATTGAATTCTATCTAACTATTTCTAACTATTCCCGTCTTCATATTATTATAAAAATAAATATTTATAATATAATTTTTAAAGATAGGTGAAAAACCAGAATCCATTAGAGGCGACATCTCTTTTAATAATGTCCATTTTACTTATCCATCACGTACGGAAGTTAAAATTCTTAATGGACTAAATTTGACGATTAAACGTGGCGAAACACTGGCTTTAGTAGGATCATCGGGTTGTGGAAAATCGACCTGTGTGCAATTAATTCAAAGATTTTATGATCCTCAAGAGGGCACCGTAAGTAAACATTCTTATAAGTTATCTAAACTAAAATTAAACTTAAATATATATATATATCTTAATAAGAATAATTTTAAATTAAATACTAAAAGAAGTAAAAAGTTTATTGATATATTTACTTTATGCGCATTTCGACTGATACACCATCAACAATTTATTTTTCTGAACTGAAGCTTGAAAGAAACTTCACCGAGAGAAAGTTAAATTAAAAATTATACTTATTAAGTTTTATATTTTTTTAAATATTTTAATCTTTCCGAATTATCTATTTTCACCACTCTCTTCAATCTCCTAAACCACGGATGGCGAACCTTTATCAATGCCCGTGCCACAAAATTATAAAAAATCTTTTTGAAGTAACTAACGTGCCACAAAATTGTCATTTTTTTCTCTACCACCTGTACCCCCTTTAGCTTGAATATATAATCGAATATTTTTGTATAAATTCTAACTATCCTGTTATAATTTTAAATATTAAACTTTATTTTAAAAAAATAAAATGATTATTAAAAATTTGGAATTTATTTTTGGTAAAAATATATCTTTCCTAAAATTTTTTTTTTATTTTTATTGTATGGAAATTCTTTAATTGATTTTAGTTTGTAGTTTTTAGTTGTAGAAAATGACAAAAAAGCCTAATTTATATTTGATACCGTGAACCACTTACATTTTCTTGTTTTGATAATGATATTTTAAATTCTAGAAAAGATTGCGATCCTGGCACTATTCTCCAACCGTCCTATGCGTAAAGTAAAGCTTGATATAGATTTTATAAAATTAATTTTTCTTTTTTTTAATAAATATTGATAAAATTTACAGCATATATTAAAATAAGAGCATATAAGAATATTCTGATAATATTTCATCGCCCCAGTCAATTTTGAGTTTATAACTTCACAATTTCCCAGACAAACAGACAAATAAAATGACAGACACGAAAAGTTATAATTATTATAAAAAAATAATTTTGTCTTTATGCGTGTCATGAAATTTTTCAAACGTGCCACTTTTGGCACGCGTGCCATAGGTTCGCCATCCCTGTCCTAAACTCTTGTGATATCTACTATTTTTTCTACTTAAATACATATTTATTTATTTTTCTCAATCGGATAAACAACATAAATAAGCAAATAAATACATCATTTTGAAAAAATCTATTTCTTTTTATTTTATGATTATTATTTTTTTTTTTAATTTTAACTTGATTTTTTTTTTAAATGATGATTTGAATAATTCTATAAAATTTTATTAGATTGAATTGGATGGATGTGACGTACGAAATTTAAATGTTGCTTGGCTAAGAGCACAAATTGGTGTTGTCGGTCAAGAACCAATCCTTTTTCAAATGTCGATTGAAGATAATATTCGATTTGGAAAAGATGGATGTTCCCAAGAAGATATTATTCATGCTGCTAAAGCTGCAAACGCTCATGATTTCATAATGAAATTACCCAAAGTATGTAGTTTGATTATTATATCTATATACCTTATATTGATTGTTTTATTCCCCTTGATTAATACAATGCAACTTATTTAATAGGGTTATAATACCATGGTCGGTGAAAGAGGTACTCAATTATCGGGTGGTCAAAAACAACGCATTGCAATTGCGCGAGCTCTGGTACGGGATCCGTCCATTCTTTTGCTTGACGAGGCGACCAGTGCTTTGGATACCAACAGTGAAGCAAAAGTGCAACAAGCACTTGACAAGGTATAATAGATTCCTATTAGATAAAATGTAATATTATTGTACTCTTATCATTTTAAAGAATTTGAATAAATAAACAATTTCATTTTTTTTAATTATAATCCAATATGAAATATCAAATAACGTTATTATATAGAAATTGATATCAAAAATTATTGTAAAAAATGATAAATTTACATAAAAAACATCTAAATTTTATATATTCTATGAAAGGATGTCTCTTAAGCCGATTAAAGGTGTTCTATGATCAGTACAACGGATCCCATTAACCATTATATTGGTTTTCTTGATAGGAGATCTTCTTGATACTTTATTTATTTTTATTCAAGAAGATTCATAAATTTAATTATGTAGGTTGGGTAGACCTTGTTCTTATAGACCCCAACTAGAGAGAATACCCTTGGGCTTGAACCCGGCACCAAAAGGTTGGTACTAAAACCTACTGGTGTTTTTGAAATTAGAAATTATTTTTATAGGAGGAGGGGGTTTAACAATACTTAAAAAACAATATCTGGTTTATTTATAATTTTTTTCTTGTAGTTTATTTTATTTTTCAATGTTGAGATCATTTAATTTATAAGAAATAAATATTATTATTTTAATAATTATAATTATAATTAATATTTTTTTCTGTATTGTTCTCATTCAGTGTGGGGGGGGCTTTGATAATATAACAAAAAAAAAATTATTCTATAATATTACAATTGAACAACAGAAAAAATTTCAATAACTAATTTATTCTTTGAATTTTAAAATAACTTAAACAACTTGAATTACCGTGGTACTCGTAGGCCTCCAAAAATGACAGGCAGCCATTCGCTGACCCTTGTAATGGTCTGTCAGAACCTTTGGTACCCACGTGGCACAAAACTTATGGTAGCCTAACTTTTGAGAAACAATTTCGTTCAATAAAGTGCGTGAAATTTGCGGAAAACTGAAGGAAAGTTTGGTTATGGTGAAACGACAGTTTCCTCTAACAGGGGGCGGATTTCTATGAGGAAGGAATTTCATCGCTACGATAAATATCTCAACTTTTTTGGCGATTATGCAGAAAAATAGTATTTTAGTTGCTCTTTCAAATGTATATAATAAAAAATATTTTCCTGTACTAGTTTTGTCTTAATTCCAAAACGTAACCTACTTTGTGAATTGTCCTCGTATAAATGTTATATTTAAAGGTATCACACTATAAATAAATCTAATCATATAATGATTAGTAAGTAATATCAATTTTATTTTAATTTATTTTTTTAATAAATTTAATTCATTGGATTGCTAGGCAAGTATTGGACGAACAACTATCATTGTGGCTCATAGGCTCTCCACGATCAGAAATGCAGATCGGATTGTTGTATTTGAAAATGGACGAATATCTGAAGAAGGCAATCATGAAACATTAATGAAAATCCCAAATGGAGTGTATAAAGATTTAGTGAATGCACAAACGCTTCATATTGAGAACAACACACTTTCACCTAATCTAGGAAGACCAGAGGCACTGGGTAAATGAAAATTGTTTTATTTTAAAAATTAATATATACTCTCATTCTCATTACAATTAAGAAACAGATGTTAGAATTTGATAAGATTAAATAATAATTTTAAATAATATTAGGATAATTTATATCAATATCATTAAATATATCATTGCTATCAATGGGCGGGTCCAAAAAAATAGCTTTTTTTTATTTCTCAGGAGGTGTAGACATTACGCGTATTCTAATGGTCAATAAGTATATCGAGTATTGACAAAGGATAACAATTAAAATTTTGAGTTGTTTCAATTAGACAGAAAGAAACTGTGAATTTTCCTTTCTTCTAATTTACTTCTGTTAATGAACAATACGTTTCAGCAAAATATTAATAATTATTGATTTTATGCGGACAAGTTAAAGTTGAATCAATTGTGTATTTAGTTATATTCACAATATAAATTTAATTGTCATAAACTGAGGCTGACTCTTGATAAGCAATACTGTGATACTGTGTAAGTTGCTATAAATGAGCCGCTGTATATGCGCGCCTTTTTACAACTACGGAATTTTATAGTATACCAATTATAATATAAAGAAACAATTGAATAAATAACAGACTGAGAAAATATCAAAGAGTTATTAAACATTTATTGAACAAAATTATATGTAGTTTAGTAACATTTAAAGTGTAATAATTACATGAATAATTATTTCACAATTTAATTAAATAATAAATTAATAATAGCCTATTAATTATAAATTTATATTGTAGTGATAAGATTTCTCATTTATTCCTTTACAGAACAATATGATTACTTATAAATTTTATAATTTTAAAGATACATTTATTATTATTTTAGTCTCTCTCCTCTCCCTGTTCAAATTTTTATTTTCCCTCTCTTTAAAACAATTATCATCAATTTATTTTATAAGTAAATAATCTAAATATGAGTTTATTTATATTTTCAAGTTTATCGTAAACAAAGTCAAGTATCAGCTAATTCCGAAAAAGAGGACATGGAAGAAATTCCAGTAATTGATGATAGTCTTGATCAAAAACAAGATGATGATGATGATGATGAAACATCAATCAAGTTTAATTTTTTTACATTATTGAAACGAAATAGTCCTGAATGGCATTATATAACAATTGGATGCTTGGCTTCGATTATTATTGGATGCTCTATGCCTGTATTTGCTCTCCTTTTTGGAAATATTTTAGGGGTAATTTAATTCATTTAGAATATTATTCTAGAAATTAAAAAAAGGTTAATTTTTTCATTTAGTTTGTTTGTTTTTTCAGGTACTCTCTATTGGTTCAGAAAGTGAAGTTCGATCTCAAACCGATAACTTAAGTATTTTATTTGTTGTCGCTGGTGTTGTATTAGCAATTTCTACTTTATTACAGGTAAAATAATAAATTTTAAAAATATGTTAATTTGATTTTTATTATATATATTATTTTTTAATAATAAATAATTGTAAATTGAGTAAAAAATTGAAATTAATGAATAAAAATACAAATAATTAATTATATATTACTACAAACTAATATATTGAAATAATTAAACTAATTAATATTAAATTAATTAATTAAAAGATGAAATAAAATTTGAAAATAATTTAAACAATAGCATTTAAATTAATTTTATTAAATAGTTTTATTATTTAATAATATATAGGTATATATAAATTAAAACTCTTGTTTTTAAATTTTTTATAAATTTGTCTGAAAAAATTAAGATAAATTTGTATAAAGCAAATAGCAAACAAAATACAAAAGACAATTTTAATATACATTTGTAATAATTTCTAGATTTGCCATTCACCGTAATGAAGAATTTTTTATCTTTATTTTATTATTCGTATTCGCTTTGATTATTAAATTTAAATCCATCATATTAATTTTAATTTTTTTATAAAACATAACGAGTCAGGAAAGGAGATCGTGCGTTTGCCCTGGCAAACACTTTGATGCTATATAAAAAATGTATAGGAAAATTAAATTTTATTCAATTTTGAAAATTTATTTTATTTTTAAATCTAATAAAATATAGGGGCTTGTAAAATGTATTTTATATTCAATCAAAAGAACTCACTAATTTTTAAATAAAATAAATGAATATTTAATTGAATTTTATTTATTAATAATAAAATTGATGTTAACTATTATTTTGGTTAATAAACAAAGGATTTATTTATTTTTTAATCAGGATATTCAATAATTTCAATAGTTTTTTTAAGATTTTCAATAAATAATAAAATAAATAATAAATATCTTTAAACATGTTCTATCATTAAAACATTTTTTTTAGTTTCTAAAAATTTTAAAATTTGAGGTTAATTTAAATTGTATCAAAAATTCATTTATATGAATGGCTTGAATCTGCCCCAAAAATATGAACCTCGCCACAGATTTCTTTATCTTATCTTACTATACATAACTAGCAAAAATTTGAAATATTAAACCGCTTGAAGGATTTTTTTGAAATTCACACCATAGATAATATTTATAAAGAAAAATCGTATTGGTTTCAGCCTCAGAAAAAATCATCATTATTAGTTTTTTCTTAATTTAAAATAGGAAATTTAAATGACTTCAGCAAATACGTCAGACAGCGCTTCCTTAAATACAAAATATTATAAATATAAATAAAATCAAATTACCAACTATATATTATGTTATATCCACAGGCCAAATTTCTCTGTCTTTCAGGGTATTAAGTTTAAGGGCTGTATGTTTTATGACTACCTATATTTTTTAATTTATGTTCTTTTAAATTATTTGAACGGTGGTTCGGTGAATCAGGATTATAATAATGAGAAAATATTTATGCACAATTTTACCTATCTATTTATATTAAATCATGATACATATTTTTAACGGTTCCTCAATCTTTCTACATAGGCATATTTAAGAAATAAAAATAGCAATTAAATTTTGTGTTAAATCAGGTTGCATAATGAATAGGCGCTTCTAAGTAGCTTCTGATTATGGTTTACCAGTTGAATTGATGAAACCATTTTTTATGCATTCACATTAGAATTATTTGTGTAGAAAAAATAAATTAAGTGAAAATTTAAAAACAATAAAATTATTTTATATCTAGTTATGCAAACTATTATTACTAAAGGACCGCTAACTTTAGATATGTGATGTATTAAAAAAGATGGAGGTAACTTACACTCATTATAATAATAATTCACATTATTTTAGAAAAGAAATTTAACGAAAATGTTGCAAAATCCATGAGTGTATGTAGTATATTCAAAGATATTACAAATTTAATTAATTATTTAATATTTTTTGTAGATATATACTTTTGGAGTTGCTGGAGAAGGGCTTACGTTAAGATTGCGAGGTGAGGCTTTTGATGCCATGATTCGTCAAGACATTTCTTGGTTCGATGATTATAGGAATGGCGTTGGTTCTTTGTGTGCCCGACTTAGCGGGGATGCTTCAGCAGTGCAAGGGGTACATCAACATTTCATAATTAATTAACCAATTTCGAAAAAAACATGATTTTTATTTTCATTTCAGGCAACTGGACAACGTGTGGGTATTATATTTCAGTCGATTGCCACCTTAGGTTTAGGAATTGGAATTGCTATGTATTACACATGGAAATTGGGGCTTGTCGCTATGTCCTTTCTTCCAGTCATGTTTTGGGCAATGTATGCTCAAGCTTCAACTCAAAAAGAAAATAAAAAAGTAGGAAGTCAATCAAATGTCGAACGGAGCACCAAGGTAATGATTTATAAAAAAAAACTAATTTACTTTATTTTTATTTATTGATTTATTATTTTGGAATTAAGAAAGTGGTAAAAAATAGTATTTTTTTTTAATTGCTATATTTCATACTTTTACAAAAACTTATATAAGGTGAATGTACCAGTAGTTGACACTATAAGGACTTTATGAGAAAAATGGTAATTATATTGAACGGTCATCCAGTCATGGATTTGGATAAAAGTTATTCAGTGGGTTCCTTTTTTAATTCTAAATAAACTTTTCTTATGCAATATTTGCGGGTCGTTTACGAGATAAAAATTATTAAAGTTTGACAGATTAACTTGTTATGAACGTCGAAATGTGCAGCCATTAAGTAATGTTTTATTAACTAATTCAAGCGACCCGCAAAAATTGCATAATTTATTTAGAATTAAAAAAGGAACCCACTGAATAACTTTTATCCAAATCCGTGATTGGATGACCGTTAAATATAATTACCAAAAAAATTTGATATCTTCTATTTTTCAATTTGAGTTTTGAGTGATATGATTTATTTATCTATTAATTTATCTGCAAACCAATGCAATTTTCTATATTTCTTTTATTTTTTATATTTTTTTAACATTAGTATCTAAAAGCACCAGTAGTTGATACCCTTAAAATTAGGTAATATGGACATTCAATTAATAATATTTAATATTGATGTCAATACTAAAAAATAAATATAAAAATTAGCAATTTGCCTCCTTAAGTATTCGAAGAACAAAATATTTAAATATTAATTTGTTCGATTCTATAAAAAGTAATTCTTGTGCCGTTTACTCACACGGTGACTCAAAACTTATATTTACACATCTTCAATATAGAAGGAGGAATTACTTTATATTACATTGCATTTAGAAATGTTTAGACAGATATAAGTCTTATTATCCGATATTTAATGTACAAGTTTCACCTACTGGTACAACTGTCAACTACTAGTACCCTATTCGTTTATTAAGGACGTAAAAAAATAAAACAAATACTGTTTCAGGTTGCTGTTGAAGCTGTTTCAAATATTCGGACAGTTGCAAGTTTGAATAGAGAAAATACGTTTCTTGAAAAATACTCCGAAGAATTAAAAAAGAAGAAAATGAAAAAATTTTGCGACGTACAAATGCGTGGTTTGGTCTTTTCTCTTTCACGTTCAATTATGTTCTGGACATATGCCGTGTGTATGTGGTACGGTGGCCAATTGATCGTTTATGAAAATCTACCTTATGAGGATGTTTTTAAGTATGTAAACATGGCATGTGGTTATTCATTCATTTTTTTTAAATATTATTTATTTATTTATTTTAGAACATCTCAGGCATTAATTATGAGCACAATGTCATTAGCAAATGCTATGTCCTTTGCACCGAATTTCCAAAAAGGTTGGGAGGCAGCCAAAAAAATTCTTAAACTTCTTGCTACAGAATCTAAAGTTAAAGATTTACCAAACGCTGCTGACAAAGAACATTGGGTATGTTATTATTATTTTTATCTTCTTAATAAAATTGGTCTCGTTCTATATTTTAAATATTCCTACTCTAGAGATTAGATTTTATATAATAGTTGCGGATGACAAAATAAGTGTAGAGCAGATAATAAGGGGAAAATTAGAGGAAATGAATGAAACCTGGTATAGGGATGTTTGGAGTTGAGTGGTGGTTGAGGCCAAGAACTTTTGAGTTCAATAACGCCTCCTAAAGATAGATACATTAGAATATGTGTAGTTGTTATTTATAAAAAATATTATTAAATTTTATATTTTAAACTTTAAAATAGATTTATTATAAAATCATAGTTAAATAGATTAAATTCATTTTGTACACCATAGATACAATCCATTGGAATACCGTGCAACAAATTCATTAAAAAAGGATATGACATATGGTGAATTTAGGGTTTTGTTTAACAATTTTAATAAATTGTGTAAAATTAAGCAAAACGGGATTTTATTTATAATACTAAAAAAGGTAATTGTTCAGATTAGTTGTCATGTCTTGGGTTTGTAGTGGATTTTGCCAGTGGATTCCTTTTTTAGTTCCAAAGAAACTTTTCTTATGCAATATTTCTCGATCTCTTCTAGTTTGCGAGATAAATAAGATAAATAAGGTTTTTTTAATTTTGACAGATTAGCTGGTTATGAAAGTCGAAATCTGCATCCATTAAGTAATGTTTTATTGACTAATTCACTAATTATTCACTTATTCATTGATTTCGGTTTTACACTGTATAAAAAAATTAAAATAATTTTTTATGGTTTGTGTTAGAGCAATACATTGGTGTAATAAAGTATATTGATAGATCATGTTACTTTAAAATCGTGTAAAACATGAATTATGAGAAATGAAACATCGAAAATGCCCGTTAACTTTTATAATTTTAGTTTTTAGTAATTTTAATTTTAACTTTTATAACTAATTAACAATTGGAATATTAAAATATTTCATGATATTATAATATATCTATCTATCTATCTATCTCTGTGGCTCTATGGAACTCGAAAGTTCTTGGCCGCAGCAACTACACCCTTCCAAGTATTCCTATTCTGAGCCACAATCCTCCAGTCCCTATCCTTTCCCATCTCTCACATCCTTTCCCACATTATCCACCCACCGTCTTCCAAGTGGACGTTTCCCACTCGGACTCCCTACCAATATATTTTTTGCCATTCTATCTTCTCCCATTCTAGCCACGTGTCCTGCCCACCGCAGCCTTCTCGATTTTATAATTTTAACTATATCTGGAGATGCATAGAGGTCATGTAATTCCTCGTTATGCAGTCTCCGCCATTCCCCGGTGACCTCATCTTTTTTGGTCCATAAATGCTGCGAAAAATCCTAATTTCAAATACTCTAAATCTACTCTCGCCTCCTAAGGTCATAGACCATGCCTCACATCCATATATTACAACCGGCAAAATAATTGTTTTATAAGTATATGTTAATATTTATCCCCTTGGATAATAATTTTGACGCTATAATCCCCTTTATTGCATGATAACATTTATATAATTATAATATAAATTGATTTTTTTTTTAATTATATATTTTTTAAATTTCTTTTTAGGAAAAAGGTGATGTATCATATAATGACATTGAATTCGCCTATCTAACCCGGCCAGGTATTAAAGTTTTGCGTGGATTAAATTTGAAAGCGATTGACGGGAAAACGGTTGCATTGGTTGGATCCTCTGGTTGTGGAAAATCAACCTGTATTCAACTTTTGGAACGTTTCTATGATCCACTTTCAGGAAAAATTGTAATTAAAAATTATATCTTTATAATGAATATTCATATTGCTATTTTTCTTATAAATTTTTATTCTTATATAAATATATACCATATTTGTAGACTTTAGATCAAAAGGACATTTCCACTGTTAAACAAAGAAATCTTCGATATCAATTGGGTTTGGTCTCTCAAGAACCAATACTCTTCGCTCGGACAATTAAAGAAAATATACAATACGGCGATAATGAAAGAGAAGTTACAATGGAAGAGGTTATTGAAGTTGCTAAAAAATCAAATATTCATAATTTTATTGTCAAACTTCCTTTGGTAGGTGATCAAATAAAAGAATAAATTAATTAAACGATAGATTATTTTATTTTTAAAAATTAATTAATTATTTCAGGGTTATGACACATTGATGGGTGAGAAGGGAACACAATTATCCGGTGGTCAAAAACAAAGAGTTGCTATTGCTAGAGCTTTGGTCCGTAAACCAAAAGTACTTCTTTTGGATGAAGCAACCAGTGCACTTGATGCTGAGAGTGAAAAAGTACTTATCCTTTTTTATCAATTTTTCTACATTTTTGTGTTTTAATTTAATAATGAACTGTTTGTAATGAAAATTCTAAAACATAGTCAAATCCTCCTCTCATATGAAAGTAAAATTAGATTTCTCTATTTAAGAAATCAATTGATCTTTGTAATATTTTGTTTGTACATTCATTGGCATATTTAATAAAGAAAAAACTTGTGTACATCTCTTGAAAAGCCGATTGACGATTGACGACTAAGTGGAGTAGAGATGTTGTATGATCATTACAACGGATCTTGTTAACTTTATCTTGATTTTTTCGGAAGTTTCTACTTTTTATATCAAATAGCTTGCCAATTATGATCAAGTGGGTGAACCTCGTTTTTTTAGACCCTATTTAGAGGGAAATTTCTTAGCCAGGACTGGGACTTGAACCCGGGATCACGATGTTGGAGGTCAATCGTGTTTCATCCCAGACACACTAATCAACAACTTGATAATTATTAAAGTAAAATTTAATTATTTCAATTCATTATTTCAAAATCATGAATGTTTTATTCAAATTTTAGATAATAGTTTGAGTGCCCCATTAAATATCGTCCTAATTTTGTTCGATATTAAAAACATTAAAAACAATTGGTTGTTTATTTATTTCAGGTGGTTCAAGAGGCATTAGATAAAGCGAAAGAGGGCCGCACTTGCATCACCATCGCTCATCGTTTAAGTACGATTCAAGATGCAGATATCATTTATGTTTTAGATAAAGGAGTGGTCAAAGAATCAGGAACTCACTCACAATTAGTTGCCAGACATGGACTATATTACAGATTAGTAAAACTTCAAACTTGAAAATTGAACTAATAATAACTCAAAAAAGTCATTATTTCAAATTATCAAAGAAATTTTTTTTTTATTTTTTTTTCAACTATCAAATCATTTATTATAATAATTTAATTAAATATCTTTATAAATAAATATTTATATGTATAAAATAGATTATCATATCATACATACATTATTTAATTTTATTTTAGGATAATTTAAATTCGATTCAATCTTATTTAACTTATTATTCTATGTATATTATATCTTTTCATTATTTTCATTATCAGAGTAAAAAAAGGAAAAAAAGCACAGTAATGATTATTTTTAATCACTAGTATTAAGAGAAGTAACTCATACTTTTAAAATATATTTATGTAATATTATTTTGGAATTATATTAAAATATATATTTTTTTAAACAATATTTATTTATTTTTAATCACTAAATAAATTAATTAATTATAATATTATGTTCTTTATAGTTATATTCAAAGTAATTCCCCTAAGATATAATGCACTTACGAGGTCATTTACAAGTACTTAGCCTCACCAAAAGCCAAAAGAGTTTTATCATCATGTAGTACATTCTTTTACAAAAATGGAAAAAGAACAATATCGTACCAATTTTTGACGCGCCATCAAAGGATAAGAGTCACCGTACACAGAATCCAAGCGATCTTTGATTTCGCTGCGCGTTTTCCCTTCCAAAAATAATCCCATAACGATATTGTTCTTTTTCCATTTTTCTACAACTGATCGACACGCTCGCTTCCAAAGGCTGTCAAAACAAAACTGGTGAAGGGAATTGATTGAAACTTTGACAGTAAGCTAGTAAAAGAATGCACTACATGATGGTAAAACTTTTGTGATAGCAGCGCTATCGTGAGGTTAAGTACTTGTTGAATGACCATCGTATGTCAGCGCTTCTTTCAATTGTCGAAGCACTTCTGAAATGCGCTTGTCGGTATGGCCATCAGCTCGTTCTTCAATTCCGACTAACTTTTTCAGTTGACAAAAACAAACTACTAATCTAAAATGGCTGATACCAACATAATAAAAAAAAATTCGATAATCTAATATACACAGCCCGCGAAAATTCAAAATTCACCTTTTCTTATCATATCTATATATCTATTTCTAATCAAATACTATAATATGAAAATAAAAATGTTAGTGGCTGAAAAAACCTGGAAATTTTGTTAATTGTAACACTTGGCTGTTCCGTTTCAAAAGGTTACCGACTACTGGACCAGGTCTATAACCAATAAAATTTAATTTGAATTTAATTAATTTACTTGGTTTAATTTGAATGTTGTTTTCACAGAATATTTAAAAATTTTTTTTACCAATAAGAAAAAAATCAAGACCAAAGTATTTGATATATAACAAATAAGAATTACTTATTTAGTAAAACAAAATCTAAACTAAGAACAATTCAAATTTCAAATGTAGGTATATTCTAAAAAAAAAATACAAACATTTTTTTTTAATATGAAAAATAAAAAGATCAGACTTTTTCTTTATATTTTTCAAAAATGAATTCATAAATTTATAAATAATTTAATTCATTTATTTTCATCTGAAAATGATTAATAAACAATAAAATAAAACAATTGTATTTTAAAATAAATAGTTTTTTTATTAATATAAAATTTAATTAAAACTTGACAATAACAAAAAAAATCACTTAATTTATACATTCAAAAAATCATAGGGCAAAAAAAAAAGAGAAATCAAGAAAAATTCTTTAACTTAATTATTGTTTCTAAGTTGACTTTTTTTTATTAATTTATTTGTATATTTGTAGAAAAAAATCAACCAGATAATAAAACATGAATAAAGTAGATATTCTTTTTATTAAATTTAATTTTTTGTTTTTTTTTTTAATTTAATTTATATGTATATTTATATATAGATAATTAATTATTATTGAGCGATTAATTGAAAAAATCATCACAATTCTAGTGTAGTAGGTGGATTAAACCTGAGCATGGTGCAAATGGTGAATTCTCATAATTATTTAAAAAGTTTGAATGTCCACAAAAACAATCACACTAAAAACTTTCACTCGTGTAGAAGAAACAATCAAATCAACAACCCTACATGTTGATTGTAATAGAAAAAACTTATTTTTTATAAATAAAACTTAGGTTCGCTATGTCACAGCTCTATTTGGGACTCGATGACTAAGAAAGATACTCTTAATATTTATACATAGTAATTTGTATTTATTTCTCACTATCTTTATATATATATATATATATATATATATATATAATTATACACATATAAATGAATATATATATATATATATATATAAACTTGGTTAGATAGATATTGCTAAGATTCGGCCGGCTGACTAAATGCCCCCTGCTGTAACCAACGAAAATCCAAGTTTCTTTTTAGTTTTTATACGAAAAAATGTGCAAAGTGAATAAAGAATTCTAAAAATTGCCCATCAAGAGCATTCATTAAAAACCTAAAACTAATGATTTTCTTTTTCAAATAATAAATGTATGAAGATTAGTAGTAGTTATTAATTCAATGTTTTTTTTATTATATATATATATATATATATTAAATTTATAACTACACAAGAAAGAAACAAAACATCTAATGAAATGAGATCGGTTGTATGGAATAAGAAAGATTCATATATATATAAATATTAAATTCATATATAAATATATAATATTGGAGATATTTTCATTTTACAGGTTTCTATATATATTATATTTATATATAATTATAGTATAATTATTGCTATTTGATAATTTTTATTAAGTTAATTTCCAAACATTATATTTATATATATATATATAATATAATATAAGATAAATTGAAATATATATTATCAAACAAAATATAGTTATCAGTTATTTATTCTAAGTTATAATATTGAATAAAGAATTTTTAAATTAACAACAAAATCGTCACATATAAGAATTTTATTTTTTAAATAATGGAAATTTTGCTTAATATATTTTATATATTTTTCACATAAATAAAAATATCTGATTTTTTTAATAAAAATATTTTTTTTTTTTATATATATATTATTAATCTAACAGGTTTTTGTTTTTCAAACTTTTTTCTGCCAATCACAAAAATATTTTAAATGATAAATAATAATAATAAATAAATACTTATTGATTTTTATTTATATTTTTGTTTTATTTAAACTGTCTATATAAAACTGCATTGAAAAAAAAATCACTGCAACATTCTTTTTTTTTTCATTTTGTCGAATAATATATATTTAAATATAATATATATATATATACATATATATATTTATTTATTATGAGATAGATTTGTTTATTATAAATAATTGACTAATAATATTAATAATGATATGTAAATGGACATGATATATATTTGTACAATTTGTTATAATGATGTGTGAAAAAATTTTTTATTTGTTATATGAAACAAATATATCTTGATAAATATTAATATATACTCTATTAATTTTATACAAGTATTATTATTTGATCATTTTGGTTTTTATTATATTCTCAACGCACGATCTATACAACAAAGATGGGGACTGAGCATCGAATGCTGCTGGCCTCCTGTTTAATTTTATTAAGACACTTTTTGAATGCCTTTCTTAGCAATTTTACAAATTATTTAAAAAATAAAAATTAATAATATTCAACATTAGATAAGAATTAGTCTATCTTATTAGTTTATTATATTTTTTTTTTATTTATTTATTTTTTTTTATAAACTATAAATTTGCTTCTTTTTTTTTTAAATATTCCTTATAAAGAAAATCAATGATACATTTTAGCCAGTTAGCCAATTACAATCGACAATTTCTTATTTAATGTATATTTGATTATATTTGGCCAATTGGCGAAACAGCATCATTATCAGATAAGTACAAAATTCACACGCAAACACTCGGGACGAGTGATAGAATAAAAAAAAAAAACAAGAACTCGTCCAGCGAAAACATTAATAAAATATATAATATATATATATATTTCTTTACAATAAACAATTTATTTCAGATTCAGATTATTTTTCTATTAAATAAAAAATAAATTAAGTTCTAAAAAGTAAAAAAAAAAAAATAATAATTGTTAATAGAACATATAAATATAAACATATAAACATATCATTATGGTTTGGTTTAGAAATATTTGGTATAAAGGTATATTTTTTTAATTCCCAATTTTAATGAATAAATAAATTTACAAGATATTCATATTTATGGGAATAATAATGGCTTATATTATTTATTAAATAATTTGTTATTAATGATTTGTATACATAACCCAGCTTTATGAAGTGGATAAATATTTAAAAAAAAACGTGAATTGGTCCTCGACCAGCTAACTAAATCACGAGGATATTGCAAAGGGGGATAGTGGTTTAAGAAGGGAAGAGAAGGGTGGGAGGATCAAACACACACTCAAATTCAATCTCTTGATTGCACACCAAGTAATTTAGCAGCATCGGCTGCTGATTTGGTTTGAAGCATTTTTTCAATAATGGAGGCATCTTGGATTCCAAGGAGATTCCCGATGAGATCTCCACTTCCTCCTGTTCCACTCATGCCACCCAATGATTCTACAAGCATCGCATCCGCCACACTAGCATTATTATTGTTATTGTTCGAGGATGGTGGAGTGAGTGGCGCCGATTGTAGTAAAATTGGCACGATCGTGGGCGGTGACGACGCCTCGTCCCGGTCGGATATGTTTCCATTACCGGACGGTGCTAATGACATAACTGTTGCACCCAACGAGGCTGATGAAATGTTGGAACAGTTGGGATGTTTCTTGCGATGTCGTAACATAGAATGTTTCAAAGTGAATCGTCGTCTACAAATATCACAGGAAAAGGGGCGTTCGCCCGTATGGGTACGCATATGACGACGCAAATCTTCGGCAGACCAGAAACGTCGGAGACAAAAGGCACATTTCACCTAAAAAACAAAAAAAAAACAAAACAATGATAAAAATACTTATTTAATAACTAGATTCAAGGATAAAGTTGATTAGGTATTGAAAATATATATAATAAAAAAGATTATCTTAAGGGAAGAGAGAATATACAATATTTATTTATTTAGATAGCGTACTGTAAAGTTCCCCATTAAAATAAAATACCTTATCTTAACAATTACCTCTATTTTTCTATTTTGTAGTAAATGTAAAAACTTGTTCACTTCATACTATCACCACAAACAAACAACTAAACGTAAGTATCTAAGATTTTACATCAGCTTAGCATGTTGAGTCACCACGCTTCACACTTTCCGCTAGTACTACAACTAATGTATTTATTAAAGCTTTTGTGGTTAGTTTGTATAAAATTATTTATAATTATTTAATAAATAATTTTATACAAACAATGTGGTCTTTTAATAAAAATTCCCTTAATAATTACTACATCTAATGTCCTCATGAAACTTTAACCGCGAATTTCTCGAAATCTAGAGCCCATCCACATAAACCCCTTTTCTACCCTCTACCTCCTCTATCGAACGAACTATGACTCATTTAAAAATCGAATTTACAATTCTTGCCATCTCCTTGTAAGATGGAAAATAAAAAAAAATTCTCAAAAATATTGTGTTACTTGTTAGCTAGAGAACTTTACGAACAACCTTTGTAAATATTTACTGTATTCTAAATAAATACTGAATGATATTTACTTTTCGATTAGCATAATCAGGAAATTTCCCTCTGAGATGCTCAATACTTTCTTCGTTGTTCTCATCATGTGCTCCTGAACCTTGATGAGGATGATGGGGATCGTTTTCCACAACCTGATTGGCTTCAAGTGCTCCTTTAGCCAAAAGCAGTTGATATTCTGAAGGATGGTTGACCCGGATATGGTCAATTGCTTCGTTACGGTCAGCATAAGAGCCTTCGCAAAGATGGCATTTAAAAGGGTTATCTGAAGAGCTACTTCCACCAGAGGAGGTCGTCATCGTTGTTATAGGCGTAGGAGGGGTAGGTGGTGTTGGTGGTAAAACTGTAGCCATATTAGATGGAGGTGTTGATAGATTAATACTACTTGGAGATTCTTTTAATGAAACTAGAAAATAAAAAATAATATAAATAAATTTAAATCAATAAATAATTTTCTTTTAAATACTATATTTTATGAATAATAATAGCTGAATATTCTAAGATCAAATTTATATTTTTAACTTGAAAAATAAACTTAAATAATAAACATTTAAAAAAAAGAATAATTTAAATCGTGGTTTGTAATAAAAATGTGGACTTAAGGCTGAAATGACCAAGAGACATGTATCCTTAATCATAAAAATAAATAAATACCTGATTTGTATTGAACTAAATCATAAGTTTGATAATCGAAAGCTTCTGATAATAGTCTAATAACCGAGATGCGCATAAAGTGCATAATTGTTGAAATTTATTATTCTTTTTTAAAAATATTTATTGTTAAAATCAAAGTTAAAATATTATATTACAATGAGAACAATACGAATAAATTTAATATAATAGTTTCATAAAATTAATAATTAATAATTTTACTCTTCAATTAATTTAGAAAAAATTTTGTTTGAATTTGAATGAAACATCTATTTATAATTTTGATTTTTATATTAAAATAGTTTAATAGATAATACATTTAAAAATTCAGTTTCCTACCTTCATCTTCTTCGTGTTCATCAGCATGTCCGTTGCCATGTTTAGCTTCTAAATGTTTTCTCAAGTTGCTCTGTGTGCTGAATGTAGAGCTCGGGCACGCCTGGCATTTGTAAGGACGTTCGGGTACATGACGAATGGTGGAGAAATCTCCTCCAGTAAGGGCACCAGGAGAAGGTGGTGAAGAAGAATTGGCGGAGCCATGACCAGGTGGAGACGATGGAATTGAATGATGAGCGCTCGGTAGATTACCTCCCGTTGAAATCATGTCTTGATGTTTTCGAGCCAAATGTCTGTCACAATTACTTTTCGTTGTGAACAGAAGCGGACAGAAAGCACATTTATAAGGTTTTTGACCCGTATGAGTTAAGATATGCCGTCTTAACGAAGATGTCCAAGGAAATTTCCTATGACAATAGGGACAGGAGACACGATTAGGCGCGAGTGAATAAGCAGAGCGTTTTTTCAATTGAACGCCCCCATTTGAACCTGGCGTTCCATCTGATTCGGACCTAAAAAAGAGATTATCAAGCTCTACCAAATTTACTAATAGAAACTACTAAAATGGAACCGAACTAACTAAAAATACTGAACGCGCTAATTTTTGTTTTAATTTTTTTTATTTAAAAAAAAATTAATTGGGTGCTTTGATAATAATTAAAGGTGAGTTTGAATGTTAAATTACCTTTCTTCACTTCCAGAATGATCACTATTTGGTGCCACCAGACCTTCTTCATCTTCACTGGCGCCAGGAATTACGTTACTCGATGGATCATCAAGATTATCTTCGATTCTCTCTCTCTTCATATCAATGGATCCATCATGATGTGCTTCTGCATCAGCTCGTGGGAAATAACGTCTGAAGGTTTGAGTTTGTGTTGTGGCGTTATCTAATAGCGAGGAAACGCTTGCTAAGTCAGGTTTCGATTCCTCTACCTAATTCAAGAAAAATAAAAGAGTATAATTAAATTTACTGTTCATAATTTATTTTTTTATTTTGTTAAATTTATAAGAGATATTTAAAAAGATAGAATTACCTCATCAGAATGACCGGTTTCATCGATGACAAGTTTAGACATTTCATCTTCTTCATCCATATTATTCATTTTTGCTTTTATTGCCGCTTTGACTTGTTCTGAAATACGGCCTTCTTCCATTGATTGATTTGATTGATTCGGACTCACTAAAAAAATTAAAATAAAAGAATTTAAAAATTTAAATATTATTTACAAATGATTGCAAAAAATGTAAAGAAAAAATAACTAACTAACCTTGTGAAAGATTCTCGTTAAGGGGCACTTGAGTCGGCAAACTGTGCTGGGTGTAACCTCCATTTGAAGATCTTCCTCTTGAAGAAGAATTCAAACCTAATGAAGCACCTTTCTGTTTGTGTACCCAATTTTCAGGATGTTGTTGTTTAACATGTCGTTCCATGTTAGAACGTAGTGTGAATCGAGCAGAACAGTATTCACAAGAAAATGGTCTCTCCGTCCTGTCAAGAGAATAACCGAAACTGATATAATCCAGTATTAATATCAAATTTTGAAATTTTGAATTTTTAAATTTCTTTAAATGTTTATTTAAATGTCAAGTTATATTTCGTAAAATATAGTTTAAATATGAATAAATATAAATAATAATTACCTGTAACGTCTTTGTTTTTGTTTCGGCATGAGTACTCCATTTCTAATAACCATTCTGACCGAAGATTCAGATTTAGATTCTTTTTTCATTTCTTGAGCAATAAAACTTGGGTGAGCTGGTGGATTAGGTGGCATAGAAGAAACTGATGATGGGCCGGGTGTTGAAGTTTTAATCACAGGCATTGGTTGTGCTGATGGTGGAGGCACTGGAGGTGTAGGTGGCTGAGGCGTTTGTCCAACACCAGGCACTAGATTTCCTCCAGACAAATGAAGTCCTCGAATATCTTTATTTAATCTGTCTTTCATTTCAGCAGTAAAGTCAGTAACATAATTTGGTAAAAAATGTGGAAGGAAATAAGGATTCATGAACGCTTGTGAATATTGTGGAAAAATACTTAAAAATGCAGCAGCTGTTGCCGCTGGAATAGGAGCAGTTGGTATAGCGCCTTCAGGAGGTCGATGAAGATTTAATGGAAGAGGTAGAGGGACGGGAGGAGAATCTCGAGAACGATTCTTTTTCGATAAGTCAAGAACATCAACTGTCAAATCAAGTGGTGCTGAAGAGTTGACATCCGATTCTTCATCTTCCATAGCATCATCCACCTCATCTTCTTGTTCTTCAGAATCTGAATTTTTTGATTCAAAGCGAAGTGCACGTTTCACATCGGAATCTGTAGAACTGGTGACACTACCAGCACTTGCTCGTTCCGGTGTTGGACCACCACTAACTCCAGCAGCTTCTTCAGCATGAAAGATAATACTAGCTTTGACATCTTCACGAGTGCTTTTGCCGTGTCGATTTCGAAGATGACGTTCACAATTTGCCTACAAAGCAAATATACATACGATCATTATATTTATATTATAATCTAAAGAATATCAATTAATATTAAATTGTATTCTTAATCAAATTTTATAAAGAATTTAAATTTATAAAGATATCTATATTGAAAATCAAACTCTACCTTTGTGGTAAAAGCATAACCACATTCGGCACATTCATATGGTCGATCGCCATTATGAGAACGCATATGCCGGATGACCGCCGCTTTATCCGGACTGGTAAAAGTACACATATTGCACGGATAATTGTCTAACGATTCACTTAAATGTGTTCGATTATGGCCCTGAAAGAAGATATTAAGAATTTATTATCTTTTATTATTTTGATCAATTTGATTAAGTACAATTTTAATACTAATTTATAATGTGATAATTTGAAAAAATTTCAGAAGAATATAATTAGATTAGGCCAAATGAAAATTTATAAGTGACAAACCATGACCTTTAAGAATCGAGATTCTAACTCGGATCTCAGAAATTTTTATAAAGATAACCAATAATAAATATTAGATTAATATCTCTTTTTTAAAATGGTATCTTGGTAATTAAAATAAGTTGAATGAAAATAAATCCACTCTGAATGTTTGTTTTTTATATATTCAAATAGAAAAAACTGCTTTTTTTTAATTTCGAAAATTATTTTACTAATAAATAATTTTCAAATAATATTCAATTGCATAATGAGAATAAAACATGTTTTATATTTTTACTTTTAAAGCTCTGAGATTCGGATAAACTGCATCACAAAGACGACATGGAAACTCTCCGCTGAGTTTCATTCGTCGAAATTCTTGAGCAAAACCATCCTGTTCTTGTTCTTGTTCCTCTTCATCATCACGTGAATCTGGTGGTGTCACCATTAATGATGATCCACGTGAATATTGACTCATTGATGAAGGTATTGGTGAAATTGTTTTACTATTTCTTGCATTAGCATCACGTAAATCGAGCCCAGCAAAAAATTCAGCAGCTGAACCACTTTCAGATCCATTTGCCGTATCCGCCTATAAAACATAAATTTGAAAGTAGAGAATATCAATCTTTAATTAAAAATAATTAAAGAAAACGATTAAATTAAATTAAATAATTAATTTTTTTTATAAAATTATATATAAAAAAATGATTAATTTTAAAGAGAAAAATAAAAAAAGATAAATAAAATTATTTTATAATGAGATAATGATAATGAAATGATATCAAAACTACTATATTAATTGTATTAATAGAAAAAATTAATGTCTACTCTAAATTAAAAAGGAATAAATAGAAAAGGCACAAGAAGAAAGAAATATAAAAGAAAAAGAAAAAAACGCCTAATAGGGAGGCAACCAAATGTATCGATTGAATGTAAAATTGTGTATATTTGTTAGTAATTGAAAAAAAAACTAAATAAGCGAAATTTTTTAAGGAATCAAATCTACCAAAAAGTGCTTAGTAAAAAAAATGTTCTAAGTTTATATAATGACTTGGTTTAAAGAAGAGAGAGAGAATTAAATAATATTTTATTTTTTATTTATAAATTAATATACAAATGTATGTTTATTTGAACCAATAGCCACCTAAATTGAATATCAATTAACACGTTCCCGTCGGCTCCATAATTTGACTATTTATTTTATGTGGCGGCATGAGCCACCGGTGGTACATGCTGGCGGGAACGTGTTAAAGGGCAAAATATTTTTATTTTTTTAAGTATAATAAGGATATGGAATGTTTTTTATGAAAATGAAAATATTCATGGATAGATTAGTTTTGTGCTTTATCTGAATGAGAAAGGAATAAAAAAAAAATTCAAAAATGAAAATAAGGGACGAATCAAAAAAAGAATAAATTTCGTAAAAATAAAGGAAGACTTGATGAGACACTTTGGAGAGTTTAAGAATCCTGAGTGCAATTGGTGGTCTTGAGAAGAAGAGAGGATTTGCTGACGGACTGGCGGACTCAGGCCCCACCTGTTCTTGGCTGGCCCGGGAAAGACACCCTTCTCGGACATGGATCTCGAGAGCCTGGTCGCACGGAAAGCAGCGGCTACATTTTTCACACTCGTAGGTGGGCTGCCGATCTCGACCAATTGCCGGCCGATGCAGACTCTGCTCGCATACGGCCCTCGCAATATGTGGGAACTTGTTCGACGAGAAATCGACGAACGTCAGATCCTAAATGGACACCACACCGCACACACGGCCCGGCCCCAAAGGGGAACATTAGACCCATGCGTGCGAGCGTGCGTGCACGACTACCCCGCTACACCACTACAAGTACATAATACTAGAACGTGCGGCGCAACAGCGTTCCTCAACAAGGCGACTACTCTTTCAACAGCATTCAAGTCTCCCAAAGAGGGAGGAAATAATCAAATCAACAATCATCCAAACCAAAAAAAATCAAAAAAAACATCAACAAACAAACAAATTACATTCTCCTAAAACATGAAATTAACTAAAAACAAAATCTTTTAAAATGACTTAAAAAAATCAAAAAAAAACAAAAAAACAATAATAATAATATTATCAGAAAAAAATGAAAGAGGTTACCACCCAAATGTTGAGAAATGCTGTTCCTAACTAAAATACTTAAATTTAAAAACAAGCCAAAGCACATGCGTTTATAATTCATTATTCAGAAATATAAGTAAAATAAGATAGAAAAATAAAGACGAATTAAAAAAAAAATATAAAATAAAATAAAATAAATAAATTTTCATAAAGAAAATTGAAATAGAAGATTTTTTTAATCAATAATAATCAATAAATTTGAGATAAATGTTTTGAAAATTTAAGCGCATGCTTAAAAGAAAACTACCACCTTAATTTTCTAAATATTAAAATAACTTATATACAATTTAGAACTTATGGAGAAAAATGATTTCATTTATATAAAAAAAAAAATAATAATAAAATAAAATAAGATCTAAATCTTTAATTTAATTTTATTATCCTAATCGACAGAAACGTAGTAATTTATTAGTTTTTTTAAAATATTTTTTTTTCCTATTTTTATGTTTTATATTTTTAAATGATTTTTGAAAAATATTTATATTTCTTTATAAAAAAAAAATTCATTTTAATTTTTTTAATCAAGTGAGGAGGAGGCATTCTCTACACCCCTGTCATAGGTAGATTTACAAAAAAAAAAAACGATTTCAAAAAAAATAAAACAACAACAAAATCATCTAGTCTCATTTCCAATTTGAAAAATAAATAAATAATTCAAAAATTCCTCAAATAATTATTACAATAATAATATAATAAAGAAATAAATATATTTCAATAATATAAAAATAAATATCGATTTATATTGTATAAAATCAAAAAATCAATTTTATCATTAAACAAAGAGAGTATTATTATTTGCACAAATAGAATTTTTGGCCATGACTCGCAATTTCATAATCATTATCTTTGAAGGCAGATATTAGAGCAAGAGTGCGAAAGACTTTTGAAGGCCAAATTTTTATATCATTATGAGCTATCTAGATAATATATATATATATTATAGATAAGAGAAGTTCCAAGCATGAATAGATTGTTTTTCTTTATTTTGTATTTTTTTTTATTAATATAAATAAAATGTGCATTGTAGCTCTACTAATATTAATTAGAGTAGAAATATTTGGTTTTGTTATTCTTTTAAATAAATAAATAAATAAATTTGCAGATATCAAGGATATTGCAGATAGATAGATAAATAGATAGAGATAGAGAGAGAGAGACAAACAGAGAGAAAGAGTGGGGAGAGAGATAGTGAGATAATTATTAAGTCAAATTTCCAATACCTTGAATCCAATAATACTTCGGCCAGCTGTAGAAGCTACCGAAGGCACGTGTCCACTGGTGGCATGACTGAATGTTGGATTATTTTCTAAATGTCGATTGGTCTTGAAGCGCATGGCAGCTGCTGCACCAGAGGCACTTGCACCATCCGTACTTCCAACACCTGCCAGTTCCTCGGCATGTTCGGCGTTGAGATGGGCTTGAAGAGAATCCTGACTTGGAAAATCAAGACCCGAACAATATTTACATGGATACGAGCGACAGGATTTCCGTGTTGGAGGTTCCATATCGGCATCGATGTTCAAAGCTAACGCCTCATCGATAGCACGACGTTTCTCACCTATTCCAATCAAATTATTATTGTATCTGGAATAAAGAGAAAGAAAGAAATTAATAACTAAAAAAATTATCTAAAATAATAATAAATAAATAATAAAATTAAATTAAATTTAAATTTTTTTAATGGGACTTAGGAAAAAAAACAATTATATATATATATATATTAGGATTGAATATGCATGAATGACGTTTAATAAATCTAGTAACATTTTCCAAGAATTATTTAATATATTTAAAATAATTAAATAAAAATGTTAATTTAATTTTCATGTTGATTTTATTGAAAATTAAAATATAACATTTTACAATAATAATAATAATAATAAATATATTTAATTAAATTTTTAATTTATTTAATGTTAATAATATTATTAAATTATATTATAAACTTTTCTATGATTTTGATTTTTTTATAAATAATAAAATATAATTAATTTTGAAATTTCAATCAATTTTAATTAATTTAATGATATAATAACCAAAAATAAAATTAATATGTTACAAATTTTACCAATCTCCTCAATTTAAATATAATAATATATATATATATTAATTAAAAATAATTTTCATTTATTTTACAAAAAAAAAATATTGAACATAAAAATGAACATTAATGCAACTTGTGGTATGATTTTTATAAAAATTATATAAGAATTTAGTACTTACTTATGACTATTATTATTGATCGAAATGCTGTTATTATTGGAGGTGCCTGTGGATGCAGAGGAAGCCTCTCCACCGCTACTATCGCTACTCTCATAGCCATTTTGGGAAGCTGCAGCGGCTGCTTGAGCACGTGGTGTGTGTGTTCGCATATGCCGGTGCATATTACCGTTTGTGGTAAATGCGAGGTGACAAACGCGACATTTGAAGGGACGCTCCCCGCTGTGAACGAGGACGTGTCGGTCCAACGAACTCGCTGAACTCAAAACCTGTGAAATAACCAAAAAAAAAACAATCTTAAATTATCTTCTAATCAATTATAATTTAAAATAATATAAAATAATAATAATAATAATAACTTCAAAAAAAAATGTAAGTGAGCCGAAAAGGTTTTCATTCGTTCGAAGTGACTCGAATGATTCTTCTATCGTTTCTAATGGATCGATGAATTAAAAGAAAATTAAAACCGATTCCTCTTATTTTAATCATATATATTTATTTAAAGAGGATTACAGTACCAAAAATACTTAGATGTGATTTAAAGATTTTATAATATTTCCAGTAATTAATATATATTTAATAAGATAAGATAATAAAAAAGTATTCTTAGACAAAAAATATCGGGAAATGATTATAATTTTAGGAAAAAGTTAATAAAAGCATTTCTTAAGAAATTAATAGAAAAGAAATCATCTCATTTAATGGGATGGCTATTTATATAATTAATACATATAAAAGAAATCTTAAAAATACTACCTTCATTTCTATGAAGATGATAAATATATATTTTTTTAATAGTAAACACAAACATACTAAAAATAAAATTCAATGTTTATCTTAATTAGATACAGAGTCTGGATTGATTATGATAATAATAGGTTTCTATGCCAGCAGTTTATTTGTTTACCTTTTTTTTATTTTTTTTTTATTTTTTATAAAAAAAGGCTTTATTTTTAGTTTTAAATATAATTAAATATACTTTTAATACAAATATATTTATTTATATATATATATTTATCAAATATCTTATCTATTATAAACGTTATGAAAACATCTTTAATTATATAAAAATTATTATAATATAATAATTATTACTATTATTTATTTTGGTTTATAAATTATAATCATTTATTTCTTATAAAATTTATATACCAAATACAAAATAAATAAATCATCTTAAATTTATAAATATTTGCAAAAAAAAAAAATTGATTCATTCAAAATTTGTTTCTTAAATTTTATAAAATAATTTTTATTGATTTTAGACATATCAAATGGATAATATAATAATCATCAATAGATAAAATTAGTGAATAAAATTAATTTATGTGTGATATTTTAATTATCTGTTTATTAAAAATTTTGAAAAGTAGCAAATATTCTGTAGTTTTAAGAATAAGGAGAGTAAATATGATAATATATATATATATATATATATATATATATATGTGTGTATTTATATAATATATATAATAATATATAAGATTCATTATTATTGTATATTAATACAAATAAATTGTAATAATAATTAAAATATTTAATATTTAGAAATGAAGAATAAAAAAAAATATTTTTTTAAGTTACTATTAAAAGTAATTAAAAATAATAATGATTTGACGCACAAATAATATAATAAAGTCATATTAAATTTAGATGGGATACCTTCAAACAGATTTTGCAGACAAATCCCTTGTCTTGATTATCCTCTTGCGAGTTGTGAGATCGAAAATGCAAGGTGAGCTGATGCTGGGAGGAGAGTTTGGTTTTACAGATGGGACAAAGATATTTACCACTCTCGTCAATGGGTATGAGAGCATCTTCACTCATGTTAGCTGAAGTGGAAATGGCATCATCTTCAGCATCGGCTTCATCGCCCCCGATACCACCGCTACCACCGGTGGTGCTCAACGTCGCTGAACTATCCTCTTCCTAAATCATTGAATTTATCTCATATTAGGATTTAAAATAATAAACTAAATATATACATAATGTATGACAAAAAAGAAAAGAAAAAAAAAACAAAGAATATATAAAATAAAATGAATATATTTAAAATAATTTAAAAAAACGATTATTTTGCAAATAATATAAATTTTATTTGTAACTCTTTGCTATTATTTCCCAATAAAAATGGAAATCATAAATATAAAATTTCTTTGAGCTATAAAAATTTAAATAAACATTTATAATTTTTCTTTAGAATGTCTTTAAACAAAATATACTAATCTAGATTATATATATAACATAAATGGAAAATTTTGTAATTTTTATAAATAAAATTAAAAAATAAAATATATAAAATAAAAGATTCGCTAAGTTATTGGTTAAATTTTAATTTTAAAATTATTTAATGTATTGTATTAATTTTGTAATGTATTAATTTATTAAAATTTTCAAAAGAGAGAGAGAGGAAAGGATGATTTCTAATCTGACGTGATATTAAGGCTGGAAGGGATATTAAGCAATTGGGATAAAAATGCACACAAAGCTCTTGCAATCGTATTTTTTAAAATTAAAATTTAATTAGGATCATTTCGATATGTGAATTATTATTATTATTATTATTATATTATTAAGGTTTAAGATGAAGGTTGTTTTTTTTTTTTGTAGAAATAAAATATTTAATAATTATGATTGGAATTTCTCTTACATGTCTTGATGCCTCCTCGGAGAGGTTATCGGCATCATCATCGGCATAGTGGACGTCATCGAATTCAGGCTCTTCCGGCTCGTCTTCACGGCCACAATTGGCTGTTGTACGTCGCCGTCGTCGATGTTTGAGCGTCGTGGTGGTGGTAGCTCCACGTTCAATACGTTGACCGGGGGAATCTACAAAGATCATCAATCAATGATAGATAAAAAAAAAGAAGAAAAAATAAATCTATTCGATAAAGAATAAAGAATGAATCGTCCTTTTTGATTCATACTATTTAAATTCTCTTATCGCTTTTCCTGAGTGATTTAACCAAAAAATATAAAATATAAATCTATACGATCTTGAAAGTGTGTCAAGTCTTTTTTAAATAAATGATAATCGTCTATTAAATATTTTGCATATGAATCGCACCCGCGGAAGATCAAGATAACTTTCAATTTATCTATCTGACTGTTTATTTATAAATTTACAGAATAGAGAGGAAAGGGAAGTAAAATAATACTGTTCTATATCAAAAATTAAAATTTGTATTTTCAACGGAAGCTTGCTTCTTAGTCTTGTGTGGTTACTACTATAAAATCTATTGACAATGTAATTTTTATATTTCAATTGTGAATATTTTGTAGGAGAGTGGGGGAGTGAGAAGGAAGAGAATTAAAAGTGTTCATTTATTATACTTAAGAATGGAATTAATTAAAATCTATTCATGATTAAATAATAAATTAAAAAAAAAAAACAAAGCAAAAAATATTAACTAAATTTAAAAAGGAAAATCAAAATTATTTTTTTTTAAATACATAAATAAAATTAAAATTGTTTTAAAAGTTAATTTTTCCAAATATTTTGAAACATTTGGCCAAGAAAAGATGTGCTCTAAATAAAATATTAATTAAAACTAATTTTAAAATTAAATTTATAAATTTTGTTTTAAATTTACTTAATATTTTTTAAATATCTTCTTTTTATATATGTATTATAATTTATAATTCTTATCTTGTTTTATTCAAAATGTTTTTTTTTTTAAATCATTAATATTTATTAGTATTATTTAGTATGTCTAACTTGGTTTTATTGCGTAACAATTCTCCATTAAAGCGCCAAAATTTAAATTTTCAATGATGATCATTTATTATTATTATTATTATTATCTAATTGAATTCCTTCCTTTAATATTAATTTAAGAAAAAAAACATAATAATAATAATAATATGAATATGAATAGAAGATGCTGAATTGCCAAAAGCAGTTCTTCCCAGAGAAAAGGTGAAATCTTAATTGAACAACTTACACGCATATATTAATAATTACATAAGAGCAGTCGTGTTGGTCATTGGCGAAACGGGAAAGCTGTATATGATATGGATATAATAATAATAAAAAAATGAAGAGTATACGTTAATTGCGTGGATATAATGAAATCTGTTTAATAATTTATTAAATGATACCGGTCGCGGTGAAGAGAGCAACTCGGGAAATGAGGAGAGGAAGGAAAGGACGGGTTGTGAGGAGTAGAAAAGATGGATGTTTACCGACCGTGGGAGGCAAGATCAAAAAATGAGATGAAATAATTGAAGCGGCCATTGCACATTATCATAATTTCCAGTCATTGCTAGTTGGAAATAATGTCGACAATTAAAAAGTTCTCTGTCTATGCTTTATAAAATGGCGGTACTTCGACTTACCTAGCGTTGGTGTTGAGGTGACTGGCAGAGTTTGGAGACCTGTCATGTCTTGCATTGTGAATGGTAGCCTTGGCGATGGTCTGTCAGGATGAATCTCTTATGGGGAGCATAAGTTCACTTCTCCAAGATCATTCTGTAATAAGAAAATAGAATAAATTAAAATTTAATTTCTTTATATATTTACCAAATGAAAAAATAATTTTTAATAATAATAATAATAATAATCAAACTCCATAATTTCCGTTGTATGTATGTATGTGATGTCTGTAACATATGAAGTTAGCTACAAATAGTCAAAATTATTAATTTGTAACTAACTTCATTTTTTTTTAATTTTGTTTTGTTAAATTAAAGGCGCCACAGGGTGAGAGGTTAGCGAATTATCGTGGTCCCGGGTTCAAGTCCCGGGCCTAGTAAGGAAATTTCTCTAACCGGTGTCTATGGGACGGAGTCAACCCAGCCTCCGGAATCAAAAATTGGGAAAGCTGCTTGATAGCGCCTTAGATCAAGAAAATCAAGGAAAAGGTTGATAGGACCCGTTCTACTTCTTTTTTTGTTAAATTTAATAATCATCAAATAAAAAAAAATACTATATACATTGAACCCTGTCCTACGACGGGCCTTTTCACTAGTAATAATAATCATAAAGAGAAGAAAAATAGATAATTAGTCTTTAAATGGTACAAGTCAGGCGAAAAACAATTCAAATCTATTATTTTAATTAAAGAGAGGTTTAGAATTTATAAAAAAATTAAAAAAATTGTAGTATTTAGTTTATCAAATAAATAAGTAAATAAGTAAAATAAATAAAAATTTTTAGAATTGGTAAAAATAAAATCATAAAAAAAGATTAATATTTTTAATTTGACAAAAACAAAAATATTCTAATAATAAGGTGGGAATAACAAATTCTTCTTTAATTATCTTATTTGATCAATTAATTAGCAATAAAAAGCCAGTAATAATATCGCCCTCTATATTCATATTATATAGTATTATAATTAATAATATATTTATTGAATTTTATATATTTTATTATTAATTTATTTTAATTAATAATTCGTTATCGTTTCACTAAACGTAAATAATTTAACATTTTAATAGAATAATTATATACATATTTATATTAGATATGCAGATGGCAATGGGGATTCTTATATATTTAATATTGTTCAATAAAACCTTGAATTTTTATTTTTTTTTTTTTTAAATACATTTTTAATGTATTTTTATCATCTAAACTGATAGATTAAATAATCTATCATATTTTCAAGAAAGTAATTTTGAAATTTGGTATACTTATAAGATGATAATTATATATAATCTATCCATCTATCTAATAGAAAATGAAATTATATAATATAGATTTGAATAATCAATAAATTTTATAAGAGATAGTTAATAAAAATAAGGAATAAGGAAAAAAAAAATAAAATTTATTTTTTATTTTATTTTAAAGAAAAAAAAGATACATTAATAAATAATCCCACGGTGATTTATTCACAAAGTGTAAATTGATAAGAACAAAGGATGTCCGAGTGAAGTAAACGCAAGCACTCCCCGTTTATCAGCCATGACTATTACTGATAATCGTACATTGGCCATTTCGCCGCCACGCAATCTACATTTTGGCATTGGATTCGATGACCTAATATCTGAATTTTTGATATCCGCAGAAATCTTCCTGATATAATATATACATATATATTAGATAGATAAGTGTTATTGGAGGCTACCCAGAAGTGCGCACACACCTCCTTATGTCTATAAGCCATGGCTCATTGCTTAACGACCAGGGGATCTTAGATAAGGACGTTTCCGACTTGTAACGCTTGCTAAATAAATATGAAATGTTCATCGTCGAGTTAATCACTCATCTATATCGAAAGATCAGGATGGAAAGTTGTTGATGAGGTTAATAATACTCTCATCCCCACTACTCAATATTTATATATATATATATATTTATATATATATGCGGTTTTACTTTCACCTTTGTGTGTTGATACACAGAGCAAAGGCAAATATAATTTATATATATATATCAACAAAATCATAACTTAGAACATGTCCGGAAATATTATAGATGCTCTGATTATATTCCCAATAAAGTTAAATAAAGTTAGATAATCGCTTAATATATTATTTATTTATAAGAAAACAAAAAAGTAAAATGATGTAAAGGCTTATATAGTAATATATATATATATATATATATATATATATAAAAAGATGTTAATTTTAAAAAAAACATTTTTTAATTTTTAATTGATTATTACATATTCTTCTAGTAAGTGAAATAATAAGTGATTTATATACAATATATATATATATATGATGACCAAACGTCCCGGTTTTCCGGGATTGTCATGTTTTTAGGTGTTCTGTCCCGGCGTCCCGAAAAATGTCTTCGGGACAGCCTATTGTCCCGGTTTTAAACATTTTTTTAAACATTTAGGACATTTCTGACTTTTTTTTATAAATTTTTTCAATTTGGTTCTAAAAAAAAAAAAAAAGTAAACACCGTTTGTTCCAGTTTGGTGTTTTCGAAATATGGTCACCCTATATATTATTAGATCTATCTGGCCATATATAAATTGTTTTTACGTTATTTAAAAAAACATCGAATTTTTATAAATATATATAATTTTTAGATCTATATTTCAGGGTATATATAAATTGTTTAATTACAAATTTTCAATATATACATTATTTACTATTAAATTAAGCTATATAAATTTATTTTCATATAAATATTTATTTTATTTATTTTAATTATTTATTTATTTCTTGGTTTGGATTTAAAATCTTCAGTTTTGTCTTATAATTATCTGATTAAAAAAAAAATATATTCAATTCAGGAATATGATTTTATAATTTTTCACCTAGTTTTATCTTTCAAGCTCTCTTATGGTTATCATACTTCATTTATTTTATAGATATCTACTATATATCTTGTTTTTTTTCCTTTAAAAAAAATTATTCTAAAATTCTTATGAAATTAATTCATTTTAAATCTTATCTATTTAGAAGTTCAATGGATTTATGAAAGAAAGTAAAATTTATTAAATATGTAATAAGTATGTATATACTGTATATTTAGAAAAATATTCAAATAAATTGATTAAAAAATATTAAATATATTTGCTCAATATAATCTGAATGGAGACATGGAAATAAGATTGTCATTAGAAGTGTAGAAACAATTGAACTTATCTATTTTATTCATGATGATTCATAATTATTTAAAGATCATATTTAGAATGTCTTTTGACTGTAAGAAACATTAAAATGATATGTATGTATATTATTTTGTTTTTAATATTAAAAATAATCTCTTTGGTGTTTATATATGTATGTATATATTTATTTATTGAATTATGCAATATCAAGGAAAGAAACCTTTTCTTTTCATTTTATTTCATATCGAAATCCTCTTAGAATTGTCCTATTGTCTTCCTTTTCAATCCTGTATTGAATAGAATCCAATGGAGCCAGGTATTAGTCATCTGTCTATTCATATCATGGTTGTAGCATTTTCATTGTAAAATTATATTAAGATGAAAATTCTTTACGATTTCTAGTTCAGGTTACAAACCTTTATATTTGATTATTTTATTTTTTATGAAGAATAATAAAAAGATCACATCAAAGCATGAGTAGTTAAATAAGCATTCATCTCTTTTTACGTTTTTTTATTAATAAATTTAGAATACGAAGCATATCCGCATACTTAAGTAGTTTTGTCTGGAATTCATAATAATTGATAATGTAAAGAAAAATGATAACGGTGAAGATTAGTAAAAACAAATTTTATTGTTTCAGTTGATAAATTAATAGTATGTACTTCACATTGTCATATCAACCGTGTAGTTTACTTGTAGTTTACAAATTTTTACAAAAAAATTTCTCATTTTAAGCAGTTGTAGTTTTACAAATAATAGCTAGCTATCTATTTGTACTTTTTTTTATTTTTTAATTAAATTTCAAGCAATTTTTATCTACATTTATTTTTGAGAGTTTATCTAAAACATTGTCTATTTCTAAATGATTTATTGTTGTGCGCTATATTTGATTAGAATCTAAAAACGTAATCTTGTTTTTTTCCTTACTGAGTCAGAATTCTCTATGAAAGTAAGGACGTTAAGTAATTTATTCTATTTTACTGATAATGTGTACATGATAAATCAGATAATCTAATAATGAGTTAAACAAATGTTGTTTGTTCTTGTTTATTAAAAATTTCGATAGATTTGTTATGAATTGGATCATCTGTCCGTTAAAGGTTGAGTTCAAATTTTAAAAAAAAAAGTGCATGGGTGAATGGATAGCGTGGGTGGGTGGGAGTAGGGGAGTCCCTGCAAGTGTCCTGGGTGAACGTATGTATGATTCATGCACCTGCATCGATTCTCTCCGGTAGACACGCAAAGACACCCCAGTCAGCGAGCAGGAAATCGGCGGTCCTAGTAGCTCAATTTCCGGAGCTCAAAGGGGATGAGGGTGCGTTGATATCTAAAGTACCAACTAGAACGGAACTGGGAATAAAAATAAACTTATATCCAATTTATTTGCAAATATTGAATTAAGAGAACTTTTAGGATGTAAAAAAAGATTATATATTAATATTTAGAATAACTTTGAACAGAAAGAATTGTAGACAGTATAATTTGCAGAATGATCTTAGAGTTAGCCAACGTTAAAAACGAAAAATCAATAGAGATACAATGAAGCGTTAAATTCATTTCATTAAAACACAAAGAAAAAGTAAATTGTTCTTTTTTTTCTCTCTCTTGACATTTGCGTATTTGACGTCGACTTTTTTCTTCTCTTCCATCAGTGATTATGATTTATTAGATCATTATGAGTTGTAACTTTTCGATGTTGCTTTATACAATTTGTCAAGTGGAAATAGCTGCTCCCTACCTCCCACCCAAGAGTCCAGGTGTTTCTGGAATCAGAAAATTAGGAACCTTCCCATCCCGAATTCCCATTCTCTGTTTAGCGTGTGGTTGTCCCTAGCAACCAGTTCGAGAGGGTGTTCTGGGAGGAAGAGAGGAGGTGCCTTTGCACCTGATCGATATCCCGGCGGCCGGTGGCCATCACAACCCCAACCCCTCACCCTCACCTACAACTACAACTTTACCCCACATTTTTATGTGTGCATATATATATATATATATATATATATATATATATATAAATATATGCCCACGACACGCCCTAATGCGATCAAATTGATTGCAGAGAAGCTGTTCAGTTCCCTTGAATTTTTCGGGAAGGGGGTGCAAAGCCAAAGGGGTCTTAATGGGATTAGTATCGTCCCTGGTGCGAGAGCACAATAACATTATCATTAACTCCCTGGTGGCTCCATGTTCGATCTGAATATGAGGGCAAATTATCCCCTGGTCAGGAAGCTGATTAGGGTTCAAAACAGAGGGAGAATGAATTGTGTGGGGGAGGTTACCCTTATTTCACTAGCAAATCACTATTAACGGTCGTTGTTTGTTTATCTCTGCTATTTATTCACCGACAAACAAAAACCGCTACACTTAACTATCTGGCCAATGTTTTCCAAATCATTAAGCTTATAGAAGACTCAGTGACCTTTACAGTAAATGGAGGATGAATATGTAATATTTAGTTTTAACTATATATATATATATATATATATATATATATAATAGGTCCCTAAAAAAATGTGTCTGAATCTGTTAATTTAAATTCGCATGTCTTATTTTATTTATTTTTTTTAATGAATAATAATTCTATGATCTTTAATTCAAGAACAAATTTAAATGCAAATATATATATATATATATATATATATATATATATATATATGTACATTATATCATTATTAAAAACAAGAGATTTCCATAACAAAGATTTAAAACAGTTTAAAGATCAATATTTAAGAAGCATAGTCAGTGGTAAAAGATCGTTTATCTCCTTGTGAAATTGTTTCGTTAAATCATTAGTCTTTTTTCTCCCGAGATATATATATATTCATTAATGATTCGTCAGCTTTTCATTCCGTGAAATAGATTTATCATTTTATATTCATATAAGAAAATCGAAATTGACGTGGATACAAACGAACTGGTCTTGAATAAATGTTATAAATTATTTTGGATCCATTGTGCCTCTTTATAGATTAAAAAAAAAGAGAGAAAGTAGAAAAAAATAACTATCTCAATATAATGAAGAAGCAGAAATGGAGGTACGGCTTTTATATTGCCAATCGATCCGTGATAGAAGAATGAAACATAAATTTCATAAAAAAATTTCCTCACTCTCTTAAATATCTATAAAAATTGAGAAAAATTTTATTTAATATCAGGAAAAAAGAAAAATAACAAATATCAGAAAGGATTTAACTCTCTCTCTCTATATATATATATATATACCAGTGATTCTCAACCTTTTTTTTACCGCGGCACACTTTTAACGGTTTAAAAATTTGGCGGCACACAAAGAAAAAGATAAGTGTAAAAGTCATTTACTTATTTGCCATATTGAAAAAAAGGTCGAAAATATTTAAGAGCCTCTTTACATTTGCAAAATTTAGCGGCACATTTTGAAAATCTCGCGGCACACAAAAGTGCCGCGGCACATTGGTTGAGAATCACTGCTATATATATTTAAATTTATTTTTTTAATTAAAATTAAACAAAGATTTGTACTTTAAATATAAATTAATAAAAATAAATAAATAAATAAAATTCCATATAAAAAATAAATTCTCAAGATTGATTTCTTTATTTAATTTCTAAGTTCAATATATCTATATGAGGAAAAAAATAAATATTAAAATTACTGATTTTTTATCAAAGAAAAAGAGAAAATAATGTCATAAATTCTGATATATTTGATAAAAATACAAAATAAAAATGAATTTAATCGTTCTATCAAAATAAATCGCAGATAGGGTTCTTCTATAAGATAAATTAAAATCAGATAAATCCTAATTTGTACGAATCTCGTATAAATTTTAAATTGTGTAATCTATAAAAAATAGATAGATGACCGTGTGTCTTTTTTTTACGGGAGAGTGCCAAAGAGATTAAGATATGAGCTGTTTTTCCCTCCGGGCAGTTGACCGTTTCTAGTCGATAGATCGTTGCTGGTTGTTTGCCCGTTGCCATAGCAACACGACAACCTGGTCAAACACACCTAGACACGGGCAAGAACCATTTCCACCTGCATTTTATTCACGAACACCGCGTCGTTTGTCGTTATTGTGGCTGCTGCGTGTAGGAGAGAAGATAGGGACGTATAATTTCCATGTCGATATTCGCTCTCTCTGAGAAAGAAATAGATTTTCAAAAGAAGGGTGGGGGAGGAGGGCTGCTTCGCGTGCAACTGATGTGATTCATAAAAAAAACAAAAAAAAAAAAATAAAAAGTTGGAAGCGAGAGTGATAAGAGATGGAGAGTAGTTTACGACTATATTTTCAATATTCGACGAAGATAATAATAAAAAAATAAAAAATAAAAAAAGGGGCAATTCAAGTTGTAGAAATTCACCAGAATTTCAATAGAAATCTATTTTTAGTAATTTTGTTGGAGATGTTCATGTATCGACGAGATGGGAAATAAAATTCTATTTTCGACATTTTTTTTAACTTCTTCAATTCATCGATTAAGTAAAAAAATATTTTACCAATTTTTAATTATTTTTTATTTATATTTATAATAAGATGAAAAATAATTAAGCAAACTTAATCTACAAACCAAAAAAATAAAAAAATAATTCAGAAAAAAAAATGAAAATAAAATCTAACAAATGATTAAAAAAATAGATTCAAAATATATAATATATAATTTATATAATAATATAAATAATATATATATTATTTATGTTTTTTATTTATTATATATTTTTATTAAATATTAAATTCAATAATCAAAAAACATGTAAAATTTATTATTTTTATTTTCTTTATTAAATTTTTACCTCCTATTTTCCATCTCATCTTGCTAATCTTGCTCCTTCTTTGACAGGCTTTATATATAATTAATGTATTTTTAATTAAATAAAAAAAAATAATAATAATAAATAAAAAAAATATATTTTAAAAGAAAAATAAAGAAGAAATTGGATTATTTTGATGACAATAACAGAATAATAAATAATGATTGTGCAATTATGGGACATGAAATGCTGACCCAATGTTTTGTCACAGAAATGTGAATGCTCGCAACATTTCAGCATTAAAAATTAAAAAAAAAAAAATTGAATGAATTCATCCTTATAATTATAAACAATAATAATAAGTAGTCACCTGGTGCATTCTTACTTGCTTAATGAAATTATACCTATCATCAGATAGAATAATAAAAAAAAAGGAATTTGTTTGGCAAAAGAATGAAAATGAAAATAGATAAATCATAGGATGAGTAAAAGTGATAACAAAGGGAAACAGATGTTAAAAAAAGATGGTGATACAAAAGAGAATGACAATGAGACAATGAATGAAAGGGCATCGAATAAATTGTTTAAGTGAGAACATCAAAAAGATGCTGTACTCTCTTGGGAAGAGACGTCTGATGCAAGGATGTCGGCTGCATGCCAATAAGCGCGTACCTGGTTTTATGTCCAGGAAAAGGGGACCCTACAGCTAGCATAATAATCGGAAGGAGACACGACTTTCAACAACAGGAATTAATTAATAATAAACAAAAAAAACCAAAAATTCATTAATACTGAAAATTATCCATAAAGCCAAGAATTATTAGTATTTTATTTTAAATATGAATTTTAAATATGATTACATTACCATCTATCAAATATTCTTGAATTGTACCCTGAATACTATTATTATGCTTACATAATAGATATCATATAAGAATACTTTAAAGTTTTCTTTCTACCTTATAAATATTTATTTATCAAATCTATATAAGTAGTTTTTTTTTTATTTTCCTCGATACATACTACAATCGCTTGATAAAACTTAAATAAAAATAGTATATTTAATTTATACAAGTATAGTGGGTATTAAATAATGTTTAATATATTTTACTAGAATAATTAGTACAGATTATGGATTTCGAGAACTTTCACCTCATTATCAGTGTGACATAAATTGTCTACAACAAAGGATAATAGGATATATTTTATTTAATACAAATAAATAATGTTAGTATCTGTTTAAGCCAGTAAGAGGTCCATATGCCCGATTTAGACAATATTTTTAAAATACAAAAAAATAATTTAAAAAAAAAATTAGTATCTAATTAATATAATATTTTTCTTTTTCTTGTAAATATTATTAAAATATTGTATTTTATAAAAGAAAAAACTATAAAAAAATTAATCAGAAATAAAATAATTGGGGTATATAATTATAATATAATTACAATTTTTAATATCTACATTGAATAAAATAATATATTCTTAGTAGAAATTTAAAAAAATAAAAAATAAAAAATTTCATAATTTTTCCTTTCCATTCTTTTTTCTTTAAAATTATGTTTCATTTATGTTAAATGTGTAATGTAATATAATTTAATATATGTATATATTATAATTTATTTTTAAATATCCTATTGTTTTGTTTTTTTTTTATATTAAAATGAAAATTCTTATATTTATATTAAAGTAAAAATGTTGCAGTTTATTTATTTAAATTTCATTTTTACAAATAAATAATTATCATAATTAATTTTCAGATAGATATTCAAGGTGATTTGGTTTTGGGTAGGATTTAATATATATATATATGTGCATCTTTATATGCAAAAAAGAGAGAAGCGCAGTTAGCGAGGCTACTTTGGAGTGAGAGCGTTATAAGAAACGATGGAGGGAGCGAGGGCAGTGGCCGAGAGAGGGGCATTCGAAGGGGAGAGCGTCGCGACGCCATTTTGGCGCCGACCACGCCCTCTAGGCGGGCGCACGCGCAGCTTCCCGGTTTGATTACTCTTCATGGACCCAAGCTATTGAATCAAATTATTAATTTCTTATATATATAATTAATTTAACTCCTATAAATACAAAAAGTAACAGTTGTTCTCAATTATTTTAATATTTTAATTTTAGAACACTCATTCAAAATATTTATTTTTTTAATTTTAATTGAATAGAATTAAATATAGTTATTGTGATTAGCATGAAATAATTATAATCTATTAAACATTTTTTTTTTTAATTTTTTCAAATTATTTATGTGTAAACTTGAGCGATACCAATTTACATAAATATTATATGAAATATGTTTAGTCGTTTAATCAACTCCCCCCATCCCCCCCGCCTCTTTATATGATATCCAATTACACTTATACTTTTAAATGAAATGTAATTTAATGCAATCCTTTTGTTTACAAAGAACAGGAGAAGCAGGAGGGGTAGAATGACAAATATATATATAAATATGAATTTATTTCTTATTAAAAATATTTATACGAGACTTTATCAGATAAAATTGATTAATTTAGCCTCAATTTCAATATTATTTATTCGGTGTATAACGAATGTTTTTCTTCTCCTGATTGGGAGACGTTATAATTCGAATGAAATTCAGGCCAAGGCTCCTTGTTTGAGAGTATATAGTGAACGGATTGTGTAATTAGCAATAAATAACAACACCTGAAATAGGTTTATTTTTGGAATATTTTGAAAATTTATAAATAGAAGAAAAAAAAATCAGTCTGTGTGGGATTGAAAGTCAATGAGGATAAAAGAGAGAGGGAAGGTTTGTCTCCGCTATGATTGTAATCATAGATGGTACTTAAAAGGCAATTGTCCTTCTCAGTTTTTTCTGTAACTGTATTACAAGAAAGATGAAAAGTTAGTTTCTGTATGGGAAACGGTGAAGGTAGAGGAAGAATGATTGACAAGTGAAGACAGGCCTTGGGACCCAAAGACCAAAAATCATCCCTCAATAAAAAGGCAATAAATATCCATTCAGTTTTAACAAATAAATAGTTTCTTTAACACAAACATCTCTTCCAAGAAAAAGAGAAATTAAAAATACAATGAAAAAAAAATTGACTTCCAGTTTTGAGTAAATTCAGTTTAAGTTTAGTATAAACGATTCAATTTGAAATTCGAGTTAAAATATTTACTAAATAATTTGGATTTATAGAGATATATATAATATAAAATTATATTTTCTACATGTATTTCACCCAACAGATTAAACAAAATGATCGGGATAGAGGGCGTTGATATCATTTAATTGTTGTCTAGAACATTTTATTTAAAAAATATTCTTCTTATTTTAATTAATATTCATTTAAAATGATAATTAAAGAATATCTTATTCAAAATAAATTATTGAATAAATATGATCTAATAATATTAAATATAAATAGAAAAGCATAAATAAATAATTTTTTAATTCCTGTTCCTTTAAAATATTTGAAATTTTTTCATTTATTTTTTTAATTATTGGTTAATATTTATTTTATTAATCAGTTATTATACTTTTTAATTATTTTTTTTAATCTGTTTTGTCGTTTAATTTTTTGTTAATTCTTATAAATTTTTATTAGTTCATTTTATTATTTATTATTATTGAGAACCCCAAGTTCCATTCATTTAATCAGATTGATACAATGATGTAACATTTAATAATTTTAATAAATAATTAATAAATAATAATTTTAAAGAGTCGAGCGATAGCTAGGTGTTCTAGGTACTCTATGTAGTTGAGAAAAAATTACAATATATACATATATATATCGTATCTGATTTATTTATTCGTTCATCAAGGAAAAAATTTATATAAAAGAGGTTAGAAGAGAATTTATTACAAGAGCGATGAGGGTTAAACCTTCAAAATAATGATAAAATTGTTGAGATATTTGAAAAGTCATATAGAAATAATAAATAAAAATTAATAAGAATAAATCTATTAATAAAATGATTTATTATAAGAAACAAAAGTAATTAATTATCACCAATATAAAACAAAATGATCAAAAATTTGAATAAATGATCATCATATTAAAGTAATTAAAATAAATATGAGTTATTAACATTTTTTTAACTGTTCGAACATCTTTTTTGCAGAATAATCAATTAATAATTATCGTAAAATTAAAGATAGTGAATGAATGAAATAAATAAATTAAATTAAAAAAATCAAAAACAAATTGAATAAAAAAATTTCGATGGAATTAAAAAAAGAAATGGAATGATATTCTTTATATCTATATATAGATATATAAATAATTCCTTAATTCAATATGAATTGTGTCCTGGTTTCTTATAAATAAAGATGGATTTAGTGTTAAAGTACGGTTATCTAAGAGAACCGATCGCATGCTTTGACCAATGAATGGAGGCAAACAAAAAGACACTTGGCGACATGTCATAACGGACGTTTCAAGAAACATCTTTTTTTTTTCTTGATATAGAAAACCAAGGAAAGGTGTGTTTATAAGGGGGAGGGGGTAGCAGAGCGAAAAAAGATAGAGGCCCTCACCGTATATCGGAAGGACACTGGCTTCCGGCCATCTGGCTGCACGCGACTTTTGTAAAAATTAATTTTCTAAAAAAATATATATAAAAAAGTAAAAGAAAGAATAAGACTAATAATATTAATAATAATAATAAATTTTATAATTCCGGATTCCTTTTGAGTGGAAGCATCTCTGGAAAGAAATCGTTTTCACTTGGCGCACTTTCTTAATTAGTCTCAAACATTTACATAATTTTTAAATTTATCTATCCCGATGCGAGTATCCCAAGAAATACAAGAAGAGATGTTAATGAATCCTGCAGTTTTTTTTTTTCTAAGGAAGAGGACAAGCGTGGAGCATTCGTTCAATGTGATAACAATCGGCGGTCGAGTGGTAATTGTCTTCACCGAGGTACAGTTTTGTTCCTCGAGCAACGGTTTTGCTTTCTTCTCGGATGAATTCATCAGGAGAGAAAGGGCCAATAAAATAGGGATCGTTAATTAAAAACAAGCATTACTTTCACGAGCCAATTTGATCATGAAACTCATTAAATAAAAAAAAAAAAAATATTTAAGATGAAAAAATAATCGAAAGATCAACAAATAAATATTCAAGTCCTCAAAAATATACTAACAGAATAAATTTAAAAGAAAAGTAATTTCTAATACGAATAAATATAATTAGAAATCATTTCTAATGATAAAATGATATATTTTAATTTTCGATTTGATATATCGTTCATCATTTTCGATTTTTAATTTCGATATTATTGAATTCTATTAATAAATAGAAAAGAAAAGATATATGATATGATTGTTATTCTTAAAATAAATTAGAAAATTCATATATTATACTATGTATTTAAATTGGTCCTCTTACCTGGGTTTCTAAATTATCGTTTTCCCCATATATATCTTTATAAAATCTCTAAAATGGCAAATTCACAAATATATGTTATTAGTTAATCTATCAAAAAAAATTGCTAAAATGAATAATTAAATAAATATAATCATAATCTAGATTAATTTAAATGAAAATAAAATTTCAAAATATGGTAATTGTATACTTATGTGTATGTATGATGGATTTTGATAAAACTTTACCAGTAGATTCCTTTTTTAATTCCAAACGAACTTTCCTCAAGAAGTATATGGCGGACGTTTCTAATTTACGAGATAAAAATTATTAAAGTTTGCATATAAATCCATATTTAGCTACCATGTTTTATTATTTGACCACCTGATGGCTCTACTAATTTTCGGTTTTTTTAAGTTCGGTTTCGATATAAGAAGATTAAAAAATTAATTAATTAAATAATTTTCCTATATCCAAACAGAACTTATAAAAACCGAAAATTGGTGAATTAGTCAATAAAACATTATTAAATTATTAAATTCATAACTCGTTTATATGCAAATTTTAATAATTTTTATCTCGTTAACTAGAAGCGATCGCCACATACCTCTTAAGGAAAGTTTGTTTTGAATCAAGAAGGGAATCTACTGGTAAAGTTTTAACAAAATCCATCATATATACATATAAGTTACAATTACCCAAAATAAAATATTTTTATAAAAATAAAATAAGTTATATATATATAATAGTATGTTATTATATATATTTATAGGATTTTTATGTTATTTTTTTAGGGAATTAAATAAGAAATGGATAAAGAAGGATAGAGGTCTGCACACGAGGATAGGATAAGGATCTATCCAAATCTATATTTTAATATCGAGTATGTATTTATTATAAGACCATTTGTAGCTATCCGGAGTACACCTTGATAGCAAGGGGAGGGGGACAGGTGTTTGGCGGCTGCGGGCCGCACGTGGATAGCTGCATCTGGTGCCATCTCCCTCCTTGCTCCCTCTTTTTATCTCCTCACACCCTCCTCAAGGACCGTTTCAGAACTGAGAATAACGTTAGAAAAGATCAATGGCTGTCGATTTGACATGATCGGCATCTTAGATCTAAATCCATCCAAAAAACGTGGAGTGGGGTATTGTTAAGGTGTACGGGGTTGGCTCATCGAATTATCACAACCGCTAATAAGATAGTCAATAGAGTTATCCAATATTTATTTATAAAATAAAAAAAAATAAATAAATAAAAAAGATATAATCGATAATTTTAAAAATTCTAAAAAATTAAAACAAAAAACAATCGATGAAAAACTAATAAGGATAGATAAATAAATAAATAAATATTTATTTTCTAATTGAATTCATGTCTTCTTATTTCTTAGAATAGAATATGATATGTATTCTTAAAGTGAAGTTAACTTAAACAAGCAAATATGAACAAATACTGATTAATTCGAATAGAACCATACCAAAATAAACAAACAAACAAACAAAAAAAATAAAATTCTTATTTATTATTTAAAAGCAATAGATCGATAGAATACAATTTTTTTAGTTAATTTTTTATTTAGTGAAAATAACATGAAAATTAAATTTTAATTAATAAAAAAATTGAAATTTTTTGTAAATTATATTTATATTTTTTAAATGGTTTAATACCATAAAAAGAAACATAAAGAACTCAATTAAATTAGGATCGAGTATGTTATTTTGTAATCAGTATTATTCGTTCTCCTTTATAGTAATATATTATGAAATACACTTATAATACAAATAAATCCAGTATTTATATATATATATACATAAAAAAATGTGTTTAAAGAAATAATAATTTTTATTGAGAATCCGATAGACTACCTTAAATAAGTTTAGTTTAATAATTGGTAAATATAAAGAAAAAAAAAAGAAAATAATTAAAAATTTAATTAGATTCAACAAGTTTTTATAAAACAAACAACAACAACAAAATAGATTAAATAAGCCTTTATTCTCATCATTCAAATAATTGCATGTAGGTAGGCACTAATACTTGAAAATAAAAAAAAAAATTTTTTTTTTTTTGTTGGAACAGAAAATTAATTAAACAGTTTTTTTTATAAGTATAAAATTACGTATAATTCGGAAAATTTTTAGTCATAAGCTGAAACATTTCTTGATTTTTTTTAATATATTACACATTCATCTAATAGCTATATAATTAAATTCCTAATCCGTCTATTTGTTTCGAAATAATTCTTAAAATTAAAAATAAATAAAAAATGCTTCACAAATTAAAATATCGCGAAATTTCATTTTTTTTTTAATTTTATCAAGTAATAAAGTGGTGATACGCTTTAAAGATTCTATAGTATTTTATTTTTTTAAAATTTATATAAAATAATCTCTTATGACATGAATTATAATTATTTTTAATTATTATCCAAATTAATTTAGTAGGTATTAATTAATAGAGAGAGAATTTTCGGCGCTCTTCACACCTAGTTATAAATAAAATTAAATTAAAAATATTTATTATAAAAATTTTGTAAAAAAAAAATTACAAAATATATATTATGTTATATCCACAGGACATACTTTTCTGTCTTTTAGTGCATTAATACGTATGTTTAAGGTTTTTGACTATTTTTTTTTTAATTTATGTTCTTTTAAATTATTTGAAATTGTTTAATATATTTTGTCGTTTATTTATTTTAAATAATAATCTTAATCTTAAATATTTTCATAGTTCTCATAAGGAATAATTTTTTTAAAGTTCCGAACAAGTAGTGAACCAGGTACTATATATATAAAACTTCAAAAGAGTTTAAATTATTGTAGAAGATATTGACTTTTCGCACATGTTATTCTATAGAAAATCATTTAAAAAATAATTGATGTAAAAAAGAAATAATTAAGTAATTAAGGTGAAGGAAGGTGAAGAGGGAAGGGGATTAATTTAAAGAGTACTTTACTTAATACAATCGTAATTATCTTCTAATTTACAGTCCCATATCAATATTTCTTCGTCTGAATGAAATGAAAAAAGATTCCTATTCGCCTAATAGATTTTTTTTTCCTGATCGTTTATCTTTTATCAGGGTTGAGTCAGAGTCGTTTGCTCGAAGTTTATGTATGTGTGTGTATAATATACATTAATAAGGTGTATGTATGTGTGATGTACATCTGGTGTGTGTGTGGATTAAGAGCCAGGAGCCAAGGTAGCTGCTGCTGCTGCTGCGCTGCGAGGTGGATGGATGCCGGAGAGCAGCTGTCCCGGAGCACGCGACAGCTGGTCCATCGGCTGTGCAGCCGCTGCACACCCTACTACTAGGCGCCCTCCTTCCTCCCACCCCCCAACTCATTTTCATTAAGGTAATTTTCATAATTGACCTATTAGACATGTTTTAAATACGTTATTGATCATTCCACCTTATATACTCCACTTTCGTATGTTTTTGTATTTATTATTATTTCCAATATTATTATTATAATTAATTTTTTTTTTGATCTTTTGAAAACATTATTTAGTTTGAATGAAGGTTAAGATGATGTTAATTTTTTAATATAAAAATAATTTATTTTTTTGAAATTATATATATATATATATAGATAGATAGATAATTAATTGTTTGTGAGGGAAAATTTATACAATGGTATATTTTTTTTATATTATTTCATCTAATATTTCAATTAAACTATTTATTAATTTAAATAAATACTATTTGTTCGTTAATATTATTTAAAATGTCAATAATAAACGCGTATTATTGTTACGTGTTATATATGATTGTTACGTGTCTAACAATGAACTTTTAAAAATATTTGAATTAACTATACTATTTTATGAATAAATATTATACAGGATAAGGTTAATATTAACATTAAAAGTAAATAAACATTCTTATATAATTAAAATTTATAATTAATTTAAGTAAATTTCATTCATTAAATCAAAATTTCATGAAATAAGAAAGAAGAACAATCCGATGATTGGGGAGGTTTTAAATTCGTTCACTTTCTCTATTAAAATTTATCCATGAATTCGAATGGAGGGCATCGAATACAATAGGAAATGAAAATGGCAAATAAATAATAAAAACATTTATTCCACATTATCGGTTTTTTTTCTTCTTTTTACTTTATTTAATTAATCATTAGACACGTTTTGGTTGTTAAATTTTTAATGATCTTTTTAATATGGATTTATATATTGAGAGATGATGATAGAAAAATCAATTAGATAAGTTATATTAATTTTTAATACACACACAAACCCAAATAAATCAAAATATTCGGGGTGTCTTAGATAAGCTTCAAATTTAATGAAACAATTGTTAAAATAAACGACTATAATATTATTAAAAGCAAAAATTCCTAATGGGATTTGTTGAGTCGGAAAGACAAAAATTAGATCTGTTAGAAAGGAAAAGAAAAAAAGAAAAACAAAGGACCAGTTGGAGATTGGCAATTTCGTCAAAATTGCTGCTTTCTTAATACGTCATAATCAGCAAGAGTAGAATGGGGATGGGAGAAAATAATCGTAATTTGAAAGCCATGTCAATAAATACGTAATATATCCAATTTTGAATAAAAATTACTATTTTCCACACATTGTCATTAATATAAGTATAAATATAAAAAAAAGTCTTACTATAAATTTGATATTAAGAAAAAATAAAATAGTTTTATTTTTTTATTTTTAAATTTAATTTAATTTATTTAATTTATTAGGTATATTAAATTGAAAATTCATATTTTATTATATTTAAATTTTATATATAATAAATATATATAACCAAAACTATATTTTGAAGTAAAATTAATTATTATTATTATAGTTTGGTTTATTTATTGTCTGATGTTATTAGTAAAGTAAATTTACATAAAATGTGATAATTATAATCGGTTAGATTTAAAAAAAAATAAAAATTAAAAAGAATATCTACAAAATTTACATTATATATTGTTTAATTGTGAGTTAATAACAAAATAAAAATAAATAAAATGAAAAGGTCGATAATATTATTTTTCCTTAATTTAAGAGAATGAATGTATGTAATATGTCTTATTAAAAAATTATTAATACATGATTCTTCAAAATGATTATAAAAGTCAGTGAATTTTTTCTACCGTAGGTCGTAAATATTCGAAACAATCCACTATTTGATTTCAATGATATTATCTAGTATCTCTTCTTCTTATTATGATTATGATTATTAATTCCCTCAAACTATCTATCGTCTTTTTGTTCTAGACTAAAACAGCCATAAGCTTATAAAGATTTCCTGATAACGTATTTATTGTTTCATTAGCAAACAAAAGCCACTCCACCTCGAAGGTGAATACTTTAGAAAAAAAAAATGCTTTCGTTGTTATGTTATGTATTACAATTCAATTCTTTACAAAATAGAGAAAAATATAAGTTAAAAAATAAAATAAAGTCAAAACAAAAAAAAAAAAAAAAAAGAAGAACACGTTGTGGAAGGTGCGACGGCTGATAACGTAGAGTCGATTAGTCTAATCTTCCAGAAGCAATTTGCCTAATCAAGAATACTTGAAGGTTACATAACAAACCGGGTCAGGCAATGCCATGCTAATTACTCATTTAAGCCAAATGAATTAAATCAAAAAGAAAGCACGGAAATGACTGTCTAAATACATTTCAATTATATTCAAACATGTGTCGAAGGGAAGGGGAGGGAATAAGTCAAAACTCTCAGATAACCAAGAGGCAAGTGGCCGTTTAAGAAGGAATCCAGACGATGGGAAAAAAAATTGAATTTCAATGTAAATATATTTTTTTCTATTTAATTCAATGGCGAGTTGTTTTTTTTAAGTTTATCAAAGAAACAGAAAAATGGACGGATAGGAAAAAATAAATCTGATTGATTAATTTAAATATATTAATTAATTTAAAATTTAAAAAATGAATTTAAATTTAATTTAAAATTTAGATAATTTATTTAATTTTAATTTAAAATGTAGTTTATTTATTAATTTAAATGGGCAGTTATATAGTATAGCATATTAAAGTTTTTTCGTTATTATCTAATATATATATATTAACATTTCCTCAATAATATCAAAAATAGAATTATGTACCTTCTATAACAATTAGTACATTAGAATATATGAATATTTAAAGTTTTATCCTTTTTATTTTACATAATAATTAAGTTTTTATACTAATAATTCAATTTGATTAAATATTTAAAATCTGAAATAATAATAATATTATCCAAATGAAATGTTTGATCATTTCAAAATATTCCCAGGATTTTGGTAATTCAATTAAATTCATTGAAACAGAGTAATATGAGAAAATAATATTATTATTAGATTCAAAAATAAATATATTTAAAGAATTATATATATACATTAATATAATTGAAGAAATACTTTTATTGGATCAACTGTTCGGGTTAAATCAAATATTTAAATTTAAATTTTTTTTTTTTTATTAGATGAATAATTCTATAACAAAAGGTTATTTGAATAGAATATGATTCGAATTGTTTTATAATGTTTTAATCATTATAGCTTTAATCTCAATTATTTTATAAAAAATCTTATTTTTATGAATATATACATATATATAGTAGGATATTTAGTAGAATTATATATATATATATATATATATACTAATACTAGATTATGTTTCATTAAATTTAAAAAATAAAGTTTAAATATCTTTTTTTCTATTAAATTTAAAAGCTAAGATAGGATAATAATATGCCACGATGGCAATGATAGCATATATATATATATATATATATTATATATATTCACTTATCTAAATGAATGGCAATTCGTTCACATTTTTAAAGTAATAATTATTTCTTCACTCTTTCATATACAAATAATATTAAATAATAAATGTAAAAAAAAAATTTTCCAACGGATTATTTGTTTTTTTTTTAAAAATAATATTTAATTTGGTTGAAAAATATGTTTTCAAAATTTTAATCAATTAGGGTATTTTATAAAAAATTATATAATATAAAATATTTCATAGAATTTATAAATCTAATTTCCATAAATCGATATTTATTAAGGGGTTAATTTTTTCTTTTCTTTTGATTTTTTTTTTTCAACTTGTTGCTTCATTTTTTCATCGAAAATATAATACATCATTTGAATACGAAATTGTTTTAAAGGAAAGTCTTATTCATTCAATATATATATATATATATATATATATATATATACCTAAATAATATAATATTATGATTTATTACAATTTTCATAAAGGAACGGATGTCAGGAAATTCTAGATAATGGTAGACAAAAAAAAAAGCAAAGTGCCTGAATCCGAGAGCAATCAAAAGGGGGAGGGCTGAGGAAAGAAAGGCGAATTCTTCTCAGGATGGGGCCCCATTTGCAGGCAGGCAATCGTATGTTTCAATGTACCGTGGGTTTTTATTCTCTCTCTCACTCATCAGAGAGCATTGCATAACTATACAAGCAGAGACATTTCTTGTTCGAGAACCAACGGCCCAACTCTCTGCTCCCTCTCTCTCGCTCTCTTCTTTAATCCCATGCACTCCCGCCCCTTGTGAGGTCCTAAAAACGCGACGTTTGCATAAGAATTGGATGTTGGCTCGATCTTCAGGATACAAATGGGAAGATACGAGGTGACAGGACGAATACGAAAGAATGCACGTGATGACAGCAGGCATAAACATACATGAATAGGGAGGGGGAGGGTAAGGGGGTAAGTCAGTCAATGCATCCTAAAATGTATTAAGATTCTATAGTGCACTCATCAACGAGGAACAAATCAGAGCAAATCTCTTCAATAATATATCCTTTTTTTTCCAAATGGGTTTTAAAAATAAAATTTAGACACATTTTGATTTTATCTGATACTAAATATATCATTTTACTTATAATATATCTTATTAAACTATCAAAAGTTGTACCTTGTATATTTTTGAGATAATAAACCGCACTAAGGATTTTTTTGAAATTCACACCATAGATAATATTTATAAAGATAAATCAATCTGTATTGGTTTCAGCCTTTTCATTAGTTTTTTCTTAATTTAAATATATATGACGTCACTAACTACGTCATCTATATTTGCCTCTTGACATTCTTTTTAATTGATATTGTATTAATATTTTTTTATATTTATAATATTTTAAAAAAAATTTTATTTAATTTCGAAATAAAATTAAAAATATTTATTTTAATAATATTTTAGAATTTAATAATATTAATTTTTATTGAATATGATAAAAAATATGATGTTATGACAAAATAAATAAAACAATTAATGAAGAGATTGTTTTAAAACAATTTTATACTCAATGAACTTCCCATTAAAAGTGCAAATTAACTTAATTGAGTTAATGGAAGTGAGGTTAGTTTTGTTTATGTGTGTTGTTGTTGTTGTTGTTTTTTTGTTTTTTTTATTTAATTTTTTTAAACATCTCTTTAAATGAAAAAGAGGGACGATTTAGTGATTGAACGAAACGATTTATCTGATGAAGGATCTGAATGGGAGACATCAACGGACTGGGACCCTCGACTGAGTACCTTCCCCCTTCCTCCAACTACTTAAATATATAAATAATTTCCAATGGTGATATTTAAAGATATCACTTTTCTTTCATTGGATGGTTGTACCGTTAGTAATGGAAGGGGTGAGACATTCAAGCAACCGGGAACGCACTTTCTCTTAAAAACGTTGAAAATTAGCAGTGGCGATTTAAATGACTGTGGAATGTACCAAGCCAAGGGCATTTAGCACAAGAAATTAAGCATCACGATCCATGATCAATGGTTGCTCTATTGGCAGGAAGTGTGGGAACTGAAACTTGTCGATTGTTCCCGGGAGGCGAAAAAACAGATCACAGTAAAGTTTGTTGCGAAATGATGGCAAGTGAAATAAATGTTCTACTTCCAAACACACCAAAATTGAATAAATGAATTCATACTATCTAACTAACACTTATTCATAATTTAATTAATAAAACTAATAAAAAAAGATTGAAAAAGAAATTAATATTCATATTTTTAATATTTTAAAGGCGGAATGTACCAATAAACAAAATAATATTTTATTTAATTATTATTATATTCGTTTTCTCTCAAAATTAAATATTTTAACTAATTACTTTATTCACAATATTTACAGTTCTTGATAAGAAAATAATAATAATAATAATAATAACCCCCCCCACAAAAAAAGACCAAAAGGGGATAGGTGAAAATTTACCAGCATTAAATAAATGCTGAGTAAGTGCAAAAAATCGAATAATAATAATAAATAAAGCTAAAGAAGAATAAATTAAAATAATCCATAAATATCCATGGCTCCATGGCTGCAAATGAAAATGAAATAAATAAAAAAAATTGAATGTTCTCTTTTACTGAGAATTCATTACAATCCGGTAAAAATTTTATTTACATTTAAATTTGGAAAATAAAATTCATTGTTTTATATATAGAGAGATTGAATTATCAAAAAATACTAAAAAGTTATTTATCAGTTTTTTAAATAAATTATTAATTGAAATTCAAAAAAAGAGATCAGAATTACAAAAAGATTTATTATTTAATCAAATTATTTGTTTTTTAAAAAATACATTAATAATAATAATAATAATAATAATAATGGGATCAATTGATATTTTTAAAAACCTTTTGGTAACATGGATTTTATTTATAGTTGAATTAAAAATAAAAATAAAATACTAGAGGGGAGTTGTTGGAGGCAAATGATGACTTTCGTTATTCATTTTTTGTTCACTAATGCCAATCAATTGAACAAATTGGTGTTGATGCGTGGAACAAATGGCCAGGTTAGTCAAAGAGGTGATGGCTCACTGAATGAAGTGTGTAAAGGTCGATTAAAGTATCTCGTTTCGCCCGTGTTGGACATTAACGAGTTTGCCACGAGCCATCCATCCCTCTGCTGACTACGCCGTCTGACTCAACACTATGAAATGGCACAACACGCAGAAATAACCAAAACGAGAACAGCTTAATTTTACACGTACTATACTAATACACTCAACCAGGTGTTAATGACAGAATTTTAAAATTACTCATTATATATATATATATATATTTATGTAAATGATATTATTATATTAAATTATATTCACCAATATAAGATAATCTGAGGTTGTTAGGATATTGTAAATAAAATAAAACTGGCAGTTCGACACACTCGCAAGAAAGGACTTTTATTCAATTTGTAAATGAGTGGATTTTCAGGAATTTAAACGATTCTGACATATTTTTGCGAGTGTGTCAATCTGCCAGTAACTTTATTTTATTTACAATTTCCTAGCAACTTCATATTATCTTATATTGGTGAATATAATTTAATATAATATTTACTTATATATATATTAAGAAATATATTTTTAAAATTAAACTCATTCATTTTCACTTTAGAAATTTTATTATATATAACTAAATCTTTTAATCACAATTTTAATAAGATTATATAGATATATAAAAAAAAAAATTTATATACATATATAATTCAATAATTGATTTGACCAAAATTTATTCATTATTTTTACCATGATAGTTAGGAATAGGAATTCATATAATATTAATTATTTATTAAATTCAATTTAAAAAAAAAATTAAAACTAAGAATACATATTTTGGACAAAATATTATGGCCGTTGGCTGGGGAGGAGAATAAATAGATTTTTTTTTTATCATTATGGTCAATGGATAATTTCTATCATTGATCCAAATCGATTTTCTTATCATTCAAGTAAAGGTGAACTTTTGTGTGTTTTAGGACCATCTGCTTTGGACGGATGGCCTATATTGCTATAAAAGCAGATGAGGTGAGTGTTACCTGAAGGGGCCCTTCGATCGATTCCCTTCCCGTTGGAGGATGCTGCTGCATCTTGCATCCGACACACGACATACATACACTTTAAAAAAAAAGAAGTCCAAACTAGTCTAGGGGACAATACGTGTAACCTTCATAAAGTAGGGGCACCCTGTATTTAATAAATTCTTATCCTGAATATCCTGAGAGTCTCAAAACGAGCATCACTTCCCTTCTCTTCTTTCATTGTTCCCATACGAAAATGATGATGTTTCTCTTTTACATTCTTATTTTAATAATTTGATGTTGTCAAAAAGAAGTAACCTTTCATTTGGTGATTTCAGAAAAACATGCGAATGTGTTTGTTTTTGTCTTTTGTCATTTTTATATAAGAACATTTATTTTCAGAAGGTTGGCACAGTAGTAAGTGTGGCTGATTACGACACCGCACACTATTCCAGCCATTTGTAATTTATCAAAACAAAAATTAAAAAAAAAGAAATAATATACCTATTTACATATATATATGTTGATTTAATTAAATGGATCTATTATTTTTTTTTATTTTTTTTTAAACAAGGGGAGAAGGAAGGGCTAGGGGTCCAGATCCCTTTAAGAAATGACAAAAGCCCTTACTTATTATAGGGCCACCGTATGCAGGTAGATAACGGCCGTTTCCGCTACAAACGTCATCAATTAAAAAAAGCCGACGACACCGCGATTTGGACAAAGACAGCCTATATAGGGGCAAGTATAGATGAAGCAATCATTTTTGCACATTTGCTAATTGTCATTTATAGAGAAGCGTCGCAGGCGATATTTCGAAATCGGTTCATCCGAATTGATGATCGATGTGCCAATCGGTATTTGCCACAAATATTAAGCAATTCGCTACTGTAAAATTCCTGTTAAGCAAAAATATAATAATTTTTTTTCTATCCTCACGAGCAAAAATGAAAAAAAAAGAAAGAATAAATAAATAATGCTTCTGTTTCTAAATGAATTATTCAAATCAGGGGCGGGAGTAAGAAAAGAAGAGAAAAAAAGAGAATAATTTTAACCGGCATATGTTAAATAGGAGATGGCGGCATGATGCTCTTTCTAATGTCGATGGTCTTCTATACTGACCAGCCAAGCCTTCATTCTTAGAAACGCAAATTTGTGGTTCAAAAAAGAACAAAAATGTTATTGTTTGTGCGTTGCGTGTACGTTGAACACATATGTGCGTGTGCGGACAGCACATCGACGAGGAGAGACGGATGGGAGAGCTACGGCCAAGAAAAGGAGACGGAGACGTGGGAGAACCACGGAGACGAGGTGGATTGTGAGAAGAAGCTGGCTGGCTGAGCACACACACACACACAAACACATTTATATATATATTAACCAACACCGATAGGCAAATAGACACTTCCACCACAAAAGAGAAGCGCCCGTCCGCGGACTTGAGCTCCTCCGGTTCTGGTTCGTTGCCGATGAACAGGCTAGGCCAGTGCCAGAATCTCCTTCAATGTAATATCTGGTTAAACGATGACGACAAAGTGCATTAAAGTCTCCAGACATCCGCACCGGAAGTAGGACAATTAAGGATAAGTAATGGAAGTTAAATACAGAGATAAAAGGAAAAGAATCACTCGAATGGGAGAAACTAATACGATGAAAATGGATGGGAATAACGAAAAGGGATAATAATAAGTAAATTGTTTATAAATTTAATCAAGGTAAATGATAAACAACAACAACAACTAAAAGAAGAAACATAAATAAACCTGATGAAACTACTTTAAAATTTTAAAAAATCATCTAAGAAAATGACAATACTTAAATTAAATTTCAAATTTTCTTTCATTTTCACAGTCATGTTGTGGTGGTAATTGCCATTTTTTTTTCTTTTTGAATTACGAATCATTTAAATAATCTAATCCTAAGTTAGTTTAGGATAAAAGCGTATTAGTAAAACATTATTTTTAATAATTACACGGTCAAAAAAATCACTTTTTAATATCTCTTTTTTAAGTAAATTCTGATGTATATGAAATGTTTGGATTTGTTTTTAGTTATATTATTTATTTTATTTAAAAAATATATATATATATATTAGATGGTGGGAAGGATTGAATTGTATGAGAAAGACAGAAGGATGTCTAGGTGGATGAACGGATGAAGAGTTTAGGATGCCCGGATGCAGATCAAGGTGACAGAAGTCAAAAAGGCAGCGACGCGAGGCGCGTGGGAGTGGGATCAAAAAAAGAAGGGTTACCAGACTCAAGGAACAGGTTGTACTACCGGTCGGTCCATCATGGCGAGCGGAAGTCTCACCAGGTGGGATCGGCGGACGCAACCAGCCAGGGTGAAGTACATGAAAGAACAATGCTCAACCAGTAAGCTACATGCTACTCTTTTTATCTTTATTTTTATTTACTAATTGTTTCATGAAAATTAACAAAAATCAATGATTGAAAAAACAAATAAATTAAAAGTTTTTGTATCCCAAAAGAAGAAATCAAATTTGGTTTAAAAAAAATGGGAATGAAAATAAAAAAAAAAATTATCAATCAAATATAAAATGAAAATGAAGATGATAATTATTATATCTTCACATTTGTGATACCTATAGTAGACTTTTTTTTAGTAACAAAATTATTTTAGTTGTACCTGAATTTTTTGATGTATGTTTCTGTGGAACCAATTTCAAAAAGTTTGAGACCTATTACTTAGATATAAAGTATATATATATATATATATATATATATGTATATTTAGCTTTATATATTTACATAATGGATGAAAAATTAATATTGGTACTTTATCATTTATATATATTGAATAAAAAAATTGCGCAATTAACTATGGTAATATGAATTAATAAGTAGGTATATATATATATTATATGAAAGAATGAATGAAAAGATGAAAAAAAGAGATGAATACGTGACCAGGCATAATCAGCAAACAATTTGATGCGGAATCACTATCATCTTGCAGTCATATTTATTTATTTATTTTTAGAAGTGTTTTTTAAAGCATAAAATAGAATGATATAAACTTCCCAATATCATTAAGGATCGGAGGGTCATTTAATCTTCGTAAATCAATTTATAATATTAAAAAAGAGGGATGAGGTGATTTTGCATGTGAAAAAGAATAAAAAAAAATAACCTGTAAGGCAGTGGTCACGTACCGTGGTGGTCAGCGAACGAGTTAAACCGGACATTGGACACGCGACAAAGGGTAGACACGTGACTCCCTATGGGTCACTTAGGCCCAAGGGTCAATCATGCTTACGTGTGGACCATCACAGGTTTTATTATTATTATTATTATTATTATTTATTTAAACAGTGAGGAGGGAACAAATTGTATATTTAATTTATGAATAGTGTAGTGACGTCACTAGGGAACGTGATTGAAGATATGGAAGTATTATTATGATTCATCCATCGAGTGAGTGAGGTAACAAAATGCAGCATCCACCGGGGGGATAATAAGAAACAATGGATTGGGTGTTGATTTGCATTCATTAGCGAATGAATGTGAAGATTATCGAACGATCTTGCATTTATGATGATCATTTTACTTCAAGCCTGTCTTGGAAACATATACTCTATTAATTTAAACAATACTCGATAATTATTGCATCTTATATTTTCATTCTAACGGAGAAGATAAACAAAAATGTAAAGTTAATGGAAGAATGAAGAAGATAATAATCGAGCGCATATTAAATTAAGCATTTTTTTTAAAAAATTGATGAGATTTGAACCTTAGTCCTTAAATTCTTTAGTTCAGGATTATATTTGATTATAAATTTGATTTCTATTTTTTACAAAAAAAAAAAGAAAAAGAAAAAAAATGAATACTAAATATGTTTGTTTTTTTGAGATAATTTTCAGACAACTGCTGAAATATTTTAAGAAAAGTGCAAAGTTTCTAAGTAACGTCCAATCTATTCATGTATGGGAGCATACGTTGAAGCGTCACGGGTGGTGACCATGTAAATATGTCCCGTGGGTTAGTATTAGTGGCCCCTTGTTTTGGAAAAGACACGCAATCGAATTCAGTCGGCACTCACCTCGAACAGACAAGATATTTTTTATTCATGTTTTTCTTCCAATAAGCATTTAATTAAAGAAAGATGGAGAATAATTTATTATGTATTAATTGTAAATAAAAAAAAATTGAAATTTTGTAATTTTATCGATTGTAGATTTTTTTAAATTTTTTTATTTCTATTGTAAATTATTAAGATATTTTGTAATATTAATTTCTTATTTTTATTTTATTTGAAAAAAAAAAAATAAAATAAATCAATAATGAATTAATGAATTGAAAATAATATATTAAACAATTATATATTTATATGGATTTAATTCCAAAAATTATGATATTACAATTATAAATTTAACGAAATGACAAATGAAAATTTTCATAATACAGATTTCTATTTAGTTTCGTATTTCATCAAATAAATTTACATTATATCATTTTCTTACTATTTTTATTATATTGTAGATATAATTTTAAAAAAAAGGATGTAATATGAATCCGTGAATCAACAACGTAACTTTTCTTTGAAGAGTATCTTAAATTTATTCTAAATTTTGCAAATTGAATACAAATAGAATAATAAGATTTAATAATTCAAAAAATAAAGGAATAAACATAAATTGTTGCATGAGATGTAAGTAAGTATGTATTTATTTATAATTAAAAAAGAATTTGTTAAAGTTGAAAAAAAAAAAACGAAATAAACTCTCGTCTTATAAAATATGAAAAAGAAGTTTTTGAAATTTTCACACACAAAATATTTAATTTGAAAATTACAAGTTATCTGGTGGGCGGCGATATATTCATCGATGGGGTTGAGAAAAGGGGTTGAAAAAACTTAAGAACCTGTGCATTAACAATTAATATGAATAAAAGAAAAAAAAAATCATTCAACTAAAATTTTTACTATGCCATTAAAACAAATTTCAATTTTAAAGAATTTTATAGTATTTTAGGTAAAATATGTATTATTTAAAAGAATTCTTCTTCTATAAAAATTAATCAAAATAAAATCAAAATAATGGATAAAAATTCTTTTTATAACAATAAAAATATGTGGGGTATCTAATACAAAAAAAAAAATTATAATGGTAATTAGATTTTGAGAATATATGTAATTTGATAGATATATATAATTTACAGGATTAATTATCAAGCAATTAAAAAGTTGCTTTGATTATTATGTTTGCCTGTTAGAGAAGCTGCATGTAATCAGACGCCATTGCGGTGAGAGGATTTTATAACGGACAATAAATATAACCTCTTTCTATCTTCAGGATAATCTTTTCGAAATTTTTTTATTCCTAATAATATTATATATAACTTATATTTATATAAAAGATTTATTGAGTTGTAGAATATTTTATTTATTTTAAATAAATAATTATAATAATTAAATAAATAAAAAATAAATTAATAAAAATTATAAATATCCTCAAATGAGAATCTGTTTTATTACCATTTTTTTTTACAAAAAATCATTAATATATTAATCTAAAGTATAAATTTGTACCGGGATATTATATTCTGTTATACTAACTAAATATTTATTTAAAAAAAATGAAAATAATCAAAATTTCAAATTTTTAATAATAATTTCTTCACAAAGCGATGAATGTAGGATGGGGGGGTATATATATAAAATATAAAGTTTCAAATAAAATTTCGGAATATATGATGTAATATGGTTACTTTTTATGTTTGCATTACTTTTATTTTATTTCAATGTTCTTGTTTTTATTATGAATTTTTTAGAGATTTGACTTTTTCACAAATGATGTCAGTCGATGCTGATTGAAAATGTCATAAAAAAAAATGATGGAAGCGGATGCTTTCGTTTTAACAGCCACCCAGTAATGTACGACGACATTCCTTCTGATAACAGCGAGAAGACAAAGGAGCAAGTGGAGAATAAAAATGTCGCAAATTCCTTTAGTGAAACCGCCGCCGAGCTTCCTCTGACCAAGCGACTCTCGCTCTGATGCCGCTACGCATTTCCTTGGGACTCGGCATATTCCTGCGGGGGCGCTGATTCATTACTTCCCCAAAATGGAGGATTTTCCTTTTCGTCTATCCAATGAAAAGTTGACGAAATGGATCGAATGACAATACGGAAGATAGAAAGAATTCCCGTCAATCCATTAGGATACAAAGAGGAAATTGATCATTCTTTACTATATATTAAATAATAATAATAATAATAATAATTGTATTAATATATTCTATAATAAATACTTGTAACGCAGAAATTCAATTCTACTATTTATAAATTCTTTCAGAAAATATCTTAATAATCTTAAATTAATAAATTAATTATTCAAAATGTTTATTTATTTATTTTATTTCATTAATTATTATATAATATTAAGTTAAAATATTTTCAAAGAGAAGTAGGTTAATATATGTAATTAATATGTATATATATATATATATTTAAAAAAAAATAAAATAAATATTAGTTAAATAATAAAAATATTGAAAATTTAATTTATTTTAAAGCGATTGATTAAAGTATATTGAATAGTATATAAATTCAAAATTACAAAAAATATCCTATACTTTATTTTTATAATTATTTACTCAATTTTGAAAAACTATTCTATTTATATGATATTTCATAGAATAGAAAATAGAAAAAATTAAATATAAATATATTCTTATCATACAAAAGAATCTATCTCTGAATCTGAAAAGAGGGAATCAAATTTGATGTGATAAAAAAAATTCTCACCGATCATCTGAGTGAGGCATTGATCAGCTTATTTGGATAAGAGAACAATTCGCTGAAACATCAACGTTAAGCTGTCTCGAGGTCAAGGTACCCAAAAATGGGAGTTGATGGCAATTGACAGAATTCAAAGAGGGATTGCATACAGAAAAGATGCCTGATAGTTTTCTGTATTGGAGTCACATATTCTGGAGAGAATAGACAGATAAACTAAACATATCGGATGACCTTTTCGAACATCCAGTCGTTGTCACGATCAACATTTTCACTTCGTCCATGTTTTTCAATGAACATCAAACATCTTTAATAAAATTGAAATAATTACCAATTGTCATGTTTGAGATTCGATACAGAGATTAATTCATTTATCTTTTTTTTCTATTAAATTAATAATTTTAATTGACAAAATCATTTTCTATTTTTTTTTTAATTTTTTTTTTTTTTATTTTTAATTTAATGAAGATGTTTCAATTTTAATTAACAAAGAAAGGAATCCATAAAAGGACGGATTACAGGAATTAAGATGTTATCGATTTATAGAAATCACTATCGCTCCAAGTCAATTACTCATCATTATATATCGATCCATTCTATTATTTATTTAATCTGATTTATTCTTTTATTTTTGTTTCTATTTTTTTTTTCTCTATTTTATATAGATTACTTATGTTTTTTTAAATATATACTAACCTAAAATAAAATTATTAATTAGAATATTTCTTTTCCTAGTTTAATATTGGTCAAATGATAAAAATTAAATTCATCTTTTCGTTTTAATTTTTTTTTCTGATAAATAATTATTTAACCCTTTCTAGGAGGTATTTTTTATACTATTTTATGATAAATGGATGATTAGGTATATTTGTAACAAAAGATGTAAATTTACTTTTATTATTATTATTTGTCTTGACAAAAAACATTAAATTATCAAGTATAAACATCAAATGTTATTCTTAAAATATAAGTATTAATTAAGAAAAAAATAAGTAAATATTTTAAGATTTATTTTATATTTTGTAGATTAAATTATAACTGCAACTCCAACTAAAATAATATATATATATATAATACTAATTAATATTTTCTGAATTTTGGACCTTGAAATTATTTTTTTTTTTGACCTGATGAGGATGTTGCCTAATTTTAAGGGTGAAATGCTTTTCACCAAATTATTTCTATTATTTAATAAATTGGATAAATTAATATTAATAATAATTATTATTATTATTTGATCAGAAATATGAAACAATAATTTATGACTAGCATTATACAAAAAATTTAATTAATTTTACAATTATTGTAATAAATAGATATATGATCTTAAAATTAAATATTAAATATATAATATTTCTAATTTTGCTTATTAATTTAATTAAAATTGCTTTATATATTGTATGTAACGTAATATATATCTTATATATCTATATAAAAGAGAAAGAGAGAGAAATGAATCATGAAAAAATTATCTTTCATAAATATCGTTTTTGATTAAAATTATTCTTTAATTTTAAAAAAATAATTTTTATTTGAAATATTTCATATTATTTTTTATAAATATGTATAAGTGAGAATTAATTCCCAATCTTAAAATGAAGTGAAAGATAAAAAATAATTATTTGATAAATATATATTAATATATATTTAAATAAATATATTTTGTATTTTTGAGAAAAATTTTGATCAAAAATAAATGATTCTAATCTACTCAAAATATTTCTATACTATTAAAATAAATTTATTCTAAAATTATTAATTATAAATAAAAGTGTTTAGTGTAGTTTTAAGATTAATTGTTGTTGTTGTTGTGTGGTATTCGTTTAAATGTCGGAATTAAACGAAGGTTACCAATCCAATTGGATACCAATTGGCCATATTGAATCGGCAGGTAGGTGAGTGAGTGGGTTGTCCAAGAAATACGACCGCCTCTATTCGCTTTCCACCTTCCTCGCTAAATTAATGGACCTGCCCTCAGTTTATAACTCCCATATTATTCTTAAACATCTATATATATATATAGATAGATAGATAGAATCCAATTTTGAAAAACAATTCCCTATCCAATATTTTCAATTGAAAACGCTATTCTAATCACAATTTTAATGAAGAAAAATATTTTTGTTATTTCCCGCTAATTCAACATTTTTATCATTTATTGATGCGGATGTTTTAAAACATATGCTGTATCAATCGACATGCGGTTTGTGTTTCATCCGTGTGATAACAGTTTGAGGTACAATTGGGAGATAAGTGTTATCAATGTCATGGACCGCAGCCTCCTGGTATCGAACGAAAAATTGAATTTATCATGCTCATCGTTATCAAGCACGGATGAGTGAATCGAAAACAAAATGTGAATTGGAAAAAGTAAGAGAATTCGCACCTGGGAAATTTTTATTATTATTATTATTGAATTGGATTGATAGAGATAAAACCCTATTGGATTGCGCTTAAGGATCTTTTGAAAAAAAAAATAATAAAAATAAAAGAATTGGAATTTTCTTTTTCTTGTAATAATCATTATAACAGGGAAATATTTGTTGAGTCGTCAAGAATCCAATACATTGCGGAATCTGCAAGAATCATTGATTCCAAGATTCGCACTCTTACGAGACGAGACCATCAGAAAAATTTTTTTTAATCTCTCTACTAGAATGGTCAAGTATCAAAGAGGCCGAAGCATGCAAATAATAAATATTAAGTTTTCGGATTTTCTAAGAATGTCATCTTTAAATTTTACTCCGAAAAATGGAGGGATTGAATCTGTAAGAAGTTCTATCGATAGTCAAATTGGATCTTCGTCATAGTGAGTAATAATTTAATTATTTATTATTATTATTATTATTATTATTATTATTTAATCAAATATCAGTCACATTATTGTCGAGAAAGTATTGCGGGAAAAAGTAATGATGATAATGAGATGATGATGATGATCTTACCTTTTTTTTTCTTTTTAAAAAAAAAATAAGAAATGATCAGGCGAAGATGACTCGATCAGGTGGATCCACTTGATACACTCGATCGTATTCTCATGCACAACATTCAAATCACTAAAATGTAAGAATAAGAGTCCCAGGGCCTATGGTCCAGATGACACGGGCGAGCGCTGATGGTTGTGTAGAGGAGATGTGATGTTCACTCCGGAAAGGTCCTGGGATAACTGAGACAGCCGCGCTGTCGCTATATCGCCGTCCGTTGCAGGTAGTCAAATTGCTGGCTGGAGGGGAGGGTATCCGTGCTTGAGAGGGAAAGAGAGAACAAACTGGAGCACGATGCTTCGGCCACCTTCGGCCATCTCCGGGACGATCATCCCTTCCAATGGGCATCTTCTCTACCCCTCCCCGATTGATGTCACGCCTGCACACGCGTGCGCCTCACTATCTCGGAACACTTTCTTCTTTTAGATGTTCACCTATCCAAACAAGTGGCACTCATACAAAACGGACACCACTCTTTCCTTCCATTCACAATTATATACAAAAAGAAAATATATCAATAAATAAATCCATATCCTTTTGATTATGGTCAATGGTTAATATTTAGTGCCATAAAACGATCAATTATGATTAACTCTCTTTTTCTCCACATCATCATTCATTAAATAATTTTTTTTAATATTATTAATAATAATAATAATAATAAATTTAATTTTATCTAAATATAATATTCAGACAAGTTAAGATTGATAACATTAATATTTCTTTCTATAAAATAAAAATTATTTTTATTTTCATTAAATTTATTATTATTTATTATTATTAATATAATATTTTATTTCTATTCTAAAAAAAGATCTAATCCATTGGAGAATATAATTCAAGAGTTATATAATTATATATTAGTATATTAACTAATCAACAATTGTTCAAGCGTTATATTAGATAAATAAATACCTATTTAATACTTTATAAATATTTAAAAATTATTTTAGAGTAAATAATTGTTTTTTTTTAAAAAATAGACATGTGAATTAATATTTTTTTTCTTCTTTTATATAAAAAAAAACAAATAGAATTTTACAAATAATCAAGAATAATTTATTATTGAAATTTCGGATGATTTGAATTTTTCAAATAGAATTATTTATTCATTTATTTATTAGGAAATGATAAGAATATAAGAGAGTATCCATTGAATGTAAATATAGATTATAATTATAAAGATAATGAATATATTAGATTGATAAGGAATCCGTTGAAATTATTCTAGAGTATGTTTTGAAAAATTATCTTTTTCCATTTTCCAAAATTTGAGATTTCAGTTTGATTTTTGTCATTGTCCTGAAAAAAAAAATACTCTTATTACTACTATTTTATACAATTTCTTAAAATATTTTCTTATTCCCATCATAAAATAAAATAATTTTAACTTTTGTAAACATTAATTTCATTAGTTTTCTTGAAACAAAAATGAAAATATTTAGGTAGGGTGACCATATTTCGAAAACACCAAACCGAGACAAACGGATTACCTTTTTTTTAGAACCAAATTGAAAAAATTTTGAAAAAAAAGTAGGAAATGTCCTATATATTTTTAAAAAAAAGGGGACAATAGGCTGTCCCGAAGACATTTTTGGGGACGCCGGGACAGAGCACCTTGAAAACGGGACGTTTGGTCACCCTCTATTTAGGTTACAGAGAACCAGTTGATTGGATTAAAATGTATTCATTCAAATTAATTAACCCTAAATGATACGACTTTTAATTAAAAAATAAATCAGTCAATTTTATTATTTTTTTTTAATATATAAATCAAATCAATTACCCTCATCTTGATTGTATTCGTACATTCCCATAAGCAAAGTTTCATATAATTTTAAATTTTTAAAATCCCTCATATGGAGTTTTGATAATGATAAAAAAAACAATAAATTATCATATTTCGTTTGTCTTAAAATAAATCAACAAATTATTTTCTTTTTTTTTTTTGATAATCCAAAGAACAAATGATAGATTCCACTTTTTATTTTAGATTAATACCAATCTTATCCTCCTTTTTTTTTATTTATTGTCTTAATTTGATCGAATTATTTACTATAATAAAGAAGAGATGGTCCATGAGATAAAATGATTTCATCATCATCGATCATTATTGGTTCTTTATCAATAAACTTATCGTATAATCGTATAATCGTATTTTCCTCATTTTAGTTTATATATATGTGTGTGGGAGAGAGAAAGAAAACAATTCATAATATGCTTTTAGTCTAATTTTCATTTTCTAGTTTGATGATCTTTTTCAAAATAATCCAAACATTATTCCGTCCCCTCTCATCTGAATTCAAATATTTATTAATTAAATAGTCGATTATGATTGAAATATTTTTTGGGATTTGTATAAAATTTGTTATTTGAACTTGATCCAAGATAACTCTTATCAATCTTGAAGTGGAGCCTTGTTTGAATGATCTAACCATGACATTGAAAGTTTGCGATTTTTTTTTTTAATTTAAATGTCGCTTTTTAATAATATTATAATAATCTCATTATTTGCAAAATTTCATATATTTTTTTTTTCTTCAAAAAAATATTATCTTTAGTAAATATTATATATTTTGTTGACTGAACAGGTATAAGTAAGAAAATTTAAAAATTGTTACTAAAACAAAATAATATAATATGTATATATTTATGTTGGAAAAAAAAATGTTATTTAAATAATAAAAAATAAAAACAATAAAATATCATTACTAAAATTGAAATAATTCGAAATAATTATAAATTAAAACATTTTACATTTTGATTATTTTAATTTTGCAAATTTTAATCTTTATTTAAGGAAGTGGTCATCACTCAAACGGGTGATTTAAAATATAAATAATTTAGGAATCTTTTGGTGGAGTTTATAAAAAGGATGTTTTTTATGGTAGGAAAATAAATAAGAAAAAAATATTTGACCTTTTCTTCATCTCCAAATTATATAAAAATAAATTATTTTTTAATTTTATTAAAATGATTTTTATTAAATTATAAATATATAAATAGTTTTTATTTTTTGACTAGAGCAGGTGCAAATTTGTGAAAATACAATTTTCTGAGAATTTTCGCAAATAAAGTTTCAGGAGTCGGATATATTTATTACATCTCTCAAAGGGATGGAGAATTGGTTTCTTTAGGTCTTAATTGTATTTTATAAAGAATGAAAATTCCTTTCAAATGGGCCAAGGACCAAAAGAGTCTCCGTTTGCACTGGAACAAAGGTTTTGTTTAGGGATGGCTTGTCTTGTGGTGTTCGTTTTTTTAAATACTCGCATTTTTTACCAGCGATAATATTGCGATCAAGAAAATTTTCGATGTCGAGATTTGGATATTTTTATACGTTTTGAAGGTTCCTGAATAATTTCCAATAGGGTTGAGAAAAATGTCTGTCTGTCTGCCTCTCTCTCTCTCTCTCTGTGTGTGTGTGTGTGTGTAGACAAGATTACGCAAAAACGGTTTGAGCTAGAATAATGAAATTTGGTACACGGACATTATTCAAAATTCGTAATTTTCTAGCAACTTTTGAGAAATGTAGCTCATTCGGAAGAGAACCATCACCTACCACGTCTCCATTTTTTTCCTCTAAAATGACCGTAAAAATAAATTTATTAATTAATTTATTAATTTTAATTTAATTTTAATAAATTTAATTTAAATATAATATATGTGTTAATTAATTCAATTTAAATTTGGAGTCATTTTTATAATAAAATTGGACTAAAGAGAACGTTTTAAGGGAATTTATTTTTATTTTACCTTAAAATGTATTTTGGAAAATATGAAATCCCTTCATAGTTTATTTTAAAATAAACAAAAAAAAAATATTATTTTTTATGGGTTTATAATTAGTATGATTTCCAAATTTTTAAGTTTAGCTAAAAGAGAATATTATTAATGTATTAAGTATAATGATTAGGTGAAAGTGATAGATTATTTTACGAAACGTAAAGATTCTAAGAAAATTAATTATTATTTTTGGTAATAAATCTATTCAATAGACCGTTGGAATCTATTATATTAACGGGAATATATTTGGATATATATATTTAAGTTAAATAAGGCGTAAGGACTAAAAGTCGGGGATGTTCAAAGTTTTTCTTTCTTTTTATCTTTTTAACGGGAGAAATTCGTTTTGTGTGGTTCGTTCATTCATTCATATACCTTAACAAAAAAAAAAAAATGTTTACAAATAAAACTTTATAATAAAAGTAATATATAAAAAAAAATCGATGATTAAGTAAAAGACAATTGCACTTGAATATAAATTATTTAGATAATTTATTTTTAATTTTTTTCTATTATTAACGTTATTATTATTATTATTATCCATTTTTCCCAGCATAGGTTGGTGGTTCTTTTTGAGTGGACGGTCTCGAGGGACAAGTCAGCACAAGCCCTATTATAAACATAGGAATTCTATAAAAAGTTTGCAGGAATTAAGTGTGTCGGAGTTTGATGAATAGGACCTGAGAAATTCGCATATCTTCCAGACTCACTTTCAGCCACCGGTGGCCGACATGACATACCTGGTTGGTTCTATTTATTGGGCTGTCGGCCACGAGTTCCATATAAATTGCTATTCAGCGTGGCCGACGTGGCCCATAGTTACCTGCAGCTTGCCCTACGCGGTGCCATCTATAATATTTTTATATTCGGGTTGCAGCAGCCACCGGTGGCTGACATAAAATATCTCAATAAATTCCCTCAATATTACTTCAAAAAGAAAAAAATTGTATTTACATATACTCTATCATATAAAACCTAAAAATACAAAACCCTTTTGGGACATTTTGCAAAAATCCTTTTGGCGTTCAAAGTGTTAAGGTTCAGACCAGTTACCGAGATGCTTATCGATTCTTTAACAGATACTTGTATTGTATTATTATTATTATTTTTCTTAAACTTTTCTTCATCTCAGATGTTGCCGGTTTCTTTATTCTCTTTTTAATTTAACCATTTTGGAGAGAAAATCCTTACTAAATAATCTTTCTGTTTTCTATTGATGGAGAAATTTGTGCACGGTATTGTCATTCTGTATCAAGTTGCCTGGACAAGTTCTTCAAATATTTTTTTTTAGTTTGTTGAGAAAACATTATTATCCTTATCATTGTTAACATTGTTATTTGTTATTTGTTACACTTACTTAGCATTTAATGCTGGTAATTACACCTATCTTTGATTTAGGATTGAGCTCTGACTATGCGAATTATCATTATTATTATTATAATTAATAATATTATATTAATATTATTATATTAAAGACAATTAAAAAGTTCATTTTATAGAAAGGGGCCAGAAAAAATAGAAATAAAGATAACCTGATTAATTAAAAATACTAATTAGTATAATTATTGTATTAAAAATTTAAAATACATTAAAAAACACTAAAATATCCGTTCTATCACTTCATATTAACAAAAACATAATAAATAATAGATTTTAAGGTTATCTCTTTTCAGGTCAATTCAATAAATAAAATAAAATAGTGAAAAGAGACAGAATGAGAGAATGAGAGAGAGGTAGCGAGAAAGAGAGGGAGGGAGAACTCTGATTAATCAAAAATAATTTGGAATTTTTCATCTTTTATTAAAAATTTCATTGCAATCTTTATCCATATAATTTCTTAAAAGTGAACTTAAGTCAAATAAATTTAAAGCGTTTGGTTTTTGCATAATAATTATAGTAATAATAACAATAATTTAAAATATTTCTGTGTTATCATTTAAGCCTTTATATTCTCCATGTATTTTTCTTAAATTTTTTTCTATCTACAATACAAACAATAGTAATTTATTCCAAAACATTTTTTCGCCCATTTACATACTATTTAACACTTTCATTGAAACATACTTTAGGAATATTGATATATTAGAATAATACTCATCATCGGTGGTATTTATAAAAAATGAGCTGAGGCACAGAACCGACCGACGATTTAAAAATAACTAAAAACATTATATATATATAGTACCGGGACCCCGAGCCTCGGCTCGGTACTTAAGTTAAAAAAAATGATTCATTATTATTGGATTTGGCTGGTAATATTAATACCTGGGACACCGAGCTCTCGCTCTACCCTTTAAAAAATATTGATACACAATTCTTTAATTATTTATTACAATTATTAAATGTTACACATTTGCATCAATCTGATTAAAATTAATGAACTTGTGCTCCTCAATAATACATAAATATATAATATATAGGTACATATATTTTTTTTCTATAGTGTTTTTTTGAAAAACTGTTTAGCGCCCCAAGTGGTTATAAAACAAACTAAAGACAAAAAAACGTGCTTTGCAGCTTTTCGGAATTAAAAAAGCAAAATTGGCAGTCGTGGGACTGGTCGACAGAAGTGAAAACTTCTGCGTAAGAAATTTTAAAACAGACGAAATTCGCGCTATTTCACGAGAAAGATGAATTTCATATGCATGTATATATATATAACTTATATATTATTTTAAACATATATTTTAAACAAATTTGTAACTTATATTTATATATATATAAATACACAACTTTGTTTAAAATATTGCAATACGAACTGTTTTATAATTCTTATCTCTAACATAAAATATATATTTATTATGTGAAGTTCATTTCGTATAATTTTGATTATATATGTATATATGAAATGAACTTTACATAATAAATATATATTTATATGTTAGAGATAATTTATAAATGACAATTCAAATTTCGCGCTGTTATAAGAAATTTGAAAGCAGACGTAATGTGCGCTAGCTTCATGGTGTTGGTCACGATCACGCGAGTTCTATACTTTTTCCCCATCCCGCAAAAGTGCTCAACGCGGCTAAAGAAGTTTTCACTTCAAAAATTATTTAATATTTGGAAATATATCTGACTTATAGAAAAAATGAATATTAATTAAAGAAAGAAATTGTTTTTAAAATATCCTGAATAATATGTAACAATTTTCAAGATAGAAATTTATTACAATATTACAATTATTAACTGTTGCATCATTGCATCAATCTGATTAAAATGAATGGAACTTCGGGTACTCAATAATAATAAATAAAATAATATTAATAAATATATTAAATAATATTTTATTGAAAAAATATTAAAAATTATAAAACTATCTAAAACTTAATTAATAAAAGAACAATGAATAAATAAATATAAAATAGTAATTTATTAAAAAGTAAACAATAGATAAAAAGAAAAAAAAATAACAAAATCATTATTTTCATTTTTAAATAACGATTCACCCGGCGTGTTTCGAACCGACGAAATCCACTCGTTAAAACATCACTAACGGTTAGAGTTTAACCTCTGGACTATATATATTTAGATAAAAAATTGTCATTTTTTTACTGTCTTAGCAGGCAGTATTTGATGTTTTTTATTTTTTTTTTTTTTTTGAGAGAGATTAATAAATATCTATATATATTTTATTAAAAATAAATATTTTTAATTTTATTTCGAAATTAAATAATAAATTTTAAAATATTTTAAATAAAAAAAAATATTAATACAATTTCAGTTAAAAAATAAAAATGGATGCCAATTTTGACGTTTTCCATATATAATTTTCAATTAAGAAATTAATAATGAAGCTGTATGTTTCAAGAGATGTAATCAATAAAACTCAATTTTTCTTTATAAATACTATTTCTAGTGTGAATTTGAAAAAAATCGTTAGAGCGGTTTTTGAGAACCAATATATATAGATAGATAGATATATACAATTTTAGCTAGCATAATAAGATAAGATGAAAATATACTTTGAATTTATTTTGAATAAGATATTCTTTATCATTTTAAATGAATGTTTTAAATCATTTTAATAAATGTTTTAAATCATTTTAAATAAATGATTTTAAATGAATGAATGGATGAAAATTCAAATTTTATATATAGTTTTTTATATATGTTTATTTATTCACAAAAATTTAATTGACATAATTATCAAATAATTGACATAATTATCAAAAAATAATAAAAGTTGTTACCTAGCTAAAGAGAGAGTAATAGAAATTGTTACCTGCAGGTAGACTTGTGAGACAGATAAGAGAATATACGTATTCCGAAAACACTGTTAATTAAAATGTAATAACTATTAACAATTAATAAAGTAGAAATAATTTCCCAACAAATATTTCACTTTTAGTTTAACAAAAAATCAAAAAAACAATATTTTGCAGAATAAAAACGAAACAAAAAACAAATATGAATATAATATAAATATTTTTTTAATTTTATTTTTAGAATAAATATTGTAATATATATAAATATAAATATAAATATAAAAATGCTTGTTTTTTATGCTTATATATATTGGATATATTGGATGTATTATGATACTGAGCACATGGCAAAGACTTTCTAAAAATAATTGTTTTAAAAAAAAAACGCAGGGAAAACCCAGAGATATGCCTCTTCGTTACCCCAATAGAGAGAGAGGGGTGGACAATTTTGCCAAGTGGCAGAGGAGGGGATGATTGGCTTCGACATATTTTGAAAATTCTCAACAACTACACAATATACCAACTGTGGTCGACAATTGGTAATTAATAATTAATTATAAATTGCAATTGCTAAAATATAAATTAAAGTTCTTTTAATTTATATTTCTATTTTTACGGTACCTTTCAATTATTCTATTTCATCTTAATTTAATAAAATAATATTAATAAATATATTAAATAATATTTTATTGAAAAAATATTAAAAATTATAAAACTATCTAAAACTTAATTAATAAAAGAACAATGAATAAATAAATTAAAAAGTAAACAATAGATAAAAAGAAAAAAAAATAACAAAATCATTATTTTCATTTTTAAATAACGATTCACCCGGCGAGTTTCGAACCGACGAAATCCACTCGTTAAAACATCAGTCCAACCGCTGGACTATATGTATTTAGATAAAAAATTGTCATTTTTTTACTGTCTTAGCAGGCAGTATTAAAAATTTTGACGTTTTCCATATAATATATAATTTTCAATTAAGAAATTAATAATGAAGCTGTATGTTTCAAGAGATATCATCAATAAAACTTAATTTTTCTTTATAAATACTATATCTAGTGTGAATTTGAAAAAAATCGTTAGAGCGGTTTTTGAGAACCATGATATATAGATAAATACATATATACAATTTTAGCTAGCATAATAAGATAAGATATATTTTTTCACCAGTTAGTTTATTGTAATAAAAAATTTCCGACAATGAATATAAAATTAATAATTTGTAAACTACCACTTTACAATATTACGATATTAGTAATTATCAAATTTTCCACAATATAGGTTAATAATTTGTTTGTTGATAAAATCTAATTACAGATGAGTAATCTCAAGGGTATGAAATTTCATATACACATTAAATTCAATAGCAAGAATAAAATCAAGAATAAAATCATCATTTACAGTGGATAATGAAATCCTGGAGGGTGAATCGAGAGCCGGGATGCAGTTGAAGGTCGGGAGGAGAGAGTGAGAGTGGGAGTGACCTAAGGGACTCGCTTTGCCTGGGTCTTTGAGCTGGCCCTGCCCTGCACCCAGCTAATTGATTTTCAACCCTCCCCCTTCTCCCCTTTTATTTCTAACCTCGCCCACACCAATGCATTCGATGCTAAAGCAGGAGATCGGAGATCGAATCCCTTGCTGGCGGGGGATGGCGATGGAATTTCAAAAGGGTTGTTTTTCGGAGATCCATGTCCCTGTATGCGCAGGTCAAAATGGCGGCCAGGAATCCCCGGTTGGCATGGCAACTGCAGCGCTGCGTCACCGACCTGCGCCGGTGACTCCCTGGGACACCCCGACTGGATCCATACTCCCGGGACGCTCAACGGGGTTATTCTTGCCAAATGACTAATCCAAATGCAATCGAAACGTGAAATTATTCCCCTCTTCTACGCGTTCAACCCCATCATTATTTTTCTTCTTTAATTAAACATGAGACTGACTCAGGTGTGGAGTGGATCACCAAGATGAAACACAACTAAAAATACAACCCCTAATCAATAATTGCACATCTTGTTCTTATTATTTCATTAAAAAAACGCAAAATAATTTTTTATCGTTTTTTTTATTAATATTGAATATATATATACTGCAATTATTATATTTACAATATAATTGATTTTTTTTTAATTGTAAAATATACAAATTTAATAATGTGGGATATGAATAATATAGAGATATAATAAAAATATCAAAATTATTTATTTATTAAGTTAATTACTACTTAAATCTTATATTTTAATTAATATTTCAGATGATTTTCAAGATACTTTGAAGATATATCGATTTTTATTTTTTTAATCCATATCCTCAAATCTAACCGATTATAAATTTATATTTTATATAAATATAATATTCTTCTTTCATTTTTTTACATGCATTTCATTAATATTTTAATCAGCCTATAATGTTTTATTATTTTTATATCTATTATTATTTATCATATTTTTAAATTTAAATTGATTAAAAAATAGAACTCATTTTACCAAAAATGATTAACAAGCTATCAGTATTATATTTATATATATATTCACTATATTCCATATATATATATAAAATAAATAACGTGTATCGATTCTTTAAATTATAATAAAAACATTTGCAGATAATGACAATCATAATTTTGAAATATTCTTTGTTCAGTTATTCATTTTCCCAATAGTCGTTTCTAGAGAAAAAACATGTTATTTGGTAGAATCAATAAAAAAAACTCACTAATGCTTAATTTTTAGGTATTAATCAATTTCTAAATTGTTGTTTTAATGGGCTATGTTTATATATAAAGAAAATAATTTTGTTATAAAAAAAACCTGAAAAAATTGACCAAAAAAACTTTAGATTTAAGTATATTTTTTAATTTTTTATTTACTCTAAATTTCCTAAATTATAATATATATATAGTAATTTCAATTTTTAAAAAATCCTTAATAAATATATAAAAAAATTAATGATTATTTATTAAATTTATTATTAATATATTAAGATTCCAGCAAATGTTTTTTTGATAATTAATTCTCTCTATAATATGGAGGAATATAAAAAAAATTGAATTCTATTATATTTTATTTATATTTAATAAATTTATTTATTTTATTTATTTATTTATTTTGATTTTATATTTGCATTATTTTTATTATAAATATATATTTGTTTTAGAATTACTTTTTAAATTTTATCAAATTTAAGTAATTTCAATTTTTTTTTGTTTAATTATATATTTAATACCATTATACTATTAATGAATTAAAAATCGATATGAATGTCTTGAATACTTTAAATTAAGTAAAAACTCAATTATTTTCAATGAATTTTTAAATTTTTTTTTAATGGGAACACTATGTATAACAATAATACTTGTGTATAGGGAAATGGTATTAAAAAATAGAAGAGACAATATTCGCCCATAAACGGTCTTCTTATCGCTGTTGGAAACCTGTCTGACTGATTACTAATCAAGAATATGTCACAGGAAACTTCTCTGTGGAAGGAGGCATGCTAACCCAAATTCTCCTAGAATGTTAACATTTCAATATAATATATATATATATATGAATATAATAGGCATAGAATATGAAATAAAAAGTCTAAGGGGGGAACGAACAAGGTTTTTCCGATGAAAAAAAAAAATCGCGAAAGCAGCAATTAGTCAGCAATGGATGGCGGTTAAAATAATTATTACAATGCATTTGATCGAAGATTCATTTAGTATTTAATAGCCGGCAAATAATTCGCTTTCAGATAAATTAAAAAAAAGTGTTATTCTGCATATACAAACATTTTTTTTTCTTTTTTCATTTAATTTTCAATTAATTTATTTTCAAGAAGCAAAATAAAATGGAAATAATATTTTATTAGCAATTATTTTTATCATATCTCTCTCTCTCTATATATATATATATATATATATATATACATTATCAATAAATTAATACTTATTTATCTATTGACTTTGAAAACAAAAGAAACTAGAAAAATAAAAATAAAAAAAAGATAAATATTTAAGAAATTATTTATTTTTTGTCATAAATATTCAACTAAAAACGTTGGGCGCTTTTAGTTTTCATTTGATTTCATGCAATTAAATTCCTTTATAGAGCTGTAATTTATATATATACATATATACATCACACTAAAACACTTCAATAACAAGTAAAACTATTTCTTCTAATATAATCAACTGTTTGGGATTTGATTGATAATATGTAAATTTAATATATTTATTCCTAGAATATGATGGAATTCATCCATAAACTTGGTCAGGCTTATAGAAAAACTATTTTATTCTTTTTAGTCCATGAGAAAAACTTTATTTTATAATTTTTTTTATATTTATATTTTTCTTTAATAATATAGAAAAAGAAAAATGTATTTTTCTCTAATTTATTAGATATATAATATATAATTATTATTCAGATATCAGACTGAATTTAGAAAACATTATATTTTTTTACATTTATTCTGTTTATATTAATTAATTAATTCAGTGTCAGTTTTATAATTTACATTTAAAATGGAATGGTTGTAAAGAGGCCACCTTGAATTTAAGTTTAATTTAACTGATGACACACACTTTCGAATCATTCCTATACAATCCAATTTTTAAACATTTTTACATTACATAAAATTAATTAATTATCTCATTTGAGATGTATAGTAATGATAATGTATATAATGTTGCACTAGAAAACGTGATGACGAGTTTTTATTTCTAAGCAACTCCAAAAATCAAAATATATATTACTTAAATATAATTAATAAAAGTCTATAATTAATAAATTGAAATTTGATTTTAGTCACATAGAAATTAAATAAATAATCGAAAAATTTTATATTCACTAAAAATTTTTAGTTTATTTAAAAAAAAACTAGAAATAAATTTAAAGATTAAATAAATATTCTTCATTTTTAATATATATATATGGATAAAAAAAGTAATATATTATGTTATAAATAATAAGTGTGGTACTAAGTATGATAATGTCAATGACCCATATAAGACCTATGTATTGTATAAATGCAAAATTAATTTAAAAGATTTCAAATATATCTGTTTTTAAAATTTCTTATCAGTTGTTTTAAAGATAAATGATGCATTTTATATATATATTCTTTTTGAGATTTTAATTAATTTTAAGATTTCCTTTTGTTTTGTTTTTTATGTGATTGGAATATTTCATATTTTTCATTTCTTTCTTATTATTTATCTGATAATGAAAATATTAATTTGATTTAATTTTTCATTTTCCTATTCAAATTGTCTAATTGGATTTTTAGATAAATTCTTCGGATAATTATCTTCTAGTTTTCATTTATGCCAAAATTTTGTCAATATTTTTTTTAATGTAAATACGCGTATATGAATATTTTATTTTATATTATATGCAACAAAAATGTTTATTGATTATTATTTAATTGGAATATTTAATCAGCCATCAATCAATTATCTTTTTTTTCAAAAAATCAAAAAATATTAGTATTAAACTCTTAATAAGAATAAGAATTTATAAAAAGCTCTGTGCCCCAAATGCCTTTCCTGGTTCAAAGTACCTGTCGATTCTTGTTTGACAATGAATATAAAAATGTTAATATTATTTTTAATAAATTTTAACAATTTTAATAAAGCAAAAAATTATTATAATAATATATAAAAAAAATCTCTTTGTGGATCCTAAGTAAGAACAGCAACTATTAAGTCAGTTATATTAATTAGGTGTTTTATGATCAGTAGATCAGGTCCTATCAACCTTTATCTTGATTATCATGATTGGAGGCGCTACTTTTTTACCAAGTAGCTTTCCAATCCTGGAGGCTGAGTTGACATCCTCTTATTCACCTCAGTTAAATAAATTCCCTTGCCCCATACTCCGTGGCGTCTAATGTTAAAACATACATTATAACGTTTTTCTTAACTTCCCTTGGTGTCTGTCTTTCTGTCTCTCTGTCTGTCTGTTCTCTCTTTTGTCAAATTGAAATCGATTTTTCATCAACTTTTAATTGAGATAGACTTTTGAAAATTTTTATAGATATTTCAATGGATTCCTAGAAGGTATAGAAGAAATATAATTGAATTATAATTAATTAATTGTAATGGATTTTGAAAGATAAATATTGATTCCAGGATAGATTTTTATTTTGAACGTATTTAAAAATATTTCATAGCATTAAAATTAATGATGAATTCTTATTAATCAGTTGTATCGCCAATGAGGAGGGATGTCTTCCCCTCAGATGGTATAGAGAAAATATATTTCTTTTATACATTGTATATGTCCCCGATAGAAAGGAAACGAAACAATAGAATAATCTTTTTTTTATGAAGACAATATATATATCTATTTATAAAATATACATTTATATATATAATAATGTATATATTTATATATATATATATACATTTATAAAATCTCATATTAATAAAAATTATTTATTTATAAATATAATATAATATAAAAATTATTATTCAACAATACTTAACATAAATGCATAAAATCAATTTTGGAAAATTAATATATTTTTATGTTTTATTCAATTTGTAAATTTTCGTAAAACTTCATCTTTTCTCTATTTCTCTAGTTATATTAAATAAATTTATCATATTAAAATTGCACTAAAAAGAATAAAATAATATAAATATAAAAAACTTTTATAAAATAACGTTTTTCCAATGGACTAAAAAGAATAAAATAATTTTTCTATGAGTCTGACAAAGTTTATGGATGAATTGCTTCTTATTCAACGAAAAACGTTGGGCGCATTTAGTTATATGCAATTAACTTCCTTTATGGAGCTATAATTCATATATATATATATATATATATATACTATATATATATATATATATATACTAAGATACATACCACACAAAAACACTTAATTAACAAGTAACACTATTTCTTCAAATATAATCAACCATTTTGGAAATATGTATATTTAATAAAAATTCTTTTAAATTTTGATACATACTTTGATATAAGTATATTACGGAAAAAAATAATAAAAGATTAATTTCTTAGCTCTTAAACTATCAATTTTCTTGCATGATAAAAAAATTTGTCAGTTTATATGTTTAATAAAATTTTTATTATTACAAAAAAATTTGACTTGGTTGTTCATATAAATAAATTAAACTGAATGAGCCCAAAGTTTTTCGTCGAATATGAAGCAATTCATCCATAAACTTTGTCAGGCTTATAGAAAAATTATTTTATTCTTTTTAGTCCATTGGAAAAACGTTATTTTATAAATTTTTTTTATATTTATATTTTTATTTTTATTTCTAATCACCAAATAATTCATTAATTCATTAACTTTTCCTAAAAAAGTTCTTTTTTATATATTCCTATTCTTTAATTAACATTTTAAATGAATATCAATTAAAGAAAGATTGTTTTTAAAAAATCAGACACTTATAAAGAATTATACTAATAATTTTCCTATAAAAATTTATATTTTCCAAAACCACCTTGGATCATTGTAAAGTTTTGATTTGGATATTGAATATTAATTTTAAGGAATTAAAAAAAAAAAATTAAATAATATACATTTTTATTTCTAATCATCATCATATCAATCAACTTTAAATTACTTTAATTAAGAAGAAAAATACTTTTTCTAATAAATAACATCGATAGATGCAGTCAATTGATCTGATCCATTCTAACATATATATTTTTGTTTTGTTATAAAATTAAAAAACTACATGACTAAGTGTTGTGGGACTCCTCCCTATCATTAAATACCTAAATTATTACTCGTATAATTTATTTATATTTTTTATAATTGTTAAATTAAAAATAAAAGATTATTTTTTATTAAATTAATTGGTTTATTATTTGATGTATCTATAGATTTTCTAATCTAAAATATATATTTATATATAGCTACTATATACCATATAGGCGTCATTAGAGTATGTCAAAATATAAAATAAATAGAAATATATATCAACTGACTAATAATCAATAAACATTTCTAATTTATTTACTTAAATAATCTTTCAACAAGAAAAAGTTTATAAAATTATAATATGAATGTTTTTTTTTGAGTTTTCAAAAAAAAAGATCATTGAATATTATTATTAATAGTAATAATAATAGTAAGAAAAATTTAGAAAAATTAATCGATTTAAGGAGTTTTTTATTTGAGAAGATGCATTTCAGTTGAAGCTACTGCTTGCTGGAATTGATGGCCTGGACCAATGAAGGAGCGGCGTGACCCCCTCGGTAGGCGGCTGCCTTTGATTGGCCAGTCAGCATCCCGGCCAGTCGCCGTTTCATCCTCGCCACTCAACAGCGCTTCCAAGCTACTTTCATCTCTCCTCGCGTGTTTGTATTGATTTACAAAAAATTTTAAATTAACAATTCATTTCAAATATTACAAATAAATACCTCTTGATGAGTGTAGATTTTTCATAGAATTTATCATTGAAAATATTAAATTAAATAAATAAATAAGTGAACCTAGATAAGAGGCCATGAAACCTTTTAATGTTGATCTGTGCATTTATCGTACTGCAAAAAAACTAATAATTTTAAACCCGTAATCCTGTCTTCATAAAGAATACAACAAATAAATATTATAATAAAACTTGTTAACAGCTTGGATGTTATCTCCATCCCATTTCTATTCTCTCCTAATTCCCGCTTATATGATTTTATATTTATCTTTATTTTTATTTATTTTATTTTTACCCAGTGCTCGTTTTCAATTGGATTGGAATGATAATTATTTAATTGAGTTATTATGACATGGATTTGGATAAAACTTTACCAGTGGATTCCTTTTTTAATTACAAATAAACTTTTCTTATGCAATTTATGCGGGTCGCTTCTAGTTTAAGAGAGAAAAATGATTTAAGTTTGTCAGATTAACTTATTATGAACCGCGAAATATGATGTCATTAAGTAATGTTTTATTTACTAATTCACTAATTATTCACTTATTCCTAGATTTCGTTTTTTTTTGGTTCGGTTTGAGTATAGAAAAATTATTTAATTAATTAATTTTTTAATCTTCTTATATCCAAACCGAACTTATAAAAAAAACCCCGAAAATTACTAGAGCCCTTTGGTAGTCAAATAAAAAACATGGAAGCTAAATAGAATATCAATGGATTTATATGCAAACACTTTAATCCTTTTTATCTTTTAAACTAGAAGCGACCCGCGAAAATTGCATAAGAAAAGTTTATTTGGAATTAAAGAAGGAACCAACTGTTAAAGTTTTATCCAAATCCATGTCATAATAACTTGATTGAATAATTACCAATTTAATGTATATATATATTATTATTATTATTATTAATAGTGTGTTGTTAGAATATATTATTATAATAAATAAAATAAAAGAAGGGGAGCTCGAAGTTTACAGTCCAGTTCTCCCGATTGGAGTGCTCTGACCAGGCAGGAACGTTGAGGTCAATGAAACTTTATCAATTCTTTCTTTCATTTGTTTTTATAATTTTTTTTTCCTAAACGACTGTTTTCCTTTATCGAATGTATTTGTATGCTACGTAGCTTTAGTCGGAATGTTAAGAGACTGAATTGAAAAATGGTTGATGTTTTTTTGCCTATAAACAAACGTATATCATGCAAATTTTCTCGGGATTAAACAACGATATCAATTTATGGTAATATCTTGAAATAGGAGAAAAAAACTCGTGAAGCACATAATTATGATAATATTCAAATTATTTTTATTTTAATTTTCTTCTAACAGAGGGAGAGGTGTTGAGTGATTTACAGATCATAATTAAAATAAGATTCCACCTTTTCAGATAATCCCTATTTGAATATTCTTAGAATTTATAATCTTTTATTAAAATTATATTATAATTCTTTTTCCGAGACACATTACGATAATATAAGGTAACACAATTTATAGAGCAATAATTACTTCATTTGAACCAAAAATAGAAAAAATATAATTCTTTTTTTTAATATACAAATAAAATAAGCAATGAAAAAAAGTCTATAATTTATTTGCCTAATTAAAAAAAAACAATTCACACATGAAGTAGATGCATTTCAAATAAGTAAATTATACAAATTTCAAAATAAAGTTAAATTTTATATGAAAATAATCGATTTGATTGATAAACTAGCTCCTTTCCTACAACATTGAAGATTCTAAGAAGAAAGATATAATGATGGTGTAACTACCGAAATGTGCATAAAACAAACAAATAATTAAATTAAATAAATTTCAAATTGAACAATTCTTTATTAAATCTTGCTACTCTAAGTTTAAATTCGAATTTAAAAATAAAATAAAATATCTAGATTAAAGTGTTGTAGATCTTTTATATTTAAATATTCGAAATAAAATTTAAATAAGTCTATAAATTATTAAAAAAATAATTAAAATGCAATATATACCTATCACTACAATATTTAATCTATTTTAAAATCTATTTGGCAATCAAATAAAGGAAAAATTTATTAAATCTTTTACTTTCACTTTCAATACATTTATCGTTGTTTCTAATGAATTAAACGTTAGTGAAAAGCTCGAAGTATTTTTTGTTGACCTAATAATACAATTTTCAATGTTTATTATCATTATTAATAGAGATTTTTTAATGTTTATCTCTTTCATCAAATTTTTCTAAGAATCTAAAAGGTTTTTCCAAACTACGAATCAAATTTATCCCAAGTATCATTCTAATTAATATTTAATTAAGATTATAAGATGAAAATAATGGAAAGTGAGAAAAAGATAGAAAATCATATATATATATATATCATAATATCATATAAAATGGAATTTTAGTATCTTGAAAGATATCCGGAGTTTCAATTAAAAGTGAATGGATCCGCAAACTTGGAAAAAAAATTATGCAACCAATTAAGTGAAAAGAGGATCATTATCTTTTTTGATAAATTAAATTGATATGTAACCATTAAACGTGAAGAAATACTAAATACCGATGGAATGAGAGAGGAATATGATTAGGAGATAGAAAGAGAGAGAACAGGAGCGGTCAATGCATTTTTTTTCCTTTACTATTTATAAAAAGTATTCCTTAATATTTGTAACCCTTTTCCAATCTCTATGTCAAAAATATTATGAATTTTATTAATCTTTGATTTATTCTACTTGCAATTGAAACAAACTTTCGTTGAATAATTTTAAATCAATTTTTGGAACATTAAAACCTAAAAAATTATTAAAATCTTAATTAAGTATATTATTTGCATATTTAAAGAATACCCTACTCTCAAAAAGTATCTTTAAAAAGATAATAAGTATTATAAGTTAAAAAAAATTAAGATTATTTTGAGTTTAATATTATTTACCGAAATGCGCATAAAGCAAATAATATAAACCAATCTGAAATTTCACCAAGTGCTAAATAAGAAAAATATTTTGATCATTTATTTATTATGGTTTATATTTCACAGTATATTTTTTAATAGACATTTTTGATTAAAATAAAAATAAAATAAATTATTAAAGTCATTTAATTTATTTATTTATTTTATGAATAAACGGATTAATCATTTTGCTTAAAAGTTTTAAAATTTTTCTGAATTAAATTAAAATAATATTCAATTTCTTATAACTTTTTGGGGGTAATAGTTTAATTTAAATTTTTTTTTCCCTTTATATAGGAAAATAAAATTATAATTTCCTCTCTTGTGTTAATTCATTTACCTATTACATACATGTATTATACTTAAATATTAAAAATGTTAGAAGAAAATAAAATAAATATACACACAATCATATACGTAAAAGTTAATTCAACTTCTACATTTTTTTATGAAGAACTTTTTACATTATTTATTTATAAAATTGTTTAACATCACAAATATATATATATGTTATAAAAATTATTGTTTATGTATATTTTCGTTTATTCCTCGAATTTTTTCTATGTTTCGATCACATCTGCCTTCTTCTTTAGTGAATATTGATTTTTTAAAATGTTTCTCAATATATCCAATATTTCTTTTTTTTTCATAAAACAACCCATCTTTCTTCCTACAATAGAAATTTCCTTTCTCATTCCTGTACTCAAAAAGAACAGAAACCAATCGGCCCATATTCCCATGAATTCAGAAACCACATTTTTTTTATAATTTAATATACCAGCATATAACGTTTCGGTCATTGATTCAGGAACCATTAATTGCATGAGTTATTCTTCCCATAACCTTGAATAAACAGGACAAATATAGGAAAAAAAAATTTTCTGTACATATTTAATAAATAAATAACATATTTATATAATTCAATACTTTTCAAACTAGAAAAATCTTTCAATTGATTATTAAATAATATAATTATGTATTTTTGAAATTGTTTTCAAATCTTAGAGGAATCTTCTGAATAATATATACTAATATAATTATATGATTAACCCGAAATATATTCCATCAATAAGAAAATATACCTATTATAAAACTTTAAAATATCACCTGGTGAATTAATATTGGAAACCTTGATTGAGGATTAAGACAGAAAAAAAGTGAAAATATTCAGATCAAGATAATACTAACAACCTTGAATACGTCTTCCCTACTTAATATTTATTTAGGAATCGGTTCAACAATATCCATAATATTGATATACTTGTATATGCGTTGGATTTTTGAGACACATCAAACGGCAATCCACAATGTTAGTGGAATATCAAAATTATTGTTGATGGTATATTGTTGATAAAGAAGTTGAAGGACATCATCTGAATGTCTGAAAATTGCAAAGTTCTCGAAAATTTATATGAAGTTTGTTGAAGGGTAAAATTATTCATATTTACCTTCCTTATTCAATTCAAAGTAATGAATAAATTAAAAAGGATAATGGATATTGGTAGCATGGCTGAAATTACAATATGATTATCTTAAACAAAACGAAAATGATTAATCTTTCTGAAATACAACCCAAATCATACAACGGTAACGGTAATTGATAACTTCAAAGTTTATTTAAGTTTAAACTTCTTTTATAGATTTTGGTATTCACTTTTTGGTAGTTATTTAGATATTAAACGTAGCACCTCCATTCAGATAAGAATATAAAGGGTGTTTCTTTTAGAGGTATAGAACTTTAAATTGCAATAAAACAACGATGGATTATTCGATTGACATGAATTTAATTTATAGATAATCTTGTGGCATTACATTTTATATATGATTTCTGGCATATGACCGCCACGGGTGGCTCGGATGTAGTCCAATCTGGACGTCCAATTTTCGATAACTTTTACCAACATTTGTGGCCGTATATCGTCAATAACACGGCGAATGTTGTCTTCCAAATGGTCAAGCGTTTGTGGCTTATCCGCATAGACCAATGATTTTACATAGCCCCACAGAAGCGGTGTTAAATCACATGATCTTGGAGTCCAATTCACAGGTCCAAAACGTGAAATTAGGCGGACACCAAACGTGTCTTTCAATAAATCAATTGTGGCACGAGCTGTGTGACATGTTGAACCGTCTTGTCGGAACCACAGCTCCTGGACATCATGGTTGTTCAATTCAGGAATGAAAAAGTTAGTAATTCCTGTTCTCGATGGCGAATGGACCCATTCGGGTCTTCCTCAATGCTACGCTCTACAGTAGCAATAGCTTCTTCTGTACGCACCGTACGGCGTCTCTGGGGATGCGAGTTATCAATAAGAGTAAACGTGGTGCGAAAACGTTCCATGGTTAATCGAATTAACTGCTCTGATGGACGATTTTGTCGACGTTTTGTGGACGTAGTGCACGATTCCGCACAGAAATAAAATTGCACTATTTGCAAGCATTGTTCAGGCGTGAGTCTATTCATGATGAATTGTCAAACCAAACTGAGAATAAATCATATGACAGCTGTTAAATCGGTCATCAACTTTAACAGCAATGCCAACTTAAAGTTCTATACATCGAAAAAAACACCCTTTACTAAATATTTTCTCGTTTCCGTAACGTAAATAATTTTGTACGTTCATTTACTCCTCTTTTGATTGATTGGTCGTTGGTACGAATACTAAAAGAAACAAGAAGACGGAGTTTAGCTTGGATGATGTCTTGCGTTTAGTATGCATGCATGCGACGGTTGAATTCGCCTGGGAGAAGGGACACCTGCCGCTTCTTTTAATCGAGCAATTATCAACCGGGCAGGCCGTTGCGTTTCCGGAGTACTCTACGCCCATCCACTCTCTCTCTCACTTTATCTAACTATCTGGCCAACTCCACTCTAGCTAGTATCTCCCTCATTTTTCATCATGGCGGGAATGAAAGAGGAACCAGCATTCGTTGCACTTTTTATTTCCCATTTTAAATACTTAACTACGTTTCTTCTTTTAATTAGAAGAAAAAAACCGCTCTCTCTCTCTCTCTCTACATATATTATAATTTAAACGTCTAATATCATTAAATTATTCTCTGTGAAGTTGACTAAAAATCATCTAACTCATTTATAACTTAAAATAAATGATTTTTAAAAATTCGATTTATTGATTAGTATACCATTTTTTTTTTTTTTTTTGGTAAAATTATTTATCTAAATTTTGAAAAGATTCATCTATTCAGATAGATTCTATTATCTAGAACGAAATTCATTGTTTGTGCTAAATATAAAGAGATAAATTGAATTTTTATTCAAGAACGCGTTGTTAATTATTTATACACTTGTTCAAATTTAGAAAGTTTGAAAAGATCCAATGAATTGATTATCATTGAGTGATGAATTACTAGTTATATTAAATTATTACACATTATTAGTATAAATTTTCATATTATAAATTCAATTTTTTTTTTGTTCGCTAAAATTGATAATTTAAATTGTTTTAGAGAAAAATCAAAATTATACTGACTGATTAAAGGTTTAGTTCATGTTCTAAAAATTGATGATAATTTCCACAAGTCCAATTTTAGAATCTTTATTGTTAATGAAAACTTTATCCATAAACTAAATACACTAAGATCAATCTTTTTTCAGTATATTTTATTACATATATTATTTAGGTGAATTTAAGTTTTGATTTTTGATTACGATTCGTTATAATTATGAAGACACGTTACAAATTTTGGTCCAGGTTCTAAAATTTGATAATTTGCACAAATCCAAATTTAGAATCTTTATTGTTAATGAAAACTTTATTCATAAACTAAATACATCTTTTTTCAGTATATTTTATTTAGGTGAATTTAGGTACTGATTTTTGATTATGATTCATTATATTATGAAATTTCGGTCCAGGTTCTAAAAGTTGATAATTTGTACAAGTCCAATTTTAGAATCATTATTGTTAAACTTTATCCATAAACTATATACACACTATATCATCTTTTTTCAGTAATTTATTTTATTTATTGGACTTTAAGTCTTCTTGGTATTTGTTATGATTGAATTATTTTTGGATAAAATATCATTCTGTTTATATTATCAAATGCATTGGAAATACTATTTAAGTATTATGTTTGTAAACAAGAAAAGTTCAGATAACTTCTCCCTGATGAACGCATGAAGGTTGTTCTTCATGAATTTTCTGGCCTGTGTTGTTGTTATTGTCGATGCTCGTGAATGTTTTCTTTCCCAAGAAGAGCAAGCAATTTGCTGAGGAGAACAGGAAGGTGAGTGGTGCAGATGGGTGTCTCGCTTCAAGGAAGGCGGGCGTCTCGTAAGTTTCGGTCCGTCGCTCCCGGTTCTGGAGCCAAGCAGTTGGCCGGAGCGGATATCCAAGGTACACTCAGCTCGAAAGACAAGGGACACTAAAGCAAGCATCGATAACAAACATGGACACCATCCATCCATACATTACACTAACTTACACACAATTAGCAAATATATTTTAAATTTGATTATTACAGATCAATAAACATATAATATGTTGAATTAATTTAATTGAATTATATCTAAGAGCATCTAATAAATATATAATCAATAAAGTATATATATATATATATTTATTTATTTCTAGATTTATTTCTTTTTAGTATCTCGCCAAAGACAGTATTGCGATCACGAAAATTTTCGATGTCGAGATTTTGATGTTTTTATACGTTTTGAAGGCTCCTGAGTCATTTTCACTACCAAAAGGTTGAGAAAAATGTCTGTCTGTGAGTGAGTGTGTGTGTGTATGTAGACAAGATTACGAAAAAACGGTTTGAGCTAGAATCATGAATTTTGGTACACGGGCATTATTCAAAATTCGTAGTTTTCTATCAACTTTTGAGAAATGTAGCTCTTTCAGAAGAGGGTCATACCGTCCACGTTTTCATTTTTTTCTTCTAAACTGAGCGTAAAAATAATATATGTTTAATAGTTTTTCACATGATTAAAAATTGTATAAAACTGCTATATATAGAATTTCAGCTTGATTGAATTTTTTAAATTTTTTATCACGTGGACTGCCAATCACACGCCAAAACGTGACGTGGTATCATTAACAAAGAGCCAAACACGCACTGCTTTAATAAATATTATTTAATAATTTTAACTTAGAATTTATAATTAATTAAATTTAATTTAACGATAATATATGTTAATTAATCCAATTCAAATTTGCGAGATAGTCAAGTGGAGACACTCCAGATTTTTTTCTTATAGAATTGTAATTTTATAAATTCCACACATGTTGGTGTCATTTTATTGTTTAATAGGTAGTATTGTTTTTTAAAAATAAAGTAGTAATTTATGATTCTTTATTTTTTACCGACCGACGATAGTAAGGGAGGTATTGTTTTCACACCAAATTTCACATGTGGAGATTTTTACATATCTCCACGAATCATGCATTTTCTGAACAGAAAAAAGTATTTTTAGCATGATGTCTGTCCGTCCGTCTGTCCGTCCGTATAGATGTGTACAGCCTGAACGGCTCAACCGATTTTGATGAAATTTGGTATATTTACTTAATGCATCAGTGGGATGAATTGATCAACTTTTGGTGCAAATCCGAAAACCGGAAGTGGTAGTATTAGCGATTGACGATAGGAAGGGAAGGGTTATTTTCACACCAAATTTCACAGAGAGATTTTTTTATATATCACCACGAATCATACACTTTGTATTGGTTTTATCCTCGGGAAAATCATATTTATTAGTTTTTTCTTGATTTAAAATTATATGACGTAATCCAGCCATTCATGACGTCACAGCCTGGTCTTGCATATATATTATAAATAAAATAAAATTAAAAATGTTTATATTTATTATTTATGTATCCATATCTGTTTTTATTACATTAATAGATATATGAAAATTATTTGAAATTGTTTCTGTAGCTGGAAATTAATTTATTTCAAACCGTCGGTCGGTTCGGACCTGGCCACAGGTCAACTTATTTATTTACAAAATTGTAAACAAATTATTATACCGCTAAACATTCAAAAAGTCAAAATTACTGCAATTTTTCAATTAAAAAAAACAAACAAAAGAATGGAAACTAGATATTGGTTGCCTCATCAACAATCCATTATGAATATTTTACAAAAAGGATGTCAATAAAAAAATCAAAATTCAAAATTTGACTAATTAGCAAGTTCACAGTTATTTATTTCAATATATTATGTTTGTTTTTTATACTGAGAATTATAAGTTCATTCAAACTATACAATTTCAAATGTCCTTGATGTGCAGTTATTTTATATTCATATTTTTAATTATATTCATTGAATCCTTTAATTTAACACTATATAATTTATTTTTATAAAAATTAATTTAATTTATTAATATTTTTATTAATCAATGAGACAAACAATGCTAATGTAAAATAGAATTTAAAAAATTTAAAAAAATGGATGCCAATTTTGTTAAAATTCAATCCAAATACTTGAATTATAGAATAAACAAACTACTGGTGGTATGCAAAGTAATATAAAATTTATATTATATATGGGGATCGAGCCTAGCAACTTGCTTTTCTTTAATTTTGAAAAAAATATTTTATATTTATTTATATGGATATTTCAATTTTTATTTAAAACGCTGGCTCCTATTGTCTATTGATTTTATGTGGCGGCATAAGCCACCGGTGGTACATGCTGGCGGGAACGTGTTAAATATTTAAATGTTTAATATATTTTTAATTAAAAAAAAAATAAAAAAAATAAATTGGTTCAAACCCAAACAATTATGATTTAATCGAAAATTGAAAAATACCTGTGATTTCATTCTGTATTAAGTTGTTTAAAAATAAATAAATAAAAATTTCTGAAAAAAAAAAAAATAAAAATAAATAAAATTACTAAAATTTTTCTTATTTAAACTGAATAAAATAATATATAAAATGTATTAAATATACGACAAATTACTCATTAATTATTCATATTTTTTTATCTAAAATATAATAAATATGTTATTATCATTTCAAAGTGGTTTCATAGTTTATTTCAATTCAAATATAGATTTGATCCACTAAGTAAAAAGTAAATATAAATAAAACAGATTCAATTAGTATGGATTTAAATTAAATGGATCATTAAAAATGAAGATTCCATTTGTCCGCTGGCTACTGATTAGATTCTCCAACTACAAATTCCCAGTAGTGGGAACAGGGAAGCCTGTAATTGTGAAATCCAATATCTCTCTCGACTCGAAACGATACCTGTATCCCTTCTCTTTTTACATGGATTATTAATTAAACTAGTTTTTTTTTTTTGACTATGATTAGAAGGAGAGACGCTTATCAATTATGGATCAGGGACATTGTATGCTTCAATTAATTTTTACTAGCAGCCACAAAAAAAGGGGGGTTCCAAACGATTCTCAGACAAATCTTATTAATTATTTATATTCATTTTCAAATTATCTCTTACTATATATATATATATAATTTTTAACTTAACATTCATTTTTTTAATATTTAAATAAAGTTGTAGAAATATTATTTTTTTCCAAAAAGAGAAATTTTATATTATAATTTCGAAATCGTTATTTTATAGATACAAACAAAATCTACAAAAAAAAAAACAACTTTTCTGAAAGGTAACGTTTATTTTTCTAATTTTTTAACTACTTAATACTCTATTTTAATACTATTCGAATCTAATTAAAAATTACTATCTTCTTTTATTTTATTAATTGTGATAAATTATTCAATATTTTTAAGGTCATGGGTGTAAGAATTGGAATTGAAATTACCTCAAAAGTTTTGAACACATAACCAAATATATTTTTTTATAGATTCTAATAAAAATCCATAAAACTTTTAATATTTTTTAATTATAAAATATAATTTATATTTTTAAGGGTAAAATTTTTATTCCCTTGATTTGATTTTTGATTTAAACATTTATATATATATCATTTACAAGATAAAAATCGAAAACCTTTCTATTACTAATTAATTATTCTTATTATTATCTATTTTATTAATAAAATGAAATATTAGAAAACAGTTGAAAGACCAAGGACGCAGTTGATCGTCATTATAAAGGGAGATGTGAGAGAATTAGGAGTGGAGAAGAATTAGGTGGAGGTGGATCAGATTATCAACAAATAGAGGAACTTCCGAATTGGAAAAATGGAGAAGTAGATATATAATAATAAACCAAACAATAATAATAATAAATTAAATAGTCATTTTTAATATATTTTTTTTTATTAACAGTTAATTTTTATTCATCTATTCTGTACGCTCTAAACTAAAATAAAATTAATTATTTATTTATTAATTTATTAATAAATTAATTACTTGTAACTTTGAATGAATTCTATTTTGATGACTTAAATGTCATTTTCAAGACATTTAATACATTTCATCTGCATTTTTTTTTTGTTTTTTATAAAGTTCGAATGCAATATAAAAGTTGTAAATATTTTTCTCATAATTATCTGTTTTACAAAGATGTTCCTTCAAGTTATGAGTTGGATTTCAAAGGAACCGCATATCTCGATTAATTCCTGGTAATCAAATAAATCATTACACGTAAGTGAATTCTAAGAAAATTGTTATAAATTTACTTGGCAAGTCCAATGGAAAAGAGTGAGAGGGAGGGAAAGAGAGTTTTTAATTAAATGCTTGTAATAAATAATATAATGCCGCTTGCAGTATTAATATGCTTGAAGTGTTATGATCTGAACTTTTTATAGTATATCTCTCTCTCTTTTGACTTATGAAGAATAAGAAAATAGATTTCCAAGAGGAGAGGGTCCGAATGGAATCCCAATGAGTTCCAATTTATGTTCCATTGGACTTTCCATTTAAAACAAGTAACTTAAAAATTTAATCTTTTCATCATTCAAACACAAGAAAGAAATTTTAACTTGATAATAAAAGAAATTCATTTAAGAATTTTTCTTTTATTTGTATTCTTGTGCATTTGTACTCTAATACAGAGGTTCTCAAACTTTTTGAAGTTGGTACCAAAGAAACTTAAATCAATGATTTCGTTATTATAGTAAGTAGGTATCACCATCAGAATATAAGGTACCACCAGTGATATATGTTGCATAGTTTGAGAACCTCTGCTCTAATACATAGGAATATACGAGGTCTGATTAAAAGAAAATGTGAATTTTGAATTTTCGCGGGTTGTGTACATTCGATTATCGAATTTTTTTTTTTTTTGTTATATTGCTTCTCATATGTTTCTCATCTGTTAACATTATCAGCCATTTTGGATTAGTAGTTTGTTTTTGACAACTGAAAAAGTTTGTGTTTCACCAGTGATATATGTATGTTTCACCCTCCCAATTTAATTTTTATTTCAATTTCTATCATTATTATTTTATTTTGTCTGTCCTCTGAGTCTTTGATCTTTCTTCCTATTTTTTACACATTTAGTTTTTCATAATAATTATTCTCCTTTCTCCCATCTACGATACCGTTCTTCATAAACTTTTCAATTTTGAACTCTGAGGAAGCATAAAGATCATGCAATACATAAATTGCACAAACTTCACCTTTGATCCCACCTTAGTGTTTGCTTCCAAATATAAATGTTATTATGTACTCTATTTAAATTTTATATTTAAAGATAAACATTGGATTTAAAAATTTTAGCATTATCCATCCATAAATTCTATATTTACTTTTATATTTGTTTTTCTTATTTTCTAAAATTTATTAATATATATTTGAATAAATTCTATAAAAATACTCTTTCATTTCATCCATATAAATTCCCATAATCCCCATATTATTTAAAATAATTTTTCATTTTAATCTGTATACATAAATTAAGGGTTTATCTCAATGAACTTAATTTATCATCCAAAGATCTAATTATATTTGTTTATATATTTTATTACTATGGTAAATGATAAAAATATTTTTTTAAACTAAATCTACTTAAGGATACATAAATATAAATTCAAAATTTCATATTTTAAACTTTGATCTATGCCTAAACTATTCGTGAAAAATTTTCTAAATACTATTATGTTTGAACTCAATTTTCTAAATCAAATGTTATCTTTATATGTAAAAGAACGTAAAAAATATTACATAATACATAAATACCTAAATATAATAACAATAATAATACTAAAGGGAAATAGTTCTTATACATAATATTACAATCATACATAAATACATATTGTTCAAGAATATTATTTGAAATGTTATCTCTGCCCTTGGATGCAGCAGGTAACAAATAAGGATATATTTAACTGAGATGGATCTTTGTTTTTCAAGACACACCCCATATCACATTTCCTTCTCTGGCATTCAGTTTTAATCCTTTAAATTTTCATATAATTCTCAACTCACGTAGTTAAATTTAACTATGATTAATAAAAATCATTAATTTATTGATTACAATCATTAGAATATTTAAAAAGTATTTATTATATATTAAAATGTAAATAGGTCAACAATTTAAAATAAAATTATATCATTCAAAATATATTATGAATATTCTAAAAAATGAACAGAATTTTTCAAAATGCAAAAGTTATTATCTCGATGTGATATTATTAACTCAATTTCATAGTATTCATTATTTCATGATTTTATTTCAAAATGTATTTGATTATCAATTTTTTATCTTCGTTTTAATTTTTATATCAATACTATTTTTGTATTAAATAAAATTAATTATTCTAATTTATTCAAAATTATAAATAATAAAATAAAATATAATATGTAATTCATATATTTATTTATTTATAATTACATATTTATTTAATTAATCAATAGTATTAATTGAAAAGTTAAATAAGTATTTTTTTTTTGTTTCAAACGCTCTGGTGCACTGATGAATAATAGTCCAGGATAATTGATTGTATTTAATTTGTTAAGGTGCAATATTAGATTTTTTTTAAATGATAATGAAATGCAAATTTATTTAATCATTTATTTATTTTTAGTTAAGTAAAAATATAAACACGATGGTTCGGATTAATTATTATTAAAATTTTTTTTTAATTATTATTATTATTATATACGACCAATAATGTAAAATATTTTATCGAAATTTCAATTATTTTTCTTAATAGATTATCTTATGATAGTTTTTTTTTTTAAATTTTATATTTGAAAGTTTAAATTATTTTTAATGAGGCTACATCACAGACCATCGCTACATGTTCACTTTAAGGATGCGCACGCATCTGATATCAGAAAAGCCGCGAAAACAAGAATGGGAAAGAGTGGGCGAATTAATCGCTATTTTATTTATATATTATTCAAATATTTTTTTTTTAAATAAATTAATAATTTAATAAATATTAATTAGTTGGAGTTTTAATTATTGTTAAAGGATTTATATGTTAAATGACTCAGTAATGTAATAAAAAAAAAAGAAAAAAAAATTAAGATAATTTACATATGTTTTCGATAATTTAATTTATAATACAAAATGGAAAATTCAATTTTTTTTTTTAAGAAAACAACATTATTACTAATAAGCATACGAAAAAGATAATAAAAAAACTTCTTCTTTCTTTATCTATTATATTTTGTTTCGCTTATTTTTTGTACATTTTTGTTTTCAATGGAAATTTCAATTTCGTGATTCATTGGTCCTCCATTGTTTGTGTTGGATGATGGAGGAGTGAATGAAGCATTCATTCCTTCTCCATCTGTTTTCTCTTTGTCCTGTTATTGTGAAGCAGCGTTGCAATTCGCGACATGTCATTCTGCAACACGCAAAAGCAATTGGCTGATGTGGATAGTCAACATCGAACTCCCAGGGTCGAATTTTCTCTGATTACACCATCACGATTTGGTTATATAAGTGGTTTAGTGTAGGAGATTGAGACAAATCGGTCCAGATTTCGAGGGCGGAGCCTACTTTTAAACTTCTCATTGGTTCATCGCTCCCTACGCTTCACTCCGCGTCCGTTCAGTCGGCACGGAACCGGCTCTTTTCTGGACCAGATGCAGCCTCAGAGGCCAACTCCGCCTCCACCATGTTGCCAGATCGACTATATCCTTTCATCTCATTAGACGTTGGGAAGGATTGGGAAAATGTATAAAATAATATGTGAATTGGATAAATGTCCTCCAAAAATATACGTTGATATTAAAAGGAAGAATATAATAAAATAATAACAGAAAAGAACAAAAGAAACTCAATTAATCTGTAACAAATTGCTATCAGCATTACAATTTTCGCTCTTTGAAAACCAAATTAATCTATTTTTGTGCTTTGGATTATTATTATAATAAAAAAAGAAGAAATATAATTTGTTTTATTTCGTTTATTTAACATCCCCGAGGCTGACGTTTCAGTTTTGATTAAGACCATCTTCAGGGCAATATAGGTATAAAAAATTATTATGTCAATAAATATTTTCATAAAGGTCATAAGAATTTCGATAAAATATATGAATAGAACGTGGAATTAAATATAGGCAATAGCCTATTAGGTTTTAAATTAATTTTTTTCTCATACTTCATTTATCAAATTAACCAATATTTTTTGTGAAAATGAATTTTATCACCCTTCATTAAAGATGCTAAGTACAATTCCAATTTTCTAGTCTTTTAACAAAAAAAGCTGTTGGGTATATTATTGACATTTATATTTAATTAGCAATATTATTCAAAAAATAATAAAATAATAATAAAAAAAATTAAATTTAAAGGGTCTTTAATACCCTTATTAACAATTTTAAAAAATAATTAACTTTTTGTAATTTATAATAAATTATTGAATAATATCTTAGATTTTGATTAATTAAATTATTAAATTTTAAATTATATAAATATAATTGAAAATATCGAAAGGAAAAATATTAGAATAAATAAATAATAATAATTATGTTACATCATATTTTAGGGTAATCTATAAAATTTAAAAAAAAAAAATTAATAAATAAATACATAAATTAATTTCGACAAAATATTTTTATTTGAAATATATATGAAATTGTCGTTTATTATTCTAAAGATTGATTTAAATAATTGTATTATGAATTATTATTTTTTTTTTTAATTTTGTAATAAAAATCATTAACCTTTTCATTTTTAAGTGAAATAATGTGTCTCCATTCGACTATCTCGCAAACTTGGATTGGATTAATTAACACACATATTATATTTAAATTAAATTTAATTATTTATAAAAATTCTAAATTAAAATTAATAAATAATATTTATTAAACCAGAGCGTGTTGATAGCACCACGTCTCGTGCTGGCGCGTGATTTGCAGTCGTGTTAAAAAATTAATTCCTGTACTTTCAGCAATTCAGTCAAGCTGAAATTCTATATATAGCAGTTTTATACAATCTTTAATCATATGAAAAATGATCAAACATATATCTTTATTTTTACGGTCACTCTAGATGAAAAAAAATTCAAACGCTATAGGTAATGACCCTCTTCCGGTTGAGCTACATTTCTCAAAAGTTGATTGAAAACTACGAATTTTGAATAAATCCCGTATACCAAATTTCATTATTCTAGCTCAAAAGGTTTTTGGGTAATCTTGTCTACATAAACACACACATACACACACATACATTTTTCTCAACCTTAGTGAAAATGATTCAGGGACCTTCAAAACGTATTAAAACGTCAAAATCTTTACATCGAAAATTTTCGTGATGGCAATACTATCTCCGGCGAGATATTAAGAAGAAAAAAAAAAGAAAAAATTAAAAATAAATAATCCGCGATTTCATTTTATTTTTGTTACTTTTATGGATTCTGGTTTCTAATTAAATTTATTTATCTGTTTGTACATTATTAATTTTAATAGAAGGTGATAGTAATTGTTTCCATTAAATTAAGCAGGAAATCACAGATTACTTTTTTTGTAGATTTCAAATTCTGACAATTAATTTTCAATTTATATTTGATTATACAATTATTATACAATTATTATATATATCGCTAATATTCAATTTATTTAATTATACAATAAAACAAAATCGTAAAATTTTCATGATCTTGTAGCAGGCAGGTAAGCAGCTATTCTGTGAAAAACCAGACAGAATCCGAGGTCGACTTCTTCCTATTCCCTTACTTCTTTTTCGCCTCAATCGTTTTTTTTTTCACATCAAAATGTATAATTTTTTTCATTTTTATTTCTTTATCATTTCCAAGTTTTGATTGTATCTTAAGCTTGGCCAGGAGAATCGTCAGCTGAATTATATAAGTTATAATATATAAAATATAAGGATAAACGCGTCCACCAAGGCCAATTGATTAACAGATTATAATTTATGACAAGATTATATACTTCTTTTTTGCATTGACCGATTCTCATTGGCTGTTGATGGACTTTGTTCAATGGACTCAGGAGGAGCCACGTTTCGAATAGATTACCATTCAATCAATCGCTCCACTAGATATGTTTTATATTTAATCAAAATAATTAAAATAGATTGTAATACCCATTGAAAAAGTAAATAGATGCAAATTTAATAGTAAAAAAAAACTTTCTTAATTATCGTTTGACTATCACTCTCGATCCAGTTCTTTTTCAAATTTTTTTTATATTTTCAATTTATCAAATTCAGTTTGATAATTAATATAAAATATAAATATCAAAAGAGATATATTAAAATGATCTATTCAATAAATTAATCATTACTTTTAAATGATTTTTACATTTCATATGAATAACTATATTTATGGTATATATTATAAAAATTTTGCGAGGTCAATGACATTAAAGGACGAAAATAGATTCTGGGTATTTAAAAATACAATTTCTTGTAAAATGATTGAACCGCAAACAAATAAGACAACATATATATATTAGTACTTTTCATAATATTAGATAAACGCATACCTAATTATTTTTATTTATTTTTATTTTTGCAACTTCTTCAGAGATTTTCAAAATTCTAATGATCCTTTGAGCAATTCACAAAGTAAACTCAAATTTTTAAAACACAATTATTAACAAAAGTAATAAATAGTCATTAAAAAAAATTCAATTCATATACTTTATTATTTTTTCAAAATTTTGTATTTTTTTTATTACCGTTTAAATCTATAAATTGTATAAGGAAGTAATCTAAAAAAAATACATTTTATGAAAATTTTTCAGAAAAAAAAAAAAACTAAATTATCCTAAACAAAACTAAAAGTTTTCCTTCTTTAATATCAATAATCTAATGATAAGGTGAAATATTCTAATTAAATATTTCAAGCCAATTTATTATATACATTATCCCTAGTGAATTATTATATAATTTATAAGTCCATCCAACAATTTTTTGAAAATGTTTTGGTAAGATAAATAATTTTTATTTATTTATTAACGCATGATAATAAGTGTCACTTGTTTAATAAAATATGATTTTTTAATTAAAAAAATAATAAAATAATTAATGAATTAGGAAAATAAATAATTCAATAAATTAAATGCAAACTTAAAATGATCAATTAATTTCATTCCTACATATACGATGTTAGTAAATTATTTCTTAGAAACACTTAGTGTTCCAAAAGCAACATTATATAAGAGTACAAGGTTTGACAGAAGAGAATCATTTTAAAATATTATAGTAGATTAGGTACTACATTTAAATTTTTATGTTAAAATTTATTGAAATTTTTCCGAAGATATTAATTTTATTTTTATCAAAGTTAAAATTAAATATATTATCTTTACTAACAATAGATTATTTTTATACATATATTTAAAAATTGTTATTAAAATTTTAATTTTAAGAAATACATATATTTATGAAAATATATGATGATTTTTTTAATTAGAAGAATTTATAGTTTTATACATTGATGAATTTTCATATATATAATAATAAATTAACATTATTTTAAAATATTAAAATGTCGATAAAGCAGTATTTTATTTGATTTTTACCGACCCACGGAAGGGAAGGTATTATTTTTACACCAAATTTTCACATGTGGAGATTTTTACATATCTCCAAGAATCATCCATTTTGTTAACAGACTAAAGAAACAAGTTTTTTTAGCTGTACGTCTGTACGTCCGTCCGTTGTGTGTTCGTATAGACGTGTACAGCTTGAACTGGTAAACAGAATTTGATATATTTACTTAATGCAGCAGTAACATGAATTCATCAACTTTTGGTGTATATCCGGAAACCGGAAATGGTAGTTTCCAAAGTAATTAATTAATTTTATAATCATTGTCGGAAATCTTTTACTTAAAATATAGTAGTAATTAATAATTGAATAATTAATTTAAAAATAAAAACCAAGATAATATAATTTAGTCATTTCAATTCAAGATTTATAAATATTTTTTTGATACTATATTACTATCTCGCCAGAATCATGAAAATTTTCGATGTCGAGATTTTGATGTTTTTATACGTTTTGAAGGTCCCTGAGTCATTTTCACTACTAAAAGGTTGAAAAAATATCTGTCTGTGAGTGAGTGTGTGTGTGTATGTAGACAAGATTACGAAAAAACGGTTTGAGCTAGATTAATGAAATTTGGTACACGGGCATTATTCAAAATTCGTAGTTTTCTAGCAACTTTTGAGAAATGTAGCTCAACCGGAAGAGGGTCATTACCTACCACGTTTTCATTTTTCTCCTTTAAACTGACCGTAAAAATAAATATATATGTTTGATATATGATTAAAACTGCTATACATAAAATTTCAGCTTGATTGAATTTTTTAAATTTTTTATCACGTTGACTGCCATTCACGCGCCAAAACGTGACGTGGTATCATCAACAAAGTCAAACACGAGAATTTATTTTTTAAATTTTGACTTAAAATGAAAGAGTAAAGGTTTTAAATTTAAATTTAATATATGAGCCACTCAGAAACCAAACCGATTAACTCCAATTTTTAAAATTTTGGTAGTAATGTAATGTAATGTAATGTAAAGTAATCTGCAACATATGAAGTGAATAATGAACTTGATAATCTTAATATTTCAATGCAATATACATTTTTCTGTAATAAATAACACTGAATTTAATACAAACTGTGAACTTTGGGCTTCATTTTCTCAGTTAGTTTTTATGCGGATTTAATTGCATTGGCTTCTGAGTCTCTCTCATATGTTAATTAATTAATTTAAGTGTATAACAATACTAAACTGTAAATTAAATTTTTAATTAATTAATTGATTAATCCAATTAAATTATACTTATATATAATTTATGATTTAAATTAAAATTAGATATAATATATGTTAATTCAACCAATTCAAATTTTAGGGATAGTCGAGTGGAGACATCCAGATTTTAAATATATATATATAATGTTATTTGGAAATTAATTTTTTTCACATCGCTGTCGGTTCTGTGCAGGGTCACAGTTCATTTTTACTTTTAATAATGCTACTCTATTTTGGGAAAAAATAATTTTGAATGTATTATAATTTTTAGTAATATATTATCATATAATCGAAACGTGATTAATTAAAATTAAATATATATATACATATATATATATATATAAATATTTATAAAATTTGACAATTTTATTATCACAAACTAAATATTTATATTGACCTAAAAGAAAATAATTTCATTTCATATTTGGAGTAAAATATTTTAGTAGTATCCAAAAAAAATGTTCTATTTATTCTTTTAAAATAATATAAATATTCACACACATTTATCGTTTAATAATACTTTTTTTGGAAAATATCAGTAAATATATATATATATATATATATATATATATATGTATAAATGAATATATAAAGAATGGCCAAGTTGATAATGGATTGTGTCGCAGCTATATATCTATACCCAGGAGCGGCTTATCATTTCAGACTAAAATAACAGGTGGTGGGGATCTGCGACTATCTAAGTTAGAAAATGGAAATGGGTGGGACGGGATCGACGAACGTACGGACGATACTTTACGTTAAAAAAAACATCTTATCCATATGACGCTCGGACAAGACAACAATAATTAAATATAGACGCTTATCAGGAGAGTGAAACTTGCTTTTATACACGTGGAGTAAAAATTTATCGTTGAACAAATGCATATACTCATTTGAAAGCTAAATAAATTTCAGAAGATATATAATTACTTATATATATCTTCTAGTTATAATAATAAGTTATTATTCTTTATAATTGTTTGTTTGTTTTTTTATTTTAATAAAATAAAAAAAAAATTTATTACTTATTTATATTACTTACTCTTAATTTTAATTTTCATCCTTTAGTCCTTTTGTTGTTTTAAATGAATTATTATTATTATTATTTATCTTTTTGTTTTTGTTTTTATAAAGTGTAGAGATTATAGAAAGAAAAACAAAAAATTCGAATCATACTATAACCAATTGATTTCAATTTTTAATTATATAACCTTTGTATAAATTTAAATAAATCCTAGATTATTTCAATTTTAATTAGGTCTTGTGATTCTATTTTGTTATGAGAATATTTAATTTCAATGAAATAGTTTATTTGTTAAAAAAAATTCATTCTTACCAAGTATACAAAAAACAAATTTATCATGAATATATAATATATCATTTAATATAAAAACAAACAAAAAACAAAAATTACTGGTTAAAATAAAGATAATTTTTTGTTAAAAAAATATATTTGATAGTTTTATTATAAAAAAAAATTATTTTTCAAAATATAATCTATTTTTTTGATTGTCTATATAGGAAATATCAACATTTTTTAGTAAATATTAGAAAAATATTAAGTAATTTTTTTGAAATCTTATTTATCTATTGTTTATTTTAATATATTTATAATTATATATCTGATTCAAATTTCTTGTAAACTAAAAAATATAAGTGCTTTTTCCTTTTCCTAATGAATCAATTCAAAATCTTTTATCATTAAAAAAAATATCCCTAAATTTTAATCTTTAATTTCTTAAATCTTTCTTCTAATTCATAACTATTTTACCTATACACAATATTGCTTATTTTACATTTAAATTATTTTACTTATTGCTTTTATTCAAATATTTGATGAGAAATATTCGGCCCGAAGACCTCCTCATACGATCCTCTTTCTTATTTCATCCAGATAAATCAAAATTTAATAAAATGTCCGCTGCACACAAAGAAAAAGATAAGTGTAAAAGTTTACCATATTGTAAAAAAGTGGTCACAAAAACGTTTACCTTTTTTAGAACCATATTGAAAATTTTAGAAAAAAAAGTCGGAAATGTTTAAGAGCCTAGTCCCAAAAAACGTTTTACCTTTTTTTTTAGAACCAAATTGAAAAAATATAGAAAAAAAATGTTTGAGAGCCTCTTTACATTTGTAATAATTTGGCGGCACACTTTTGATAATCTCGTGACACAGTGGTTAAGAATCACTGAAATAGTCAATAGGAACTTAAATAATTAATATTTAATACAAATTATTATATATATTTCTCAAAAAAAAAAAAATAACTTGTTCTCAAACAGAAATTAGAAAATTATTTATTATTTATAAATATCGGTGTAGAATTCAGTCTATTATTGTGAAATTTGTTTTCTGGACAGAGCCACAAGTAGATATGCATGCCTGTATTATTATATTAATAGTTACAAATAATATTTTAAATTAATTACAAAAATTGTATAAAAATCTTAATAAAAATATTTTTTTATATTTAAAAACTATTGTGTTTCTATTTAATAAAATTGATAATCTCTCTTGAATGTCATTTTCAGTGAAATCTATCATTATATTATATAATCATTTTGAAATTGTTTTAATTACCTTAATTATTTCTCTAATTTTAATAGAATTATAATTATAAAAAAGCAAAAGCATTATTATTATTCTAATCGCTTTGTTTTTAATAGATTTCATTTCATTTATAAGAATATAGATAAAATTATTTAAAAACATTCAAGTAGAGAGGGGTAACATTTCACCTTCATTTATACGATCACTATTCAACAAGATTTTAAAAGTTTCAAGTAATTAATGTAAAAAGAATAGCTTAAATAGAAGTATAAATCTAAAAACATGAACAAATATAAAATTATATATATATATTTGATTTCATTTAATTCATTTAGGAAGGCTACGATTTCGAAACGATAGTTTCAACTCTTTCTTTAATTAAACTTTAATAGTTATTTTGTTTGTATTTCGATTATAATTAAATAATCTTAAAATGTTTATTTATATATATATATACACATAAATTATAATATAATGAATTTTAATAAAAATTAAAATTTTTTAAAAAATTATATGTCGATTAACAACATTATCCTTATATATATAATAATAAATAATCTTATATATATATATTTATTTTTATTTATTTAATTATTTCATAGTGGAATGAATTTATTGTTTATATTATTATATAATTCTAAAAATATTTTATGTGTTTAATATGTAAATTTATATTTGTAGTTATCTTAAACAATTTTTTATCATTTCTAATTAGCTTCTGTCTCGTTAGAAGGTATATTTAATATATATATATATATAAGTAAATATAATCTAGGAACGTTGTCTAAGTAATATATATATATATATATATATATATGGTATATGCATAAATTATAAATAATATTTAAAATATATATTAAGAATTTGATAAAATTTAAATTTAATAATTTTTTCAAATTATAACAAGATTTAGAAATAATACATTCAAAATAATCTAATTTTAAATTATCTCCAATTTGTAAGCTTTATTGTCAAATATTCTTGTTGTATTATGTGTAGAGACAAATCTGCAAAAAATTGAAATCTAAATCTTTCTGTAATTTATAATTTTGCTCCTTATTTTAAATTGATTTCGACCAACAATCTTCATTTATAAAAAAATAAATAAGTACTTTATGATATTACTTCTTTTTTATTTTTAATTCTTCATTGTTATATATCTTATACATACACATATATATCTTATACATACATATATATATATATATATATATATATATAGATAATAATCCTTTGTTTGCATTACTCATTTTTCGAGCAACCACTTGTTTTCACCCCAAATTTCACATGTGGAGATTTTCACGAATTATGCATTTTGTTAACAGAAAAAAATATTTTTAGCATGAAGTCTGTTCGTCCGTCCGTCCGTATGTCTGTCTGTCCATTATGTGTCCCTATAGACGTGTATAGCTTGAATGGTCCAACGGATTTTGATAAAATTTGGTATATTTACTTAATGCATCACTAGCATGAATTCATCAACTTTTGGTGTATATCCTGAACCCTAAGTGGTAGTTTACAAAGTATTAATTTTATATACATTGTCAGAAAATATAGTAGTGATGAATTGATTAATTAAACGAAAAATAACAATATTTTTTTATACTATATATATATATATATATATGATTGGAAATTAATTTATTACAAATTATCGGTCGGTTTTCTGCCTGGCCACAGCTCATATTTTTTTTTTACCTTTTATCTATTTTCCCCCTCATATTGTATAATAATCCAAATTAACATTTATATCAAGAATATTAAATAAGCAATTGATTAATTTTGAAAAATTTAAATAGTAATTAGTTTAAATGACGTTGAATTTTAGGTTACCAACTGTCGCCCTTTCATTTGAATTCATTCGCGAAAGCCCCTTTGGTTTGCTTTTGTACCATCCGCGTCCGTCCATCTCCTTCGTTGTCCTTCTTCCTTATTAATATGCAACTCACCCGACGAATCCCACGCTTCCTTTTGCCTGGCTATCTACCTGTGATGCCCATGGTCCGAATAGCCCTTTAGGCCCAGCCGACTGATTAAATGAGGACGGCCGTGCCCTAATTACAATAGCCAAATGGGTCAGCTCTGATAGGGAATATGGGTCATAGTCCTGGGAACGATGGTCAAAAAGTAGCCGTGAGACTGCCCGGAAGAAAGACTATTCGGTTTAACGCCTCAGTAGCCCTTCCAGGTACAATTTTTTTTAAAATTGATTCCGTTTTTTAAAATAGACCATCGAAATAGGAAGGACTCATCACTTTAAGGGAGTTATAAGAATTTTATGGGAATTTTAGTGGGGATTCATCTCTAACGAATTTTATCATCCTCGAATTAATTCGGACAATGAATATTCCATTTGGATAAAATTATACTTTTTTAGATTTGTTTTTAATTGTTTTATACTTACAATATATATATTTTTTTTAATTAGTTATTTATATTAATTATAATTTTTGGTAATTATTCAATTGAGTTATTATGACATGGATTTGGATAAAACTTTAGCAGTGGGTTCCTTTTTTAATTCCAAATAAACTTTTCTTATGCAATTTTTGCGGGTCGCTTCTAGTTTAAGAGATAAAAAGGATTAAAGTTTGCATAAAAACCCATTGATATTCTATTTAGCTACCATGTTTTATTATTTAACTACCAAAGGGCTCTACTAATTTTCTTACATTACTTAATGACATCATCTTTCGAGGTTCATAATAAGCTAATCTGTGGCAAACTTTAATCCTTTTCCCCTCTTAAACTAGAAGCGATCCGCAAAAATTGAATAAGAAAAGTTTATTTGGAAATAAAAAAGGAACTCACTGGTAAAGTTTTATTCAAATCGATGTCATATTAATTCGATTGAATAATTACCAAATTTTTTAAGTTTTATGATCATTAATTATAACCACTTATATGAGAAATTTATTTATTAAATTTAGAATTTTTTTTTTATAATTTGTTATTGATTACTTTTTAATACACATTGAAGGATTTTGTCGAAAATAGTTTAATAATTTATTTATATAGGTATTTGTATATTATTATAAAATAACTACACATTTAGAAATATGAAAAAAATAAAGTTATTATTCTATTGAACTCAGTGGTTTATATATATATATATAAACTATTATTATTATAAGTGAAATTATTGCATTTCCGGATGGACAAGAAATAAATATCATGCATCACTGCTTTTCACTCGATTCTAATTAAATTAATAGGAAAAGTGTGTTTTTTTTTCTATTTGGAAATTCATTAATAAATTGAAGATTTCTCTTGGTAAAATATTTGATTTCCGCTGCACGTCTGATATTAATAATTAATATATATTCGTATAAAGGAGGGGGGATAACGTACGAGCGCCCCTTTAGACAATCCATCTTTTCCTTTGGCATATATCATTAAGATGACACGAGCGCCGATAAATCAATACCAGAATGACACCATCACGTTTGACCAGTGGTCGTAGATCTTCCACTATCTTAGGTCAAATTACCTTCAAATTAACCCCACCTTAAAAAGTGGGGCCGGACTAAGGGGTTAACCTTTGACAGGAGCCGGAAGATGACCCATGTCCCTTCACGGTCCAGATAATCCCTTCCTTCCCCTTCGGGTCAGGGTTGAAAAGGGTTGATCTACCTGCGATAGGGGTCAAAAGGAAAGAACATTTCCTTGTCCTGGTTACCTAAGTTTTTTGACCGATGGCCAGCCGATCTAATTTTTTTTTTTTTTATTCTTTACTGATACACTTTTGCCTGATATCAGGGTGCCGTTTCTCGACCGTTGGCCACCAATGCAAATGAAAAAAGATTCATTTTGCTTAACGAAAAGGTCTTCTTTAGACCGAATGACGGCACCAACCGTTAGCCTCGTTCTTTTCATTATCAAATTAGGTGGACTTTTCTATTAAGAACCGCCCGAAGGTTGATAACCACGACGTTAAATGACCTGAGTCTGGCTTGAAAATTGTAACGAACTCTTGGTGCACAAAGATTATTGACCAGCATAACCTGGACACTCCATCCCTTCCATTTTACATATCTATATTAGGTAAACTGTTTTTTTCATATGGAATGAATCAACCAACGGATATGCGAACCTGAATTCAATCAAATATTTCCATTAACCAGTTGTTTCTAATATAGAACACTTCAATTATATCTACATATATAATTTTTCGTCAAAATCTAATAATACAAAAATCTAATTTTTTTTTATATGTTGTTGATACACTATATAATTTTTTATCTCCATTATAGTCACCCCAAACTAATTTCGGTTCTTTTATTTATATGTATATTTAATAAAATATATGTATAACTTTATTTAATAATTAATAATTCTTAATAATCCACCTACTCAATTTTATGCTTATATGCTTATTTGTATATAATATATATTTTAATTTAATAGTTTTGCAATGCGTAAATTTAGCAGATTTTTTTTGTACCCTTACCATTCATTCTTTTATGTTGATATATATAGAAGAACCTGATTCACCGAGCCGCCGTTCAAATTTAAAAGAACAAATTAAAAAAAAATAGTCATAAAACATACACGCCTTAAATGTTCGTATGAATGCACTGAAAGACAGAAAATATGGCCTGTAGATATAAAATAATATATAAGTCTGGCGTAGTTGCTGACGTCATTTAAATTTCTTATTTTAAATTAAGAAAAAAATAATAAAGATGATTTTTCCCGAGGCTGAAACCAATACAGATATATTTTTCATTATAAAAGTTATCTATGGTGTGAATTTCAAAAAAATCCTTCGAGCGGTTTAATATATTAAAAATACAAATATATATATATATTTCAAATGTACTTAAAATATACTTTTTGCTAGTATAATATTTATATATTATGGGAAATTATTTCAGGATTATTTCCACGTTTCATTGTGAGATTTGGGTCTCGTCGTTTCGGCGCCTATTTTAGCACCATTTTAAAGAGGGCGATTTTTTATGGGATTCTGTGTCTTATTCTGTTGGACCAAAATAGATAAATAAATAGAGAGAGAGAGAGAGAGAGAGATATATTGCTACATTTGATATTGAATGTATTTATATAATATTTAAATTAAAAAATAATATATTTTGTTTTTTTTAATGCAATCTGTAAAGAAAATTTAAAAAGGATCCAATTACATTTAAGTCATTTTAAATAAATAAATAAAATAATGATTTTTAAGGTGTTTAATGTTTAAAAAAAAAATAAAAGAGTGAAAGTTTAAAATAATGATTAGATGAGTCAATCTCATAGGCACAATCATTCGTTTAATTGATAATGAACCTTAATTGATGTAAATGTTTGAGTGTTGAAAGGGTCTTTCCCCTCGAGACGCATTTAATCTCAGTAAAAGAAAATTTTTTGATTTGTTTTTTTTTTAAGAAAATTAATTCTTTTACATTTTCAATTCAATTTTACATATTCTGACATTGTTGTTATATTACAAAAATTAACATATTAATTTATTATTGTTAATTATTATATTTTATCATTAAATTCTGGTTGTTTAGGTATATAATATTTTTTATTTATTTATTTATTTTTTTGATGATGGATGAATGATGTAGATTGTCCTCCTCAGATAAAATTGGATTTCGAATAAATTTTCCAATGTTGATCGATTGCAAATTGGAATGGGAGTGGCAATGGGTTGACAGGCATTGTGCAAGAATGCAGAGGAGCTGGGTCGGGTTGTTTGCCCGGTTACCATGACGACGCCGAGGCGCCACTGCAGGACGCCAGGCAGCTGGGCGCTATTGATCCCGGCTGCTCCCGGAGGCAGCCTCTAAAAGACCCAGGTCGCCATCTTGCCCAAACACCGCATCCCACAATTGATTCACCTCACCTCAACTCCCACCATCGTAAATTTAGACGCTTTGAGGAAAAATCGAAAAATAACTCTCATCGTATCATCAACTCTCCCCCCAATCGAGACAATCTTCTTTCAGAAAAACGCTTTTGCTCTTCAATTTATAAACTCACATGGGAGATGACATTGAAAGACTTTTAGAAACAATTCTCGGTTCATATACTAACTATTTATATTTATATATTATAGTAGCATAATTGATAAATTTATTAATTATACAATCAGGAGTATAGTTTTAAAAAGTCTTAAAAAGTGAAAGTTAATTTTAATTTCTTTATTTGTTTATTTGTTTAATTACTATCCAGCCAGAGATAGAATTGCGATCACGAAAATTTTCGATGTCGAGATTTTGATGTTTTTATACGTTTTGAAGGTTCCTGAGTCATTTTCACTAAGGTTGAGAAAAATATCTATAAGTGTGTATGTGTGTATATAGACAAGATTACGCAAAAATTGTTTGAGCTAGAATAATGAAATTTGGTACGCGGGTATTAATCAAAATTCGTAGTTTTCTTATCAACTTTTTTGAAATGTAGCTCTTTATATAAGATATATGTTTGATAGTTTTTTACAAGATTAAAAATTATATAAAACTGCTATATATAGAATTTCAGCTTGATTAAATCGCTGATAGTATTGGGATTAAAAAAACACGAATGCAAATCACGCGCCAGCACGAGACGTGGTGCTATCAACAAAGAGCCAAACACGCGCTGGTTTAATAACTACTATTTATTAATTTTAATTTAGAATTTAGAATTCATTAAATTTAATTTAAATATAATAAATGTGCTAATTAATCCAATCCAAGTTTGCGAGATAGTCGAGTGGAGACACTCCAGATTTTTTTTATTAATATCTAAATATTAAATATTAGAACGTACAAACAAATAAATTAATGAGAAATATAATTTGTATTCTTTATGAAAAAAATAAAAATTATGAAATTAATTATAAATTTAAACTGTAAAAATCATGGGGTCAGAATGTTTATGAAACTTAATTCAACCCTTCTTAAAAATCCTAAACCTCTTTTCTTGTATCTAAAAAAATTCTATCGATAGGAACACACCGAAATTCGATATAATGCCAAATGTCAAAATCAATACAAATTCATTACCTGAACTGATAAAAATTTAATTTCACTCCGAATAAACATAATTATCGTCATTTGATCTCATTAGATTTATATAAATATAAATAAATTAATTAACTTTATTTTTTTTTTTGATTAATAATTAAATTTATCAAAAATTATTTAGTTATAATACTATTTCGTTATACAAATTACAATTTCATTCAAAAAATGAAAAAAAATAAAAATTAAATTAAATTAATATTTTAAGATCAAATACTTTATTTATTTATATTTGATCATTCTTATTTATTAAATAATAATGATAAGAACCACCAAAATTAAAATTGGTCACCTTTTATGTTTGAAATTAAATAAATTTAATCCAAGTCCCAGGTTAAGACAATTTACTATATATATATATAAATTAAATTCAAATTTAAAAAAATATAAAGGATTCTAAGAATAATTTTTAATATATAAAAATTGATGATTAAAATTCCTTTATGCGCATTTCAGTTGTTACACCATTTACTATCTTTTGCTCAACTCATAGACAAATAAATCAGAAAACCTTCAATTTAAACTTTACCAAGAATTATAATTGAAAATTATATATATATTAAGTTTAATTTTGAAAAAGATATCTTTATACCTAAAAAATTATTAAAATATATTGAAAAGGGTAATAAATATTTTAAAAAAGTGTAGTTTTGGAATATAAAAATTTTTTATAACCGTCTTCCGAAGCGTTTTGTTTATTTAATTAATAAAATAATTTTTTTAGTTAATTTTAATAACATATTTATTTAATCATTTATTTCCAAAAAATAGCAATTTCTTTTAAATAAATTAATTTTTAAAATAAATGTAACTAGGTTCTGAACTTTAATGTTAAGACATGACATGAACCTTAATCTAAATAAATTAAGTCCAAATTAGGATTTATTTGAGTTCTTTATCTAAGTCAAATAAATTATCGAATAAAATTTATTTAAAAAAAAAAAAAAAAAAATTCAATCTTTTTTAAAAGTTCTTTATCTTTTCTATTTTACCTACTGAACACACATTCATCAGTGAAATCAATTTATGGAGTCAATTAGTTGTTTATAAGAAATTAGCCTTGTTTTACAATTGTCAACTTAAATAAATAGGTTTTGAAGTTTTGAGTATTCTATTATTTCTGAAAATTATGTAATTAATGATCATTTTAATCTCAAGACATTATCAGGTAGTTGATTTCGAATAATTAAGTCATTTTAACAAAAACAACAATATTAATTATATATATAAATAAAAATTATAATATTTTTAAAGGTGCTAATGATTTTTGTTTTCTTAATTTATAAAAATTAAACTATCTAAAATATATCTTCTCAATAACACAAGCAAAAATGGTTTCTCTTTGTTTTTGTATTTATTGACCTTATTTACTATTAGTCAAAGATTATCATAATGAAAAATATATTTTAAAATGAAAAAAAAAAAAAAAATTATCTAAATTTTTTTATCTATTAGATAATAAATTATATATGTACACATATTAAATTGGAAGAAATACCAAAAAAGAAATTTAAACAAAAAAATATCTATAGATATAACTATACAATTTATAGAATTTATAGAATAAGCTTAACACAATATTTAATGAAATAATAATAATATTAAATTTATAAATTTGGTTTTAAAAAATATAATTGATATTTTAATTGGAAGATTTAAATAAACATATTTACAATAAGTAATTATATATAATTATTTATAAAATTCATAATTTAAAAATTCAATTTAAATAAATTAAATAAATTGAGGATCATAATAATTTTTATTTTTGTTATTCATTTAAATTATCCAATTTTATCATAAGATCTCATTTTTAATCTTTCGTTAATTTTAATAATTAATTAATTAATTAATTTTGAATTTACTATTTTTCTTCATTCTTGAAATTTAAATATAAATAAAAACAAGACCATCTTTTATTTCCATGTAGACATAATTTCAAAGTATAGTTCTTATTAAAAGTATTATTTATATTTTAAAATAGATTACACATGTTTTTATAAATTTACTTTCCATTTTCATGTCATTGGGTTTTATATACTTAAATATCTCTAATATATGTATAAGAATTATTTTGCCAATTCTATTATACATAATTGATGAACCATAGTTGATGATTTTAGGGGATATGGAAAAATTCAAGATTTATAAAAAATCATTTGAACCATAAATTAATAGAAAAATGACTCTGATTGATAACAAATTGTTAGAGCTCATTGATTGAAAATTGTATTAAAATTTCAATATTTTTATTTGTTTTGACATTAAAAATTTGAATTTTGTAAATTTATGTAATTATTTTAGGCATGTTAAACATAGATATTAATAGTTTCTACATAGACTTATTAGTTAAGTATTTTTCCATATTGTTATATTGCTATTATTATTTTTTTCTTTTTTTCTTTTTGATGGTCAAATGAGACTGCTTGTAATTTGGACCTGGCTTTCTCCTATGCGTCATGATTAAAATACATTTTCTCTGCTCATTTATATTCAAGTTGATAAAAGGGTAAGTGGTTGTGTGATGTCTATCTGAGGGGTTGCTTTTTGGCGTGATGCTGTTTGCGTGCGTGCGTGCATTAGCGCTGCCCCAGGAGGAAGATGCGCAGCAGCCACGCCCTGTAGACATCATCAACATCAACATCCTGACCCCCTGAAAGCCATCTTTTACAAATTACCGTTTTCCCAAGCGAGCTGGAGGAGGAAAATTAGCTATTAAATTGGTGTGGAAGGGAAGTTGGTGATGCAGAACAACCACCGATCTCTCTTTAATTAACATGAAACATACGGAGATTTGATTCATTCAACTTAATTAAATAAAAAAAAAACGCTATATAAAAAATTATTCATCAGTTAGGAGACTTATGTATATTCATTAAAGATATATAATCATAAAGAGAAAATATTTGGTTGTTCTTAGATTATCATGTTGTACTATTGTTATTATGTATTATTAAAATTCTAGGAATCCTTTTGAAGAACGTAGAATCGGTTAGAATGAAATTCATTAGTTGTCTGGCTGTGCCCCGGTGAAATTGGCTTCATGCTATTTGATCTCTAAGAATAAGAAACTCTTTTGAACTTAGTTTCTGATGTTATTAAACCACCAATAAGAATATTATATCTGTATTTACTTATTCGATACCTTTCTTTCGATACCAAGTACTTTTGAAACCAATACTTTGAAATCTAGTACCAAGTAGGTATCGGTCAAAAATACTTGTATCGATACTTAGTACAAGTCCGTGATAATAAGTTTGAAGGAAGAATGTTTATATTTTATTTCGTAAATTTTAACTAAATTGTACTAGAAAGAAGTGGAATAGTTTGTACCACTGTATTTTACTTTATGATTCTGTAACTACGCTGCGTATGACACAAGTTGAAGTTCATTCAGAAGAACAGTAACATTTAATTTTTATTGTTGGTTGTTAGCAATATGAGATTTTATATATCTTTGTCTTTCATTTTATTTCTTTTTGTTATTGAACTGTCATTTCGAGTTTGTATACAATTTTTGAAATTGGAAAATGAAATACATATTTGAAACTGTAATTAAACTAAAATAAATGAAATTTCATATTTTTATTTATGAAAAATTTGTCATTACAAAAAATATCTAGAGCAGTGATTCCCAACCTTTTTTTTACCGCGCGACACTTTTAACTGTTTAAAAATTTGGCGACACACAAAGAAAAAGATAAGTGTACCTTTTTCTATAGTCGGGCACATTTCTGAAATAATATAACAGGGGTGGGCCCACTTGGTGATACTTAGAGCCATATTGAAAAGTCGAAAATGTTTAAGAGCCTGATCGCAAAAACATTTTACATTTTATTTACATACATATAAAATAAATAAGTACTTTCTTAATTTGAACTTTACATTTGTAAAATTTGGCGGCACATTTTGAAAATCACAAGAGCACATCAAAAAATGAATTTTTTTCTTAGCTTAATCTATCCAATCATAATTGTATTTATTTGTTCAACATATATATATATATTTCGTCCATTTCAATACATAGAATAGGAGTACATTTGTTGTTATTAATTACCTGAAATTCTTCTAAAAAATCGAACGATACGAATAAGTATCGATATTTTTCAATAGATATCGAAATGGTATCGATACGGTATCGAGTAAAAATATCGATACCTCATTGGTATCGTTTCATCCCTAGGAATGAAGCAATCATAAGGAAACATTATTTTTATTGATTTTGTGTATAGTCGTTTATAATTTGTTTTGTTTTATATATATATTTTTTAATTTTATGTTTTTTTGTTATTTATTATAAGTTGATTTAATGTCTTTTAGAAGGAAGGAAGTAGTATTTACAAAGGTAAACAGTAGTGAGAGCCTCCAAACGACTACTAGTCTAACTCAAGGACATAAGGTGACAAATATTTCAAAGGTAGAGAGTTTCTTGACTGGCTTGTTATTGTCTAAAATCTCCACGATCGATTAAATAAACATTCTCATCACAAGTGGATCTAGTTTATAAAAAATGATGTAACATTGTAATTGGTTTCATTTTTTTTTATTATTCGCCGAATGGATGATACAATGTTAATGTCGCAATCCTCCCCTTGTATATTATTCATTTTGACATACCTGTAAAAAAAAAATTGTTAATTTTATAGAACGAGGTCATTAATATCACACCTACCTTTAGTAATTTACCCGATTTTCAAAATGGCGTTGTTTTATTATTGAAAACAGGTTTGCGTGAGACGAAGTGAAGCTGATTATTGGTACTAATGGTCTTTCCTAAAAAAGATAACATGGCATTGGTTAATTTCAAAGGTAATTAAGATTTTTCTGATTCCAAAAAGAAAAGATGTCGAAGGTTGAACTTTTTTTTTTAAAGATTTTATAAATTGTATTATGGTTTATTTGTAATTAAATCTTGACCATATCTAATTAAAAATAATAATAAAAGCTACAATTTTTTAAATTAATTTATATTATATTTCTATTAAAAAATGTAAATAAAAAATAAGTAAAATAAGTAAAATGTTTAACATAGAACCATGAGGATTTAATAGAGTGAATTTTTAACAATTTTACAATAAAGTAAACATTTGTATTACATTAGTAATAGTAGAGCTAATATTATTTACAAAACTCACAATTCAATATTTTATAAATTAATAATTTAATAAATGATTAATAGGCAGTCCTGAGTGAAAAAAATTAATGTGACGGTTCAGGATGATGTTTTTTTGATAATGTTTTTGATATCAGGTTCAAGTGTTGATTAATTTCTCAACCTTCATATACAATAATATAGGGCTAATAAATATTATCAAATATTTTATTAATTAAAACTTATTGGAAAATATTCATTTAGAAAAAAAATAACTAATCAAAAAAAAAAAATATTTGTTTAAAGACGGGTAAGCTTCAGGGATTTGGATGAAACTTTGCCAGTGGATTCCTTTTTTAATGTCAAATGTCACTTTCCTTATGCAATATTTCTCAGTCTTTTCGAGTTTACGACATAAAAATTATTAAATTTTATGCAAACTGGCAAAATTCCATCCAATTCTCTGAAGCTTCCCGGTTTGTAAACAATTACCAAAAAAATATTTAAGTTAAAAGGTATTTTATTTAAATAAAAATTTAAAACGAAAATTCCAATAGAAAATTCCTTAAAAAATACTTTAGAACACAGACGATTATATAAACATATAAAAATGTAATAGATATAACTTTAATAAATACTACTACTATGGGCACTAGCTTGATAAGTTGGCAATTGCTTGTATTTACTTTTTTATTTAGTTTTTATTTCATAAATAAATCCTTTACTTTTTTATAGTAATTGAAGAAGGCATTTCACCATCGTCCCCTATAGCCTCCTCAGGTTCTGTCGACCCTATTCAAACCTCCATAGACCCCAAGTGGTCCACCGGGACCCTTTTGGTAATCTCTGATTACCCTGATTGAATGTGAATTATCATTGGAAACTTGAATTCTCATTTTGAACTATTTCCTTATATTATTTTTATTTATCCATAAAGAATTAAATTAAAAAAAAATCAAACAAATTAAAAGGTAAAAAATACAATTTTAAAATTTTATTAAAAAATCTCCTATTCAAAGTCGACATATTAATATTCTAAATAAAAATGAATACTTATTCAGTTATAATTAATTAAAATGTAAACTCAATAGAAAAAATAGAAGATTAAAGGGTTGGTTCCGAATTAGTATAAATAATAAATATAATTAAGTATTAATTTTATCAGTATTAATTCTGTTAAAAATTTATAAATAATTTGAAAACATATTTCTATATATTTAATTTAGATAAAAAATCTTTGACTTTTTTTTAAAATTAATACTATTTTCCTTGCTTAACCAAAAATTATTAAAATATAAATTTGTATCTAATTAATATTTAATTTTTACTATCTCGCCGGAGATAGTATTGCGATCACGAAAATTTTCGATGTAGAGATTTTTATGTTTTTATACATTTTGAAGGACCCTGAGTCATTTTTACTACCAAAAGGTTGTCTGTGAGTGAGTGTGTGTGTGTATGTAGGCAAGATTACGAAAAAAATGGTTGATCTAGAATAATGAAATTTGGTACACCGACATTATTCAAAATTCGTAGTTTTCGATCAACTTTTGAGAAATGTAGCTCATCCGGAAGAGGGTCATTACTTACCACGTTTTCATTTTTTTTCCTCTAAACTGACCGTATAAATAAAGATATATGTTTGAAAGTTTTTCACATGATTAAAAATTGTATTAAATTGCTATATATAGAATTTCAGTTTGATTGAATCGCTGAAAGTACCGGAATTAATTTTTTACGTTGACTACAAATCACGCGCCAGCACGTGACAAAGATCCAAACACGCGCTGCTTTAATAAACATGATTTATTAGTTTTAATTTATAATTAATTAAATTTAATATAAATATAATAAATGTTAATTAATCCAATTCAAATTTGCGAGATCGTTGAGTGGAGACACTCCAGATTTATTATACTTATATGTATGTTTAACAAACATTAAAAAAAACAAAAATTATAATGAAACTATGTAGAATAATACGATGTATCTTATAAATGGAAAGATTAAAGAAAATTGAAGGAAGATAAATTTGTCTCCGATGTGGAAATAAATCACAGAATTTGGCTTTGGGATATGCATCCGCGTCTCTGCATATCTAAGAATGGACATGGCCTGTGTTCGGGACAATATTTATTTGTAGCTATTGGTCGTTGACTTGTCGCCCTGGTTCCTCCCGCATAACGGTCATGATGACCCATCCATTGACATGCACGGTGACACCCCTTCATCCCTCGACTCCCCTCCCCCCGGCTCCTTCATGCATGTAAAGGCACCTTGCCAAATGGAGCTTTATCCGCTAGACGAGGCGTCTTCTTCAAGTGGAAGCCAACCGACAAGCAGATAATAAACCGCAATTAACTCCTAACTAGATATATATCTATAAATTTTAGATAGAGAAATAAATAAATTAATAATTTGAAATTATAACTGGATATCGATTTTATCAATTTTTTCTTCCATTTATAATAATCATTATTAATATTATAGATTTATAATAATTATTTAAACTAGAGCTCTATTTATTTATTTACCTATTCATTTAAGTAATAATAATATAAATAATAAGTAAATTTAAAAATTTGTTACATATTTATTTATTTATTTTCTTTCATTATTAAAAATCTGGAGTGTATTCGACTATCTCGCAATTTGAATTGGATTAAATATCATATATTATATTTAAATTAAATTTAATTTTTATTTATTTATTTATTTATTTATAAAAATAAATTAATTAAATTTAATTTTTATTTATTTATTTATTTATTTATTTATAAAAATAAATAAATTAAATTTAATTAATTAAATTATTAATTAAAATCAATAAATATTATTTATTAAACTATCTTGTTGATGGCACCACGTCACGTGCTGGCGCGTGATTTGCAGTGTTAAAAAATTAATCCTGCATTGTCAGCAATTCAATAAAGCTGAAATTCTAAATATAGTAGTTTTATACAATTTTATCTTGTGGCGAGATAGTAAAAACAATATTTATAAATAAATTAAGTATCTATTATAATAATATTTATAGGAGATTATTTATATTTATATCCGGTATTTTGGAATGCATATCGTAGGAGGTTCGAACATTGCTGTGTTGAGAAACAATAAATTTTCCCAAAACTTGGAACAAATTATAAAATTTTAGGTTTTCACAATCATTCGCTACAAAATTGGTGACCCTACTGGTTTCTTGCCTACCAGTGGACTACACTGGTGATACTGTATTGTTGTATTCTCTCTTAGAGATAAAAAAAATATCTGAAATCAATCGATTTTTAAAATTATCCCAAAAATATTTTATTTTAACAACTAATTTTTATATTATTTTTATTTTCTTCCCTCTCTTTGATGCTTTACATATTTACAAAATTATTTCCTTTATAAATAATAATATTTTCACCTAAATTAATATTCACTAATTTGTTATTTATTAATTACTATTATAATACTTAATAAAAAATTAAATACGAATTAATAAAAATTTGAAGACTTAAATAAGAAATAAATAAGCTGGAGTGTCTCCACTCGACTATCTCGCAATTTGAATTGGATTAAATAACATAATATATTATATTTAAATTAAATTTAATTAATTATAAATTATAAATAATAAATATTAAACCAGCGCATGTTTGGTTTTTACTATCTCGCCAGAGATAGTATTGCGATCACGAAAATTTTCGATGTTGAGATTTTGATGTTTTTATACGTTTTGAAGGTTCCTGAATCATTTTCACTAAGGTTGAGAAAAATGTCTGTGTGTGTGTGTGTGTGTGTGTGTATGTATGTGTGTGTGTATGTATGTAGGCAAGATTACGCAAAAACGGTTTGAGCTAGAATGATGCAATTTGGTACATGAGCATTATTCAAAATTCATAGTTTTCTATCAACTTTTGAGAAATGTAGCTCAACCGGAAGAGGGTCATTACCTACAACGTTTTGATTTTTTTTCCTCTAAAGTGACCGTAAAAATAAAGATATATGTTTGATAATTTTTCACATGATTAATAATTGTATAAAACTGCTATATATAGAATTTCAGCTTGATTGATTCGCTAAAATTACCAGAATTAATTTTTTAACACTGCAAATCTCACGCGCCAACACGTAACGTGGTGCCATCAACAAAAAGCCAAACATGCGCTGGTTTAATATTTATTATTTATTATTTATAATTTATAATTAATTAAATTTAATTTAAATATAATATATTATGTTATTTAATCCAATTCAAATTGCGAGATAGTCGAGTGGAGACACTCCAGCTAATTTATTGATGGCACCATGGCACGTGTTGGCGCGTGAGATTTGCAGTGTTAAATAATTAATTCTGGTACTTTCAGCGATTCAATCAAGCTGAAATTCTATATATAGCAGTTTTATACAATTATTAATCATGTGAAAAATTATCAAACATATATCTTTATTTTTACGGTCACTTTAGAGGAAAAAAAATCAAAACGTTGTAGGTAATGACCCTCTTCCGGTTGAGCTACATTTCTCAAAAGTTGATAGAAAACTATGAATTTTGAATAATGCTCATGTACCAAATTGCATCATTCTAGCTCAAACCGTTTTTGCGTAATCTTGCCTACATACATACACACACACACACACACACACAGACATTTTTCTCAACCTTAGTGAAAATGATTCAGGAACCTTCAAAACGTATAAAAACATCAAAATCTCAACATCGAAAATTTTCGTGATCGCGATACTATCTCTGGCGAGATAGTAAAAAAATTAAAAAAGATTTTTTTTGTTTTTTTAATATGTTATATCAAAAAAACTAATAATGGAAATAGTTAATTATATACCTATATATTGTGTATATGTAAAGATTTGATTATCTCTTAGTCTTTGGTGGATGGATCCAATTTTTTTTTTTTTGTTCCCGTTCACCATTCATAAATCATGAGATTTGGTATTTATTAATAATTCCTCCAAAGAGAACATTAGATAAATATTATATAATAAAATAGAGTCTTTATGTGGATTAATAAATTTGGTAGATATTTTTGTTAAATATTTATAATAATATTGATTTTCTTATCAGATGGAATTAAATTGATATGATTTAATTTTTCAAAAGAAATAATATGTCTTTATGAATGGCTTCTTTCTAAATTTCTTTTTTTTAGTATTTATGATTGTGGAGAATAGGGAGAAGAAAAGAAAAATTAACTATGATGAATTTATAAGTTTATTAATAGGTAAGGGCTAAGTAAATAATATAACCTTAAATGGTTTTTGTATTATTAATATAAAAATGAATAATAATATTGATTTAGGATTGACAAATAACTGAATGAAAAAGTAGACCTAAATAATCCCAATAAATTGGAATTGAGATTTAATTAAATTTAAAAATATTAAACAACAAAATGTAATTCAAAATTATGATTAAATTTATAAAAGGTATTCAATTTAAAAATAAAAAAATGCTTTAATCTTAAAAAAAAATAATATTTTTAAATTATTAATTTTTTTTTTTTTTGTAAAATATAATTTAAATTATTCCTCATAGTAAGCCAAAAGTTTAATTTATTTTAAAATTTTGTTTAAATGGTAATTATTCAGTTAAACTTGGTTACTTTACCAGTGGGTGCCTTTTGCAATTCCAAATATAAACTTTTCTTATGAAATATTTCCCGGCATCTTATAATTTTTGATATAAAAATTATTAAAATTTGCATATAAATACATTGATATTCTATTTAGTTAGCATATTTTATCCTTTTGGCTACCAGATGGCACACTAATTTTCGCTTTTTATAAGTTCGGTTTCGATATAGGAAATTTATTTAATTAATTTTTTAATTTTCATAAATCCAAACCGAATTTATAAAAACCGAAAATTAGTTTATTAGTTTATAGTGAATTAGTCAATAAAATTAATTATATAAAAATTAAATTAACAATAATTTAATCAAATAATTTCATTTTTCTTTTATTTAAAAAAAAAAAAAATTTATTTAATTTTCTTATTTAATTATGTAATTTATATAGCATATAATTTTAATTAGATTTAATTTAGAGGTGAAGATTTGTTTAAATAAGAATTTTGTTTAAATATAAATAAATTTATGAAAATGTTTAGGTATGACTTACAAAATAATTAATTATCTGTTTTTTTTTTAATAAATTTTAAATTTTAGGTAAGTATTCATTTTTTTTTTAAATTAATTTCTTTGATGGAAGTTAATTAAAGATCAGAATGAAAAAAAGAATTATATATATATCATTTTTTGAAGTAGGAAATGGAAGAAAGAGATTATCGTTCATTATGTATTCACAATGGGAGGGACGGACACACCTTCACGATGCTGGCTCCGTGTGACAGACAAGAAAGAAACGGGCACGAAACATGCCAACCGACCACGGATTGTCTCTCTAACCTCAATTATTTGGTAACAGACCATGATTGAACAAAGATATGGAAGCGAGGATTGTGGGTCAAACCTCGCTCTCCATTTGGACACGGATTTCATTTTTCATTTAAGGAAAGGATCCATTTATTTTGTCGCCATATTCATCCACAAATCGATAGCATATATTCGGGATGTTCTTCATGATCGTTGTAAGGAAGTGAACGAATCCACAAGCAACGGAGAAAGTCAGTCCAGGGATCAATTTATAGTCAGTAAAAATGTTGCTATCATTCATTCACAGCGTGTTTTTGTTTTGTTTTGTTTTTTTTTTGATTACGGAAGCTTACGAATAGACGGACAGACAACTTGTCGTAAATCTTCTTGGTCCTGCTCATTTATACTCCACTCTTTAAAACAGAACACACCCCTTACGGAAGGGTGATTTCAGAGAAGAAACCGGTTATTTAAAAGCTATCTTTGAGATTTATTTAATATTTACACTTGTGTCTTCGAAGGGGTGGTTTTTGTTATTTCGGATTAGTGTCGTGTGTCCGAATAACCGTTGCTTTGTTACCGGATTTTGTGTTGCTTTCCCCCTCTCCGTTTCCTGGATTATTATACATCAAACAAAAAATATAATAATAATAATAATAATAAAACAATATAATAAACTTAAGCAAATATTATATAAAGAATTTTTCTGTTGAAAAATAATGATTGAAGAGAGTATAGTTTTGAAACTTACCATCAATCAATCAGTAATACTCCATAATGGTAGTAACATATAATACTGCAGGATATTATTTGTATCACCAATGATGTTGTGTAATATATTTGAGGGTTGAGAAATTGTATAAAATATACAAATTGATTATTTAATAAATATAATTATATCAATTTGTTTTCTATAGTGACAAATAACAGTTCATTTCAATAAATAAAAAATTAAAATTTATTAAATTTTACTTCATTTCAATTTTTATAATATTTATGTATCTAATCTACATAAATAACTATAGTATTTTTCTGTGTACTTAATTGAAATTATGTTTAAAATGCAATCCTTGGTATTAAATATTAAAGGGGATCAAGAAGACCTCTCTTTTAAGAATCGAGTTGACAATTCTTAAAAATAGAAGACATTATATGTATACTTTCTGTATTTTCCATTCCAAATTCATTAACTGACAATGAGCCAAAAAATTTCATCTTGCCATATTTTTCTGGAATCCACCATCATTTCTTATTCTAACTTATTTATTTTCTCCTTAAAAATAAATCAAGATTTTAATATTTAAAAAATAAAACAAATACATTTTTTGAAATTTTATTTATTTTCCTAACATTGGAAATTCAGTGTAAATGAAAATAATCCATCTAGAAGATTTAAGTACATTTTTACTATCTCGCCAGAGATAGTATTTCGATCACGAAAATTTTCGATGTCGAGATTAAAATATATTTTTTTACGTTTTGAATGTCCCTGAGTCTGAGGAAAAAAAATGTGTGTATATAGACAAGATTACGCAAAAACGGTTTGAGCTAGAATAATAATAATATTAATGAAATTTAGTACAGAAATTTGGTGAGAAATGTAGCTCATCCGGAAGAAGGTCATTACTTACCACGTTTTGTTTCGTTTTCCTCCAAAGTGACCGTAAAGATAAAGACATATGTTTGATACTTTTTCATCTGATTAAAAATTGTATAAAACTGCTATATATAGAATTTCAGCTTGATTGAATCGCTGAAAGTACCGGAATTAATTTTTTAAATCGGAGTCATAAATAGTGTCAAAAAATTTTTTTTTAAATTATAATTTGGACATTATATAAGTATATATATCTAAATTATTAATAATATTAAACTGTATAAATATATTATCTATATAAATAAATCAGTATCAATAAATAGATGATAAAGTTTTAATGAGATTAGTAATAATATTAATTATTTTTATTTGAAGATAAATATGAGTGAAAATTTAATTTAAAATTTTTCATTGATTAGAAAGGAAATAAATTAATTACTACTATTAATTATAAATTACTCTCATTCCAGATTTTGAAATTTGATAATGAAATAATTTTAAAGTTCATTATCATAATGATCTTCAAATATATATATATATATAATTTCGTTTAATTAATCATCCATATATTTTTATTATAAATAATAATAATAATAATAAAAATAATAGTTTTAGAATTTTTTAAAACTTTATTTATTATCATTGATATCCATTCAAACTTTTGTATTATTATATTATATTAATATTTATTCTATTATAATATATAAAAAATGTAGGTATATCTTTTTTATATAATAATATAATAAAATATATTCATATAGAAAAGTGAATCTATTTCAGTTTTATTTATATTTATCTGTTCTCTAGATCTTATTTCTTATCAAGGCGGAAAATAAAATGAACTGCCACTTGGGCTATAATAATAGTTTATTTTATTCTACACAATTGAAAATGTCATTTTAGACAGAGAGCCTAACCTAACCTAATTTACTTTTAACTTTCAATACAACCAATAAATAAATATTTGTTTCAATTAGAATATTTATTTTATTTATTTATAATACTCATTAAAGAGACTTCATTTTTCTCATTTTTAAATTTTATGTAAAATTGTATGTAATCATCTTCCGAATTATATATTATTATTATAATATTATTCTTTTAAAAATTAACAGTTTTTGTAAAAGCATAATTCAATAAGAATTATTTAAAAGAATACTGATTTATTTAACTTTTTGTTTCTATAATATATTGTCTATCTTCGATCTTACTTTACCTACTAATTAGTAAATTAATCCTTCTTTTAATTATTTGGAATACGGTCAATAGAAAAGGGTATCAATTTTGGTAATAATTAATTACAAAAAAATGTATAGATGATCATTTTATATTTATTTGTTAGAGACCTGCAAATTTTTTAAAATTAATACATAAAATAAAATTAAATAAATAAATTATTTGCATGATTTAAGATATATATAATTTTTATTAATTATAATATTAATTAAAATAAAATATAAATGATAATAATTTTAATTAATAAAAATGAAAATCAAAGTTGAAATTTAATTTTTTTACCGACCGGCGATAGGAAGGGAAGGTATTGTTTTTACACCAAATTTCACATGAGGAGATTTTTACATATCTCCACCAATCATGAATTTTGTTAACAGAAAAAAGTATTTTTAACATGATGTCTGTCCGTCCAATGGTTGTCCATATAGATTAGTATAGTATAGCTTGAACGGCTGAACGGATTTTGATAAAATTCGATATATTTACTTAATGCATCAGTAGCATGAATTCATTCAACTTTTGGAGTATATCAAGAAAGCGGAAGTGGTATTTTACAAAGTATTAATTTTATATTCATTGTCGGACATTTTCACTTAAAATATAGTGCTAATTAATAATTGAATAATTAAACTAAAATAGAAATCAAGATAATATAATTTAGTCATTTTAATTCAACTTTTAAAAATATTTTTTTTTTATACTTTCTACATAAAAATGATTTTTACTAAAAAATCGATATTATATATATATATATATATATATATATATGAAAAAATGATATAAAATTTAATTCGACCCCAATCTATTGTTATTACATCAAACTAACTGGTGAAATAAAAAATACATATATATATAATGTTTTTAATTATTTTTAAATCGTCGGTCGGTTCTGTGCTTGGCCACAACTCATTTTTTTCATTTTATTTTTAGTTTAAAAATTTTATTTTAAATTTAAAAAATCCTATCCAATCTATATCATTCTTGAATATAAACTAATTATTAAAGATAATTAATAATTATAAAAGATTAAAATTATTTATTTGAGAATAAATACTTTTATTTTAGTTCCATACACACACACACAAATATAATTTTAAAATTTTGAACCACTATTTCATTACATAAATTATACATATAGCAGATCTTTACTGTACCCAGAATCTGATGTATAATTTAAGTTGTATTATTTTTTCAAATAAGATTTTATATAAATTTTGAAGATTTCCCTTTCTTCCCAGAAATAACCTTGGACCGAGTGACCAATCCCCTCCCAATCTTTTCTTACTTCATCCTTTCAATCGTTTGTTTTATGTTAATTACTCTCAGCAATTGGTGACATAATTGATAAAAATTTCGCCTCCAAGTAGCAGAGCGCAGTCAACCGCGATGTTTATATAACCATCCACCTCACGTAAAACACATAAAGAAGATAGTGAAAAGAAGATTTCTCTACTCCTCCCTTCCGAAAGGGGTTTCTCTCTCTTTCTCTTTCGGCATTGAAAAACAATGTTCGTGAATAGAAGAGAGACAAGATTGGAATTCTTCCCTGCCTTTTATGCCCTCAGATGCTGCCGGGATGATTAATCATCTGCTACCCTAAAGGCTTTAAGAGTGACGGGCGTATTTAGACACCTCGACATATAACGGATAACGACGGCATTATCACCTTTCCGGAAGTAAAAGATACAAACTGATGCTCTATAATTACAACCTTCATCCATGGACACTAAGAAACAAATTGGCATGCAAATTTCTATACTGTAATTATTTTATTACTCGAATTCTTATGAAGACAATTATTTCAATAATAGATATCACAAAAGAGTCATGGTGGAAGTTAAAAAAATTATTTTATTTGAATTTATTCTTATTATAATGATATATATATATATATAAATTATATATATATATATATATATATATATATATATATCAAATTTGATATTTTAAATTAAATATTTGGAAACAATTTGATGATTTTAATTTATTACAATTTCATGAAACTTGTTTTTACTTTCATTTAAGTCTCCCTAAATATTTTACTAATTATATATATATAATGTGATAGCATAACTTGGAATATTTAATTACTTAAATTAATATATATATATATTCGAAATATTTTATAATCTATTTTAAACAATTTTTCTCAAAAATTAATAACTCGAAAGTAAATATTAAGTCATCTATTACCTTCTTGAAGGTTTTAGCCTAATGGGTTTATTTTTATGAAAATAAAAAATGGCGGAAAAAAAAAATAAAAGTCTGAATGGCGCTGTTATCGGGCAATGGTCTTCTCAACAGGTTAATTTTCCGATAACAGCGCCATCCTGGCATTTACTTTTTTCCGCCACTTTATATTCTATGAAAAGACAGTAGATCCCTAGTCTTATTAGAAATTCTTATAAATTAGTAAATTATATAAGGATATTAATTTGTGTATATTTTCAAATAAGTTATCCTCCCACCATCATTTTTATCCATTGAACCATAAAAATAATAAATATACAATTTTTTTTTCTATTGTATAACAAAAATTCATCTATTCGAAAAAATGCATTCGTATTTGTTTAATTCAATTTAAAATATCTGTATCAATCTATTAATATAATCAAGAGTATATATATATATATATAAAGATAATTAAATTAATAATAATAATAAATAAACACATTCCGATTGCATGAAAATAGTATTTCGTCATTAAATATCATAATTTAATAATAAATCTTCATCTTCTTCATAGATCTGTGATAAGCTCAACAGCTAATCATAAGAATAAAAATTAGAGATTCTTATCAGATGCTTATATAATGACCGATAATAATGATAAGTCGCTCTTGAGCTTCATTTTAAACAAATAAACAAAAACAACTCATTTGTTTATTATTTTTATTAATTATATTTTTCTTAGTAAGGTTAGGTATAGGATTTTTAATCTCTCTTTTTTCATTTTATCTAAATAAGATTGCATTTATAGGTAGTAGGTTTACATATACCTACACTTATAGGGATAAGTATCTTTGCCAAGAAAATTTGTTATTCTTATTCAAAACGATCTAAAGCACTACTATCTATTCATTATTCATGAATGTGAGATAAATAGATGAGAGTGAACGAATACTTTTATATAAAAATCTTTCACTGAGAGAATAAAAAGAAAGGTTTTTTTTATCTTATCACGTAAAGAAAGAAAAATCGAGTTTCTATTGAAATTCGTAGACAATAAAAAAAAGCGAATTTAATATTGTATGTATTTATATATATATATGGAAACGTAGATTTTTTAAAAATGTTTCCATTATCATCTTTAATTTTAGTATATATTAAATTAGTAATTAATCATTATCTTAATTATTTATTGGAAATCATATTTTTTTTTTAAATTCTCATAAAAATTTTGTTATTTGTATTTATTGTATAATATAATATAATAACATTTAGCACAATCTCTATGCATCTTTATAAATATTTTAAACACACTCTAAAGAAAGTTCTTTAATATGCTATTCTTTTACTGTATTAATTTAAATATAATTTGAATTTATTTTTATAATGTTGGGCAAATACGATATTAGAAGTGAATTGATACGAAATACTAGAATTTCTAAGACTATTTCAGGGGATAACAGAGTTTAACGATTATACCAATTTCTGCAATTTATTTCCTCCACTTATAGTCCAAAATCATCTGATTTCAATGGATTAAAAATTTTTTATTTAATTGAATTTTATAAATAAATTTATTGTTTTAAGATTAATTTTTTTTTTTATTTTTAAATAGTTTTTCTACAATTTCAATAATGAATTTCTACAATATATACTGCGTTTTCGGTCACTCACTCTACACGCTTATCGTAATACGAATAAAATTTTATTGCTCAATATACTATAATTTATAATATATTGTATTTTTTTTATCAAAATTACTATTACTTTTTTAAAAATATATGATTTTTCGATCACATCACATTCTTAAAATAATTCACAACGTTAGTTTTTTATTTTATCAAGTAGGTATTATAACAAATTATTATTTTTTATAAGTATAAGAATTAATAAATTACAATATATAATTATTTATTATAAAAATATAGTGATTATAAATTAGACTATCGATTCTTGAAAAAATGGTTCATATTGAATACAATATGTCATTGATGGGTTTTAAAGTTTAAAAAATTAAAAATTTAATGTTTTTATTATTATTTTTAAGAAATTATCATTAATAATAATAATAAAAAATTTTTAGTACACCCACGAAAGGACGAAAGTCGATTGCCGCCTGATTGGGGTAAAGGTGTTCTATGATCAGTAGAACGAGTTAGCAGTAATCATACAAAACAAAAATATAAAAATTTTTTTTCTTTTACAATTCATTTCTTGAATTAATTATAATATCTAATTTCATTTTATGTCTGTTAATAAAAAATAAAATTTTCATAAACTACTATTACACTTCAATTCAATATGAATATTCATTTCAGTAATTCAACAAGTACTAACGGTTTTTTTTATTCTTGTTATCCTACTTTACCTTTAAAGTGAAGGTCAATAATGATCCCTTTAAAAGAATATTTTTTCTAAGATGAGTGAGTGGAAGGGTCACTCATCAGGTAAAAAAAATCAACATGGAGATGGTCACTTTTTTCCTCCCTTTCCATTCATTTACAAATGTTCTAATTACGTAAGGCCCTTCAATGACCGATCTTGATTTAATTTCGCGCTTTTGACCAAATCCTTTCCTAACAGGTAACGGACTTTTTTTTATAACCCCGCAAGCCATTTCATTTAGGTAGCAAGGAGGGAGGATCGATCTCGCCCTAACCCATACGGTAGTTTTTCTTAGGACCTTATGGAAGCGCAACAAGAGAGAGAAAGAGAGAGAGAAGGGCTACCCTTTGCGTTTAATCTTTGTTTCTAGGGCATGCGCATTACTCACTTTAACGGATTTTTTAACATGGACCTAATTATATATATATATATTATTATTATATATAAAACAATTGTTTGGATTTTATGCAATATTATATTTTTATAAATTATTCTCTATGATTATAAGATCAAATATTTCAAGTGAAAACGTCTAATTTTTCACAGAACCAGTGCCTTGTTACAGATGAGAAATAGCGTACACTTCCGGTTCCTTTTACATAATCCATCCATATAGACATTTTATCAATATTCAATGACTTTTTGTCTATTATTTATAATTATCAAAAAAAAAAATGTTTATATATATTAGTGAAAATTATACTTTTTTAAAATCAATTAATACTTATATGGACGATTAATATATTTATATTCAAATTTAAAATTAATCTTTTATAAAAATGCTGTTTAAAATGTTTTTTAAAAATCTGGAGTGTCTCCACTCGACTATCTCGCAAATTTGAATGGGATTAGTTAACATATATTATATTTAAATTAAAAATTTAATTAATTATAAATAATAAATTAAAATTAATAAATAATATTTATTAAACCAGCGCGTGTTTGGCTCTTTGTTAATTGCACCATGTCACGTGCTGGAGCTTCAAACATATATCTTTATTTTCACACACACACACACACACACACTTTTCTCAACCTTAGTGAAAATGACTCAGAGACCTTCAAAACGTATAAAAACATCAAAATCTCGACATCGAAAATTTTCGTGATTTTAATACTATCTATGTCGAGATTCAAATTGTCCTTTCTCTCATTTTATTAATTATAATTTTTTTTATTTTAAAACATGTATTTAAAAAATTCAAAATAAATTTTATTTAAATTTTTTTTTTATTTAAATCAATAATATTATGTAATTTTATTTATTTATATATTTTTTAAAAAATAAAAATAAATATTATTAAATATTTTGATTATTTTTATTTTTTTAAAGAGCTTAATAAATAAAAAATTATAAAAATTCTTTAATTAATGTTTTTTTTAAAATTTCGATTTAGAATCTCAGGTAGTTAAATGGTACGTTTTATTTCGAAGGGGTTGCTGAAAAGTAAAAAAGGGATTCTCTAAGATAAAATAGATCATCTATTTTTTTAAACAGGGATTAACAAACAATATAAAGAATTTCTATAGGGTTAAGAATAGTTTTTATATATATATATATTTATATTATTATTATTATTTTTGCACAGAGGTTGAGAGAAAAAGGGCGTTGTATGGAAAGGTTTCTCAATTCCAATTAGAAAGGGTCCATCTCCCTCTTCTTGAAGAAGATAGTGCCGGGTATTATTCTTTTTCTCTGACTAAATAAAGAAGAGATGTTCTCCCTTCTCTTTCAATCAGAAGACCGGAATTCGGGTACCAGAAAAATAATCATTCTCGGATATTATACAACCTAGTATATAGTAAACCAATATTTGTGACGAGAAAGTATATATATTTTGAACAAAATAATTAGGGTATTCCGATATTTTATATAATACACTTTCGACTTAGAATGTCTTTCAGGAAGAATATTATACTAATACTAATTTTATTTATAATTATATACCTATTCTATTAGATTGAGCTAATTGAGTCTTTAAAAATAAATAAAATAAATAATTAATCATTAATGCAACTTTATACACTTACTAACATTATAATTTATTTTTAATTTTTTTTAAATCTATTTTTTTATCCTTTTCCATATTTTCAGATGTAGGTCTTTACTAAATTTTTCACCTTTCTCTATTATTTTAAAATTCGCCATTGATTAGGTGATTGTTAACCATGAAACACGTTGGCTTGATGGGTTGACGAGTGGATGGAGTGGATGTGAAGTATTTTTAATCGTGAATAGATTGGAATTTTTAGGGCTTGAGACGCGACTTTTTTTTCCACAATTGAGTGAGCAGGGTTGCTTCCCTGAAGTGGACCTATCTCTATCGGGGTCATAGAGAAGGTCCACCCGCTACTCCTATAATTTATATATATATATATATATATATACTTAAATAATTATTTATTTTGAAAACTTTATTAGTATTTATTTTATTGATTATATAATAAATTGATTACAATAACTTTTTCAAAAATGCTCTTTGTGTAGACAAGTACTAATATAATAATAATAATATTTGTAATTAAATATACATTATTATAGATGATTAAGTTTTAATCTATATATTCATTTAGTTTTTCAAAATCAAATAAATATACACCCTCCATTCCAAAAGAAACCGAACTTTTTAAAAAAAATAATACCACTAATGCCATCGGTTGTAATATTTTACCCGTAGATGGCTTAGTCCCTCATTGACAACTGATATAAATTTCATGACATTTGGATGCATACAACAAAAGTTATTGCGTTTCAAATGTCTGTACATTGGTTTTGTACATTGGTCGGAAAATGAGTTTCAAACAAAGAGCTGCAATTGATTTTTGTATTAAACTTGGTAAAACTTTTACTGAAACGCACCAAATGCTACAAAATGCATATGGTGATTATTGTTTATCCTGTACGCAAGTTTACGAGTGGTTCGGGTGATTCAAATCGGGTAGAGAGACACTGAATGATAACGAAAGATCAGGCCATCCCAGAAGCGGATTTTTACGATTCAAAAGGAATTATCCACAAAGAATTTGTTCCACCCGGCCAGACAGTCACTGGAGACTTTTACTTGGGCGTCATGAAGCGTTTGCTGGCAAGAATTCGTTGTATTCGGCCAGAATATCGAGAAATCGGCAGTTGGACTCTTTTGCACGATAATGCACCATCACATCGTTCGCGACTTGTAACTGAATTTTTGGTAAATAATCATGTTATTCCTTTGCATCATTCGCCCTATTCACCAGATCTGGCTCCGTGCGACTTCTATCTGTTCCCTAAACTGCATTTGTGGGGTTTGTACAGGGTTATCATTGGACCTCAGACTCCTGCACTGTTCACCCAGTAATAATTAACATGAGTGTTGATGACAAAAAAATAGTCTCATCACATTGTATAATTTCCGATGACTTAAATCATGATGTTTGTATGGTTTATAAGATTCAAGATACTCTGTTAGAATCCAATGATAACCCTGTACCTCATCTTGAATCACAAAAGAGAAATTCTCGCTGAAGTCAATTGATTGATATAATGGCTTGATTTGGCGCGCAGTTATCCTTTAGACTTTTAAAATAGCTCGACTGACTTTTTGCAATATAAGAATTTGGGATCAATTTTTCTATTTTTGTTGTTAGTTCATCAATAAATTCATCAATGTGTGTGTGTGTGGTTGAAGTTTGAATTATCATCTGTGTCCTGTCTGTAGCTACCCACTGTTTGAATTCGATTCTATCTTCTTCCTCATAGTTTTGCAGTTAAACTTTCCTTCGATGGACATTTTTAGTTAAAAATATTTTATTTAATATTAAAATGTCTAATTATTAACAATATTCAGCCATTGAGACTCTTATATTGCTCATAATTAATGTGTTGTAACTTGCAGTGGTCTTAGTAAATAGAAGGAGGCAAATACATTTACATTTCATGTAGATAATTTAGGGAAAAAAAGTTCTTGATTATCTCATTCCCTTGTCGTGATATTTCATTTTACGCTAAACCTTGTTTGTAATTTTAAAATTTTATAATGTCCAACATATAATTTTTTTAAAAATATTTTGGGGTCCGTTATATTTTTTTTACAATTCCTCATAGTTATAAGAACATGCCTTAAAAATTTCATCAAGATAGGAGGTTAAATAAGTGAATGAGAAATTATTTTCTTCTCCAATACACGTTTTATTTGGCCTTATCCGAGACTCGGAAATTTAAAAACGCCAATCTTTAAACTGCCATTACTCAAAAACTATGTGAGATAAAAAATTAAAATTTGGTGGTGTTTTTCATGTTTATAAATAGAACATATTTACCAATTTTCATAAAAATCTGAGATTTTGGGTGAAAAAATGACTATTTTCTGGTTGAATTGACGTGGAATGACCCTGGAGCGTGAACATTTGTGTATCAATGCAGAAGGGGAATACATGGATTAATAAAAATGATTTGTTCCAAAATGTACATTGGTTTTTTGTTTTTTTAAAAAGATCAGCTCTTTTTGGAATGAAGGGTGTATATACCAAGCCACTTGAATCATTACAAGTTTCAATTTTTATATTTGATTTTTTTTTGGGACCTGTTGATCAATTACTTCATTTAATAAAAGTCAAAATGATTATTCCCTGAAAGGTAACAGAGACAAACAAGTTCTCTTTCAAGTCAAAAATCAAATTTGTAAATTTAATGTTAACATTTATGCAAATATAAAGATAAATTTTTGCTCTTGTTCCTGAATAATAATATATTTTAATATAATTTATATTTTTTAATATAATATATTTTTTAGATGAATAGTAACATATTAATATTATTATGATTATATCTTTTAGTGAAAATCTGAAGAAACCTTTTCTGATCCATGAAAGCACCTCTCGTCATGTTCCACTTCATGTCTACAAAACATTAAAAAAAATTATCCAACAAGCTTCCAAGAAAAATGTTGATCTTCGCTACGCATCTATTTTACTTATTTTCCATGTGCTAATGCTTGAGGAAGGATTCACATCGCTTGATGTCGAATGCCAAAGTAACCACCTTAGCATCTCTAAACTGTCTCTATAAAAATATAATTAATCTATTTATTGTTCTATCAGGCATGACTGTGGATGGTTATGAATTTTCACGGGATCGCGTTTTAAAATATATTGATTTAATTTTAAAAACACCAGACGGAATACAAAATTCATACCTTTTTCATTTAGTTTATATTTTACATCCATTCACAGATAGTAAATGCAATTTAATTGTTTGTTTTCCAAAATTAGATCAAAATTCTAATCTTGTTCTGGTAAATTTAAAAACCAAAGGGATACCCATTCGTGCCCTTTGTATTGATTTAAACAAGTAAGTGTAAAATTAAAAATTTGATCTACTCATTATTAAATGATTAATAAGTTAAAATATCTATATTTTTGATGTCTAAATAACTAAATATTTTATTTTTTCAATAAAATGATTTGAGTTGAAAAATTCTATCTAGTTCTAAATTCTATCTAGAATATTCATTTTAATAAGCATCAAACGATAACATAATCAAAACATTGTAATAATTTGTAATCTAAAAAGAAAAAAATGTAAAAATTATTTATTTAATTTACATATTTTAAAGTTTGAAACAACTGTTTGATAAACTCTTTGCTATTTACAAAAATTAGCAAAAAATCACATATTGATGATGAATTTAAAAATTTAATAAATAAATAAATAATATAAATATTTCTAGATATACGTAGTAATCTTTTTCTTTTTCATTTGAAATCAAATTTTTAATTTATTTATTTCACAAAACAAAAACAAAAAAAAATATCTTGTTTTTAACTTTTAAATAGAATAAATATTTAGAACATATTTTTAAAAAAAATAAATTTGGATATATTGTTGAATGAGAGATTATAGGTATTTATTTATTTCTGCAGATATATTCGTATCACTTTGTTGCATGCCATGCCCGATTTTATGAGAATGAAGGAACTATCATTGCAGTTCAAAAACACCCTCACTGTTCCATTCCGAGAACAGTTACTCTGCAAGGAAGGGATTCGTCGTCGGTCTTGCGCCCTCCTCAATTTGCCTGATCATGTGTGTAACCTGGTTATTTGCAAACTTCGTCCAAGTGATATTGCTAATTTATCACTCACCTGTAAAGAAATGCAATGGAGATGCGAGGATCTTTCTTTATGGCATCATCTTTATCTACGAGATTTTAAAGTATGCATCAATGCAAAAGGAATGGATTGATTAATTGATATAAAACAAAACGCTTCAAAAAATTCTTCTTAAATTTTATCCAATTTCAAAAGTAAAATTATTAATACAGTAAACGCTCTATAAAAGGAACATTCTTTATAAGCAACCTCTATACAAGCAATTTTTTTTAGTTCAACTATTCTGTATAAGCAACGTTATTTAGTTCAACTGTTCTGTATAAGCAACTTTTTTAGTTCAACTGTTCTGTATAAGCAACTTTTGTTTTAATGCTAAATATAGTTGATAGATATTCACAACATAACCTCAATTTGTAAATATGTTTGTGTTTAATGCTGACAGAATTGAAGTTAATTTCTGTTAATTTCTGTCAATTAACTAATTAATCAATATTATCCAGGCGGTAAGTATTTTTATACTCCTTTTTTCCCTGTAAGAAACTTTTTTATTGATAATTGGTTTAAATGAGTTGCTTATATAGAGGGTTCACTGTATATACATTTACAAAGAAAAAGTTAGTCAAAAAAAATATTTGTTTTTGTTTTATAAGTATCTTTATCGAAAAGAAGAAAGGTTTTACATCCCTCTCACCATTGCCTCGTAAAAATGTTATAAAGGCATTCCTTTGGTTTTTAAATGCAAAGAAATACCTTGGATCTTTTTTTATCATGATCACCATACTTTATTTAAGGACATTTTTCATCACTCAATGTCATGTCTATACCCCTCCCCACTTCTTAACATTCGAACACTTTAAATTAATTTTCACATTCTACACATATTTAAATAAATCTTGCAAATGAATTTTTAAATATCTTCAAGAAATATTGATTTAAAATTCAATAAGTTTTAGTTTGGTCTATTTTAGGGTATATAACATATACGTTCCTAATATTTTCCGGTTTGAGGCTCTCTAAATAATCGGATATTTTATAAATTTTTGACTTTCTTGAAAAATTGGAAATTTTCCTTTTTAAAAAGTTATTACTCATTTAACAGCGAAAAATTAAAAACTTATATTCACTATTTTCCTTGTGATAATATAAAATACATAATTCTGAACTGTATTTTACGACGCCCTAATGACAACATCGCGGCCCACACTTTGGGAATCACTGGAATATAGTATGGTTAGGCTTCAAAATTGTAAAAAGTATGTATACTCGGCCATATCTAATATATAATTATTCAATTTTTTATTTTTGTTTTAATAGATATGTGTAAAGTAATATAAATTGATTGAATATTGATAGAATTCAAAATTATATATATACTACATAATGTGTATAACATTTTTTTTCCTCAAATATTTAGTAAAGCAGATATCATTCTTTAGAAATTACTGATCATTTTAAAATATTCCAACTCAATCTGACAAAAGTTTGTAATTTAGAGCGTACTTTCATACAAAAGCTAATGCATACATTTTAGATTACTATCAATTAGAATTTAAAAAAGTAAGCTAATAAATGTTTAAAATGAATTGAATGGATGAAATGATAAATTTTAAAAAAATCACAATTAACAAAACTTATTGTCAAAAATTACTATATTTCTCATTTGAAAATGTTTTAGTAATTTGAATTATTTAATAAGTATAATTTAATTATTCATTTTTAAATAAAATGGAATTTAATTTTTTTAATGTTATAGCGTGAATAATTTCTTTTTTTATTTAACAATTTTTTTGATTAACTTCATCCATTTCAGTGATATTTTTATTGTATATGAATTAATTCGTGTGGGGTTAAATTAAATTGAAAATTGAATAAAACGACATGGAAATAATTTATTATATACGTGATTATAAAACAAGTAAATTATTATAAGAAATATAATCAAATCAAAAACATAATAAAAAAATATTAACAGTAAATTTTTTTTATTCTATTTATAATTGTAAATTGATACCTCATCAAGGGATACAGATATATTTAATTTTTTAAAAAAATAATAAATATTTTCAATGGATCTTTTCTTACAAATTCTTTTATCATATTTAGATATCAAATTTATTATAATTATTCTATTGAGGTTTTTATATTATTAAGATATTTTAAAAATTCCATCTTTATTTATTTATTTTATTAGATAACCAGAAAACTATGCAGCAGCAAACTCAATTACTTCTTTCTTTATCTCTTTGAAATTTAATCTTTTACTTATCTCAATACATTTCTTCATGTATTCCCACAAATATTTTTAATAATTACATCTTAAAAAACTATACAATCAATTTAGTTATATTTTTACCGACCGACGATAGTAAGGGAGGTATTGTTTTCACACCAAATTTCACATGTGGAGATTTTTACATATCTCCACGAATCATGCATTTTCTTAACAGAAAAAAGTATTTTTAGCATGATGTCTGTCCGTCCGTCCGTCCGTATAGATGTGTACAGTCTGAACGGCTCAACGGATTTTGATGAAATTTGGTATATTTACTTAATGCATCAGTGGAATGAATTGATCAACTTTTGGTGCAAATCCGGAAACCGGAAGTGGTAGTATTAGGGATCGACGATAGGAAGGGAAGGGTTATTTTCACACCAAATTTCACATGAGGAGATTTTTTACATATCACCACGAATCATGCACTTTGTGGTGGTTTTATACTCGAGAAAAATCATCTTTATTAGTTTTTTTCTTAATTTAAAATTATATGACGTCATCCAGCCATTAATGACGTCACAGCCTAGTCTGTACAGCTTGAACGGCTTAACGGATTTTGATGAAATTGGTATATTTACTTAATGCATCAGTATGATGAATTGATCAACTTTTGGTTTAAATCCGGAAACCGGAAGTGGTAGTATTAGCGATCGGTAGGAAGGGAAGGGTTATTTTCACACCAAATTTCACATGAGGAGATTTTTTACATATCACCACGAATCATGCACTTTGTGGTGGTTTTATTCTCGAAAAAAATCATCTTTATTAGTTTTTTTCTTAATTTATAATTATATGACGTCATCCAGCCATTCATGACGTCACAGCCTGCTCTTACATATATATTATAAATAAAATAAAATTAAAAATATTTATGTTATATCCATATCTGTTTTTTATTACATTAATAGATATATTAAAATTATTTGAAATTGTTTCTGTAGCTGGAAATTAATTTATTTCAAACCGTCGGTCGGTTCGGACCTGGCCACAGGTCAGCTTATTTCAATGTATGTTTGTTTTGGCTTATTATTATTATTTTGATTGATATAAAACACACACCAATTTTTAATTTCACTTTTCTTTCATAATTTAATTTAAAGAGTTTTATTTTTTGTTTATGCTATTATTAATATTAATATTTTAGGAAAATTTAAGATTGTAGGTATTGAGCAATCCATTTAAATATTAATAAATACTAAAGACATATACCTTTTTAGACTTGTATATAACAAAATAGTCTATAAATGTCTTGTAAATATGTAATTATAGATTATAAAAGGAAAATTATGTGAACATGTAAATTTTCTTTGATCTATTTATTTATTCAGATTGTAAATATTAGTACAAGGATGTTAAATTATAAGACAAGTGTAATAACAACCAGAGGAGGTAGATTAAACAAATAAATGAACTAAAATTGAATTGAAATATAATTTTATTTGCATTCATTTTATATCAGGTATCATTTATATGATAAAAATTAGGTAGAGGTAATATTATTGATTTTAGCTTTTTAATTGGCTAAAATAAAAGGATTTAATTGATACTAAAATATCTACAATCAAATTAAGAACAAAAAATAAAGATAATTTGTTTATAAACAAAAATGTTCTTCAAATGAAAATACTCCCCATCCGATACAATGGATTGATGGATGTGTATTTTCAAATCTTCTAAAGTTCGAAAACATTTTCTTTATTTTAAATTTTATCTTCTCAATCAAGTAGAAACATTGTGTAGATTAATTGATTGATTGACTGATTTTTAACTTTATTGATTAGGTAAATTTAAATATTCTGCTAAATCAGGCGAATAAGGTGAGTGAGGATTGGCATGAGTTAAGTTAATAACAAAATGTTCCCGAAAACAAAGAATACAACAAATAATTATAAACAAATGATTATAATTCTGTGATTTTTTGTCTGTTGGAAAAATTAATAATTCATACCAAAAAAATATGTTCTAAATAAAAATGGCATTGAGATTTAACTCAATTACTGCATACATTGTAAATATTTGAAAAAAAAATTTTGAATTTCAAAACTATCATTATATATTTAATTTATTCATAATTTAAATTATTTTAATAATCTTTTAATTCTAATGTATTTTTTCAATATATTCAAGAATTTTTAAATTTTTTTAGATCAAATATAAAACATTAATCTGTAAGATTTTAATATAATGAATGAAATTTATTTCAAATAAATCAAAGACACCTATTAATTAATGTATTGTAAATAAATAAATAAAAATAAATAGAATAAATTTTAAAAACTTCTTTGAAAAATATTTCAAGGGAAACAAAATAATTTCCATTTTTTTTGTTTTACTTAATTTACTCATCTAATATATAAATAATTGTAGGATTATTGAAATTATCTTTCATTTGGAGACAAAAATGTTATGATATTGTCGTTCAATCAATATTATATAATATTTTTTAGTAACCTTGTTACTTTTATCATTTATTTATATAAGAAAGGACAATGTATCTTTTTTTTCATTTAAGATAAATTGGTGTATTAATATTTGGATACGAAGAAAATATTTTTTCTACTCTCTTACAATGGCATGTAAATAATAATAAATACGTTTATTTTTATTAGATAATGAAGAATATTTATTTTTCTTTGTCCGTTCTTCTTTTTTTTCAATGAACGGATTACGTATGTAATTTTTTATTTCCATGTGGACTTTTTAAATGATAAATTGTTCTGAGAAGATGTTAGAGACCTTGAAATGCCGAATTGTTCATGTTCAAATTTCTAAAATCAGTATATATTTTATTAAATAAATTAACAATTGTTTTGGCAATTTTATTTATTTAATGAAATTCACCTATTCGATTAATTAAAATAAAAAGCAATTATTTATTAAGTTATTATTTTTTTTTTGGATCGGTTAGACAAATCTGTTCTTAAATATAAAAGTAAATTAAAGATAAGTGTAAAAATCGGAGGAGGGAGAGAGTAAAAACTAGGAGATAGATTGGATATTCAAAGGGGAGAAGAATGGTAAAGAGAAAGGGGTTGTGAACAGTTAGGGAACAGGAAATTGTGTTTTTAATTATTTTAAAACTATATTTTTTAGAATTATAAGTTAAACCAGGCAGTGGAAGAGAAAATTTATTTATTAAAAAAAAATTGAAAAAATCTTCTCCATGGAAAATTTAAATATTAATTAATTAATTTTTGTTTATTTAAAATTATTTATTATTATTTTAAAACAAATTAAATAATTTGGAAAAATTACACATAAATACTTCATACAAAAGAAGAAGATTATAAAATAAAATAGAATAAGTTGACCTGTGGCCAGGTCCGAACCGACCGACGGTTTGAAATAAATTAATTTACAGCTACAGAAACAATTTCAAATAATTTTCATATATCTATTAATGTAATAAAAAACAGGTATGAATATAACATAAATATTTTTAATTTTATTTTATTTATAATATATAGCTGAAGTAGCCGGCGTTGCCCGTGATTATAATAAGGAGGCTGTGACGTCATGAATGGCTGGATGACGTCATATAATTTTAAATTAAGAAAAAAACTAATAAAGATGATTTTTTTCGAGAATAAAACCACCACAAAGTGCATGATTCGTGGTGATATGTAAAAAATCTCCTCATGTGAAATTTGGTGTGAAAATAACCCTTCCCTTCCTATCGTCGATCGCTAATACTACCACTTTCGGTTTCCGGATTTGCACCAAAAGTTGATCAATTCATCCCACTGATGCATTAAGTAAATATACCAAATTTCAACAAAATCCGTTGAGCCGTTCAGGCTGCACACATCTATACGGACGGACGGACGGACGGACAGACATCATGCTAAAAATACTTTTTTCTGTTAAGAAAATGCATGATTCGTGGAGATATGTAAAAATCTCCACATGTGAAATTTGGTGTGAAAACAATACCTCCCTTACTATCGTCGGTCTGTAAAAATTAGAAGGTATAATATCCAAAAGAATCGATACAAAAAAAAAAAAAATTCCCATGAATTTTCATCCAAATCAACTGATCTTTTATATAATGAGATTGGTAAGAGAAATATCGAAGTGATTTGATCTGTTATAAAACTGACATGACAATAAAGAATTCTTCGAATTTTCCTCTTCTCCGAATTGAACGGAGAGTTTCCAATCAAATGAAGTCATTGATCAATCAATAACGTAATTCATTTAAATTGAGGAAAAAAAAAACAAAAAATTATTACGCTCGATATTTTTGTTAAATTATTATATAAACAATTTTTCTAAGTAAACCTAACCAATTAATTATAAATAATAATAAGTGTATACACTACAAAAATAAAAAATCCAATATTATAATTCAAATTTTATAACTTTTCTTTAAAAAAGTATTACTACTAATACTAACCCTAAAATTTATCCCATACATCATAATATATTTCTAAAAAGATATTAAATCGAATGAAAAAGTACATTAAAAAAAATCATCTTAATATGTATTATTACAATCAGTGGCGTAGCGTGATCTGTTATGTTGGTGGGGGGGGGGGTCTTTCCCGTGAAAAATTTTGACAAAATAAATTATTTATTTATTCATAACGTTTAGAATTTACTTATACGTAATTTAAAGATGTTTTTTTTTACTTTTGGGTTCTCAATTACAAAACTAATCACTTTTAAATTTATTTTTTGCACAATGTTTGGGGGGGGGGGGGCACGTAAGGTTTTCTAGTATGAAATGAAGCAAACTTCATATTATGTATTTTAATCGCACATAACCTCATTTAGTCACCGTATTTTGGCATAATTTTGTTTTTCTTGTGAAAGCTCTCTTTTTTCCTCTTTCTAACTCATATTTTAGTTTATAAAAACTTGCATTAGTTTTTTGTATAGGCCATTAATTGAGACCATAGAAACTAGCGAAATTCGTGTTTTGATGAAGTAGGAGTTCTAATGTGGAATCAACACGGCAAGCAGTCGCCAATATCCATAGTATTCAGGTGGCTACAAACGAAACCAACCAGTACACGTGAATGTGAAATGTATCAAAACAAACAATCTTGGTTTATTTGGCAAAAATTGGTAATGTGAAAAAGTCGGACAAGTTGACACTGCATGCACCGATGCAGAGAGGAACAAAGACTCGACGCATGTCTTCTCTTCTTTCTCATAACAAAGTCAAACCATTTCTCAATCGAATGGTTATGTGTGATGATAAATGGATCGTGTACGATAATTGTAATCGGTTATCGCAATGGTTGAACAAAGATAAAACACTGTTCGAAACTAAAAGTAAATATTCACCAGAAGCTGATGGCCACTGTTTGGCTTAGATATCATCCAGATAGAAACCTAGCCAATTGATTACTACAGATGTGTATTGTTATTAACAAGACGAAATGATGAGAAATCTTTCGATTAAACACTCAAAATTAGTTAATAGGATGAATTCAATTCTCCACGCACGACTTAATAAGAAAATTTTATATATAAGATACAATTAAACAAAATTTAAAAGCGGACATAATTTTATTTTTGAAATATTTTCATTTTATTTAAACATTATTATAAATATTACTTAAAGTTAAAATTTTCTTATTAAGGAACAAAAAACTCATTATTGATGAAAATCATTAGAAAATACATTCTATTTCATGTGGTGCACTCTATGTATTTTATTCAATATCACTAAACTTATTCTTTCCTTCACCCCCCTCCCTCTAGGTGGTTGATAAAATTAAAAAGGGGTTAGGGGAAAGGGTCAATATTGAAAGGGAGACACAAAACGGTAACCTATAACCTTAAGACAGGTTGTAAGTTCCAAAATACTAGTATGAAGCACTTAAATAATGTAGTAACAACTAACAACCCCTCATACTGTCTTCATTTCAATTTCAGAACATTTAATTAAAAAATAATTATTATTTATTCTAGTAAAGTTAATTAAACTTATTTTATATTATAAATTAATAAATTTTTTTTTATAATGAAATAAAATAAATGAAATAAAAAATGAAATAAAAATTGAAAAGGTAATAATTTACGGAATAATGTAGGTAGAGAGGTAAGATTTGACACACAGTCTTAGAATAACATGAGGTTTTATTGCAACTAGGAAAAACAAAGTTCAAAAAATATTTGGCATTTATGGGAGTTGACTGACCCTCGGTGTGTGAAATGGGCTTTGTTGGTCCACAACACGTTAGACATTATTAAGGGGTTAGGGGAAAGGGTCAACATTGAAAGGAAGACATCTTCAGCCATCTTTTGCAACGCCCACACCGCAAATGCTCTCCGCTGCACAAAATCACAGGGTACAAGTTCTAGATGACGCTGGGTTTTGTACGTATAGCATCATAGGGTACGCCTTAGTGCTACCCAAACAGTACTGTTGGTCATTTTTTGAACTTTTTATTTTCTAGTTGCACTAAAACCCCATGTCATTCTAAGACTGTGTGTCAAATTTTACCTCTCTACCTACATTATTCCGTGAATTATTACCTTTTCAAATGTCTAGCCATTTTCTGATCGCCCGGTATATATATATATATAAACAAAATATATTGTTAAACAATTATTTATTTTATTTTATTGTTTGTTAGAATTGGGTGTATCCGTCGGGCGTCCAGACTCCCCGTGACTTAATCGATTGGCGAAACGAGTACAGAGAAAGATTGGAAGAGGAACGGGAGACCGAGGCGCAAATCATCAACCGTCAATGGAAGCGACGTTTTGCAGTGATTTTAGTTCCCGGGACATCCTCATCCAACTAAACACACTCTCAATAGGGTTTCTATTTTATTATGTTGCAAATAACATCCCCCTCCCTTCATTCGATCTGTCTCACCCGCAAACCAATCCTTCCCAACAGGAAATTATTCTATCAAGATGAATAAATGGTTAGCCTCTGTGTACACAATTGACCTTTTAATGCTTGGCAGGGGTGGCGAACAAAAGAGCACACTACCAGCCACCCTCAACATCCCTCAACATCAACATCCCGCCCTGATTCTATTAGGGGAAACATCTCTCCAGCCCATTTAACACATCATCATTATCTTCATCATCATCATCATCATCAGGAGCAGCAGTAAGTCAATTGGGATATTGAATTACCCTCGGAGGGGAGGGGTGCCACCATTTAGTCGGGGTCCGCCTCTTCATGTCAATTGTTTGCACTTGTTCGATGAAACCAAATACATCCACACTTGTTTATGTTACCATCATTATTAATTATTATACACACGCATCTATTTAAGTTAACTACATATGATAATAAAAATTATTTAAATAATGAAATAAACTTTTTGAATATTTATATCTATTTCTAATATATATCATTTGAAAAAAATCACTATATGAAATTTGTTACAATATTAAATTGAAAAGTAATTAGAAATAATATTAAAATAATAATAATAATAATATTAATAAAATATCTCTTAAAGTATTTTGAATCAATATGTATAAAATAATTTAATAAATATTGTATTATTATAACTAAATGTTTTATCTAATTTTATATATGATATTAATAGATTTAATCTAATGACATATGATTTTTTGACAAAATTATTTTATAAAATGAATTTCTAGTTACAGAAAAAAATACAACAAAAAGTATTTTTATGAAAATTTATCATTAAAATTTGATTATAAAAAAATATAGTTTCTTGTTTTAAAATCTGATTTAATTTTAAAATATTATCAGTCCCTTTGGCGCAGTGGATAGCGCGTTGGACTTCTAATCCAAAGGTCGTGGGTTCGATCCCCACAAGGGATGCAATTTTTTGTTTCCTTAGCATCCCAAGCATGCGCTTCGAGGGCCCAATCAGAAGGGTAATTATTATCGCCGATATAGAGCTGATTCAACAAATAAATATGTATTTAATAAAATTAGACTGATGATTATCAGATATACGTATTGACCATAGTTACTTTAATTACTCAACTTTTGGGCTTTTTGAAATTATTATTTTAATATAATTACCGACCGACGATAGTAAGGGAGGTATTGTTTTCACACCAAATTTCACATGTGGAGATTTTTACATATCTCCACGAATCATGCATTTTCTTAACAGAAAAAAGTATTTTTAGCATGATGTCTGTCCGTCCGTCCGTCTGTCCGTCCGTCCGTATAGATGCGTACAGCCTGAACGGCTCAACAGATTTTGATGAAATTTGGTATATTTACTTAATGCATCAGTGGGATCAATTGATCAACTTTTGGTGCAAATCCGGAAACCGGAAGTGGTAGTATTAGCGATCGACGATAGGAAGTGAAGGGTTATTTTCACACCAAATTTCACATGAGGAGATTTTTTACATATCACCACGAATCATGCACTTTGTGGTGGTTTTATACTCGAGAAAAATCATCTTTATTAGTTTTTTTCTTAATTTAAAATTATATGACGTCATCCAGCCATTAATGACGTCACAGCCTGGTCTTACATATATATTATAAATAAAATAAAATTAAAAATATTTATGTTATATTCATACCTGTTTTTTATTACATTAATAGATATATTAAAATTATTTGAAATTGTTTCTGTAGCTGGAAATTAATTTATTTCAAACCGTCGCGTCGGTGGGTTCGGATTTGGCCCCAGGTCAACTTATTTATATTTAAAATATTTTAAAATTTTTTATTTAATTTCGAAATAAAATTAAAAACATTTATTTTAGTAATATTTTAGAATCAAATTACGAAATATATTTATTAATCTTTTACCAAAAAAAATCTAAAATTTATTTTATTTGTCTTGCAAACATTGTAAGATAAATTATATTTCTGTTTCTCTCTCTTGAAAACATATTATACATATTATTTATGACATTTTAAAACCAATTTTTTCGTTAATCAATATTCATTTAAAATGATAATTAAAGAATATCTTATTCAAAATAATTTATTGAATAAATATGATATAATAATATTAGATAGAAATAGAAAAGCATAAATAAATAATTTTTTAATTCCAGTTCCTTTAAAATATTTATAATTTTTTCATTTATTTTTTTAATCAATAGTTAATATTTATTTTATTAATTAGTTATTATACTTTTTAATTTTTTTTTTCTCTAAATTATTTGAAATTTTTTTTAATCTGTTTTGTCGTTTAATTTTTTGTTAATTCTTATAAATTTTAATCAAGCATTTTCTTAACAGAAAAAAGTATTTTTAGCATGATGTCTGTCCGTCCGTCTGTCCGTCCGTCCGTATAGATGTGTACAGCCTGAACGGCTCAACGGATTTTGATGAAATTTGGTATATTTACTTAATGCACCAGTGGGATGAATTGATCAACTTTTGGTGCAAATCCGGAAACCGGAAGTGGTAGTGTTAGCGATCGACGATAGGAAGGGAAGGGTTATTTTTACACCAAATTTCACATTAGGAGATTTTTTTACATATCACCACGAATGTATTGGTTTTTATCCTCGGGAAAAATCATCTTCATTATGTTTTTCTTAATTTAAAATTATATGACGTCACCCAGCCCTTCATGACGTCACAGCCTCCGTATTATGATCACGGACAACGCCGGCTACTACAGCTATATATTATAAATAAAATAAAATTAAAAATATTCATGTTCTATCCATATCTGTTTGTTATTACATTAATAGATATATTAAAATTATTTGAAATTGTTTCTGTAGCTGGAAATTAATTTATTTCAAACTGTCGGTCGGTTCGGACCTGGCCACAGGTCAACTTATTATTAGTTAATTTTATTATTTATTAATATTATTTATTATTATTGTAGACCCCAAGTTCCATTCATTTTAATCAGATTGATGCAATGATCTAACATTTAATTATTGTAATAAACAATTAAAGAATTGTATATCAATATTTTTTAAAGTGTCGAGCTCTGTGTTCCAGGTACTAATTATAAAATGACAAAGAGAGAGTATAAATATATATATATATAAATCCATTTATTTTTAAATATGTATGAAAATAAATTGCCAATATCTCTAATTGTTTTCATTTGGAGTTTAATTCATTAAGATAAAAATATATATAAAATTTTACGTCTATAAATATTTAGCGTTTTTCAATAAATAAATTAGGTTAAAAACGAAAGCTACCAATATACTAGTATATATATCGTAACATATTAATAAATTCTGATAATACGTTCCCATATAAAAATCACACATATAAATTTTTCTGCTGTCAAATTCTGATTATAATTCACCAACAAAATGGAACATTGCTTAATTATGTTTTTATTAAATTACTTTTATATTTAATTATTGATTATATAAAATATAATTGTAGGGTTTATTATATGATAATCTTATACAAAGTAGAAAGAATAGAATAGATAGGATCAGATAATTAAATAGAAGATGAATATATATATATATTTATTTATTTAAAAACCGAACTTTCTCTTAAGTTAAAAGAGCGGATTTATAGGTGGTCTCGTGTCCTTTCCGTATCCGATGATCGTGTCTTCTTGGAAGTCGTGGCTTCCCTCCCAACTCATATTTCCTGCTTTTTTAATTATTATTGACTTCCTCACATCCTAAATACAATTCCTTGACAAATTCGAAAAGCAAAAACAAAAATGAGTTCATTGGATTGTCCTGGACCCCAACTGGTGTTGTAGGTCATCAGCCTTGTTGATTTGCAGTTGACGATTTGTTTGGTGACTGGATGTCACATTCCTTCGTCAACTGATTAGCGTTGACTACTAAGTAGTTTCGTTCCCGATCTTCGATTATCGTGATCGCGGCTATACATCTCCTTTGTCATTTATCGAGGACAATTCGGGTGGGGGGAGGAAGACACTAAGACAACGACACCATACAATTGATTTTTATTAAAAAAAAAAAAAAAAAACTTGTAAGAATCAATTACAGAGCCACTTGTTGAAACATTCTAATTCATCTAATTCATATATTATCAGTAAAAAACAAATTTCTTTTAATAAAATCAACGATTTTCAACATTAATAAAAACTTAACTAATTGAAATATTAATCTCATCTAGATATACAGTTTACCAATTTATCACTCTCATCAGTTTACTAATTTATTTGAGAATTTATCACATTAAATATTAGATTATATTTTAAATAAAAGTGGTGAGGTTCCCCTCTCAAATTCTGTAGTTCAATATTTTACAAATCCAATCAGTATTAGTTGTATTTATACAATCCTGCGGTCTATAGAACGGAGTCTACCCAGCCTCCAGGAGAAATAAGTGGGTGACTCTTTGGTAAAAACTAGAGCCTCCGATCAAAAAAATCAAGATAAAGGTTGAGAAGACCCGTTATAAACAATAACCTCTGACTTTGCTTACTCTATCAAATAGCATTTCGAATTTTGATCCCCGAGGCTGGGTTGACTCCGTCCCATAGACCCCAGCTAGAGAAATTCGCTTGCCAGGCCCGGGACTTTAACCCGGGACCAGGAGCATGTGAGGCAGCTTCACTAACCTCTCACCCTGTGGTGCCTTTGAGGACCCGATATACTGATCAAAAAACGCCTTTACCCCTCTTATGCGGCAACCAAATTGATAGACGCTTTCATAGGATCTTAAAGTCAGAGGTTTTTTTATTAGTTGTACTCGAATTTATTAAATTTATCCCGATTTTTGAAACTCCAGATAATTCTAATTTTTAATTTTGAAAAATAAATTTCAATAATTTATTAACATTTATTTTGTTATTTCTTAATTAATTAATAATATATATAATAATTACACTATATATATCGAGGTTGAATAATTCTGAGTACTTAATATTAAATATAATTTTAATAAGACATATATATATATATATATATATATATATATATATACATATAATTTAAATTGTATTTATTTTAAAAGGACCTAGTCGGTCAAGGAACTTCCCTTCAATATATATTTAAAGAGATTTATTTCATTAATATAATCTATGTACTAGTAACCTACATTTTTGTTTTCGTTAATTCGTGATTTATTTAAATGACATCATTGAATGTCATTTTTATCAGAGTCAAAAGTTAAGGACAATATTCACATAAAGTAATATAAAATTGATCTTGTTAAGCATAGTATAGACATCTATAAGTTAATTTATATTATTATTATAATGTTTCATTTATATAGGACATTAATTATGAAAAATTAATGATAATTGATATTAAAATTAAATAATTGCAATTTCGATGAATGTTAGATGTAATCCAGTATGACAGCTAATGATAATGTAAATGATATTCTAGATATTATAGTTATACATGGGAGAGAAACCGCTTGGACTTTAAAACTTTATACTTATTTCTACGTACTGGGTTAAGTTTCAAGAATCTGTCCGGGAAAATTAATAAATTCGCTTCATTTTTCTATTCTTATCTAATAATTACCTCAATTTATACATAATTTATAGATCAGAGATACTAAGTATTGCGATCATGAAAATTTTCGATGTCGAGATTTATATGTTTTTATTCGTTTTGAAGGTTCCTGAGTCATTTTCACTAAGGTTGAGGTGTGTGTGTGTGTGTGTGTGTGTGTGTGTGTGTGTGTGTGTGTGTGTGTGTGTGTTTGTATGTATGTAGACAAGATTACGCAAAAACGGTTTGAGCTAGCATCATGAAATTTGCTACACGGCATTATTCAAAATTCGTAGTTTTATGTCATGTTTGAGAAATGTAGCTCATTCGGAAGAGGACCATTATCTACCACGTTTTCATTTTTTACCGACCGACGATAGTAAGGGAGGTATTGTTTTCACACCAAATTTCACATGTGGAGATTTTTACATATCTCCACGAATCATGCATTTTCTTAACAGACAAAAGTATTTTTAGCATGATGTCTGTCCGTCCGTCTGTCCGTCCGTATAGATGTGTACAGCCTGAACGGCTTAACGGATTTTGATGAAATTTGGTATATTTACTTAATGCATCAGTGGGATGAATTGATCAACTTTTGGTGCAAATCCGGAAACCGGAAGTGGTAGTATTAGCGATCGACGATAATAAGGGAAGGGTTATTTTCGCACCAAATTTCACATAAGGAGATTTTTTTACATATCACCACGAATGTATTGGTTTTATCCTCGGGAAAAATCATCTTCATTATGTTTTTCTTAATTTAAAATTATATGACGTCACCCAGCCCTTCATGACGTCACAGTCTCCTTTTATGATCACGGGCAACGCCCGCTACTTCAGCTATATATTATAAATAAAATAAAATTAAAATTATTTATGTTATATGCCTATCTGTTTTTTATTACCTTAATAGATATATTAAAATCATTTGAAATTGTTTCTGTAGCTGGAAATTAATTTATTTCAAACCGTCGGTCGGTTCGGACCTGGCCACAGGTCAACTTATTTTCCTCTAAACTGACCATAAAAATAAAGATATATATTTGATAGTTTTTTACATGATTAAAAATTGTATAAAACTCCTCTCTAAATAGAATTTCAACTTAGAGTACCGGAATTAATTTTTTAAATTTTGACTTAGATATGAATGTAAAGGTTTTAAATTTAAATGTAATTAATTAATTTAATTGAATAACAATACTATACTGTAAATTTAAATTTTTTAATTAATTAATTAAATTTAATTTAAATATATTATTTGATAATTAATCCAATAAAATTCGCGAGATAGTCGAGTGAGGCACTCCAGATTTTTTATATTCAAAAACCCAGAAATTAATTTTTTGTTTAAAATCTATAATAGGAATTTATGTAAAGCTTCGGTGCAACTTACTATCTCGGTTCAGAGAACTAAAAAATTATAATGTAATTATCTTTAATTTATTTGATATTAGGTCTTCACTCGTTCATTTCCGATACCAATATAACAAAGTTTGAAGAAATTCTCACATCAATAACCAAAATGGAAACAATAAAATGAATCTTTGTCTACAAATTACTACAAGTGGTACATATGACTTTACTCAATTCAATTTTTCATTAAAAGTTACAAAAAATTTTTTTTTTTTTGTAATAATCAATTAATTTTGATTAATCACAATAGAAAATAATAAACTAATTTCCTATTCGATGATGAGTACGACGATCGAATATCCGGGAATAAAGAAGAGTTCAATTTCACTACGAAGCAATTCCATTTTCAATTAATCTAATAACAGAGTCGGAGGCTGACTAAAAAAAAATAGATGATGAAACCTGATAGTCGGTAACCCCCATCCCTCCCAGTACCTTTTAGATCCCTTGGCGCGGAACATTTAACCTTTTCCTGGGAGAGTGGAGAAAGAGAGAGAGAGAAGATCGAAATGTCAACTCAAATGAAGACTCACAGCCCTCCAGCATCCGCAATAAATGGACCGGGAAGTGACAGTGGATGTGACATTTTGGCACGTGACCTTTAACAAAGAGTGGTGACTATTCAAAGTAAAAAATAAATTAAAACTGGGTAGGTTTACATTTACAATCATAATTAATATTTGACAGAAAGATTGATTATATTAATACCCCCGATATTATTAATATGATTTTCCTATTAATTATTTATTTATTTATTTAATATAATTGAATGATTGTTTAGGTTAACATACATTTATTTATTTAAACTTAAACAATCATTCAAGTTTGTAGTCCAGTAGTTAATCGATAAACTACTGTATTTGAGAAAGAAGGTGTAGTCTTCATCTGTTTCATAAATTAATTAATTAATTACATTTAAACACATTAATTAAATTTATCCTGATTAAATTAAAAAAGTATTTCTTTTTTATAAAATAAAGTTTTTGATAAATTATATATTTTCTGTATGATTTTATATATACCATATATATTCAAAAAATAAAATAAAATAGTTTTAAAATTTTATATAATATTCTATTAATCATTTATATATATATATATATATATAGAGAGAGAGGAGGTGGTTGTATTATGGAACTTGTATTTAATATGGAACTCATTTGTTTCGTTCATTATAACGTGCTGCACTTTTTTAACAATAGGTGGAATTGATTCTCCTCTAGTACCAAAATCTACCATAATAAGTTGACCTGTGGCCAGGTCCGAACCGACCGACGGTTTGAAATAAATTAATTTCCAGCTACAGAAACAATTTCAAATAATTTTAATATATCTATTAATGTAATAAAAAACAGATAGGCATACATAAATAATAAATATAAACATTTTTAATTTTATTTTATTTATAATATATATGCAAGACCAGGCTGTGACGTCATGAATGGCTGGATGACGTCATATAATTTTAAATCAAGAAAAAACTAATAAATATGATTTTTCTCGAGGATAAAACCAATACAAAGTGCATGATTCGTGGTGATATATAAAAAAATCTCCTTTGGTGTGAAAATAACCCTTTCCTTCCTATCGTCGATCGCTAATACTACCACTTCCGGTTTCCGGAATTGCACCAAAAGTTGATCAATTCATCCCACTGATGCATTAAGTAAATATACCAAATTTCATCAAAATCGGTTGAGCCGTTCAGGCTGTACACATCTATACGGACGGACAGACGGACGGACAGACATCATGCTAAAAATACTTTTTTCTGTTTAGAAAATGCATGATTCGTGGAGATATGTAAAAATCTCCACATGTGAAATTTGGTGTGAAAACAATACCTCCCTTACTATCGTCGGTCGGTAAAAATTGAAATGGCTGTTAGTTGTTTGATAACTGTCATTCAGTTTAAATGTTTTGTGTTTTCAATTTTAAAAAACTTTTTTTAAGGTAAGTAAAACTATTTATAATTATTATTATTGTTAATAATTTATTAATTTTATGAATGTGCCTTAATTTATTAACGAATTAGTAAATATATTGCTGAAAATAATTTGATATAAATTTATATTCAGTTCATAGCAAGTGCATTTTTTTTAAATGGCGATTTCTGTAATATGGACCCTTTCCGTGATGCTAATATGGAACCGGGTTCTATAATACAGACAAGGTTCCGTATTTTAGACAAACATTTAATTATTTTTTTTAGCTCTATTTATTTATTTTAATTTTATTCCACATATTTTTCAGATGCCAAGAAAAGCATTAATGTGTCAAATGTGGGCCCATTCAGAATGCGCAGATGCAGAAAAAGACTATTACATTTGTGATTTCTGTTTATAATTTTATTACGGTTAAATTTTACATACATATATGTCAATGTATAATTTTTGAATAAAAAATGTTTTTTTCAAATAATTGCTGCCTATGACTGATTTTTACTAGGGTTCCATTTTACCAACACAGTAGGTTCCATATTATCAACACTTTTATCTTGAACCGTTTTTTCACTTTTTTCAAAAAAAGTGCCACTACGTCGTGTAAGTAATATTAGTTGTGATATTGTACCTGGATGTCAAAAGGAAAATAATGAATAAAAACATTTTACACTGTACCCAGAGAACACAACTTTTAGATGAGCTTCAATTCACGAAAAATAAAATGGGGTTCCATATTACAACCACCTCCTCTCTATATATATAATATATGGTTGACACTAGTTTGATTTCGATTCATTACTAACATTAATTAATTTCCTATACTTTCTTTTACTATTACGATAATTGTATTATTATTTATTAATTTTTATTTATAAAAAATTCTATAATCAATCATTTATATTTTCAAGAAATTAAATTTGTAACATGAAAGGAATCAATCTGTCATGATTAAGATTTTTTTTATTATTTGATTTATTTTCTGTAAAAGATGATGATAAGATTGAATGACAGACTTAATCGAATGTTTAAGTCCTTCCTCTTATATCGGAAGGGGACGGGGGCAAATTATCTCAAATGGGGTAACTAGGAAAAATAAAGATATTTTTAATATTTTTTATACTATAAAGTTTTATATTATTTACTATAATGGGTTAACTGATAGACTTTTCCGGAATTCAAAATCGTGAAATTACTAATAGTTACAAAAGAAAGAAAGTTATATTGATTGAGAGTTGCGGTGGAGACTATTCACAGTATTTGTATAATAATGTCAAAAAAAAAAAATAGATATGATAAATACTTTATTAAATTAATAATTCGAAAAACACTACGTAAGTTGCCAAGAAGAAATAAATAAATAAATAATAATAATAATAATAATTGGGAACATGATTCGGCTTATCTCAAAGATAAAATATAAAATATATGTTTATTGGAATAATTTTATTTTCATTGAATTATTTAATATCTTATTTATTTTGTTATTTTAAATAAAATAATAATTATTTATCAGATTTTAAGAATAATAGGATGGTTAGTATAAATAATAGATAAATTATATAAAACAATTATTTTGTCGGTTGTATCATATAGCCACGGTGGCCAAACCGTAGCTCTTTTCGAGTTTATTGTGGCTCAATTAAAAAATTTAAAGTAATGACACAAAAAAGTAACATTTGCAATATGGCTCTAAAAAAAAGGTAAAATTTTGAGGCATGGTCTATGACATGAGTAAACGAGAGATTTAGAGTATTTGAAAATATGATTCTTCGTAGCATTTATGAACTAAAGAGGTTACTGAGGAATAAGAGAGATTGCATAACAAGGAATTGCATGACCTCTAAGCATCTCAAGACTTAGGAAGAGAAATAAAACTAGGAAGGTTACGATGGGTACAACAAGTAGCAAAAATTGGTGATGATAGATAGACTAGTGAAAAATATATTTGTGGGGAGACCGATTGGGAAACGTCCGCTCGGAGGTGGTAGGTTGACAATGAAGAAAGAAACGTGAGAGAGATGTGTCAATATTCAACATTTCAGTTCATTTGTTTTCATTCAAAGGGGCTATGTTATCTCCCGGGCCAGAGGACCAGATTTCGAAAACACCAAACCGTGACATTTATAAAAAAAATTTAGCTTTTTTTAGAGCCATATTGAATGAAGGATCGAAATAAAAGCCAAACTTTTTCAACGGGCCGGATAAAATAAGCAAAAGGGCCGGATCCGGCCCGCGGGCCTGCTTTTGCCCACCCCTGACTTAGAGGGATGATTTTTTTTTTATTAGAAAATATACAAATTATTTTTTAAATCTATATAAATTAGTTTATAGTTATTAATAAAAAAAATTTGAAATTCCAACATCAATTTTTATTTATTTGTTTTTAATTGTTTTACGTTTCTTAGATTTTAGAAGGTCATCAAAGGAGATCAAATGACAAAATAAGGAATTCAAAAAGAGAATATATCAATAATGTTTCAATCCTACTATTTATTAAAAAGTTTTTTTTTTAATTTAATAAATAAAAATATAATAAAAATAAAATATTTTATTTTATATATATTCTTTATTTATTCATCTAGAAACAATCATTGACAAGAATAGGTATGTTAAAAAATGAGGTCAAGGATTACCAAAGACATTAGAATGATACTCGACATATGCATATTATATTATTTAATTAGTATGTTGTATAAAATATTTATTTAAAGATAGTGAATATCCATTCAGATCCGGTAACCTCCGATTGATTTCAAAAAAAGATTAAAATCACTCTATTTGATATATATAATATATTTTATAAATATATTAAATATGTGAAATATATACCTGAAAATTATATATTTATTAGAGAATAAATGAATGTGTAGGAATATTTAATTATATAATATAAAATTATTATTATAATAAATAAGTTGACCTGTGGCCAGGTCCGAACCGACCGACAGTTTGAAATAAATTAATTTCCAGCTACAGAAACAATTTCAAATAATTTTAATATATCTATTAATGTAATAACAAACAGATATGGATAGAACATGAATATTTTTAATTTTATTTTATTTATAATATATAGCTGAAGTAGCCGGCGTTGTCCGTGATCATAATAAGGAGGCTGTGACGTCATGAAGTGCCGTCATATAATTTTAAATTAAGAAAAACATAATGAAGATGATTTTTCCCGAGAATAAAACCAATACATTCGTGGTGATATGTAAAAAATCTCCTCATGTGAAATTTGGTGTAAAAATAACCCTTCCCTTCCTATCGTCGATCGCTAATACTACCACTTCCGGTTTCCGGATTTGCACCAAAAGTTGATCAATTCATCCCACTGATGCATTAAGTAAATATTCCAAATTTCATCAAAATCCGTTGAGCCGTTCAGGCTGTACACATCTATACGGACAGACGGACGGACGGACAGACATCATGCTAAAAATACTTTTTCTGATAAGAAAATGCATGATTCGTGGAGATATGTAAAAATCTCCACATGTGAAATTTGGTGTGAAAACAATACCTCCCTTACTATCGTCGGTCGGTAAAAAAATGGCTCCAGGTCTCAAAAAAAAACATTTAAAAATATTGAAAAAATTTTTCAATTCACAAAGAAATATGTTTTAAATTTAAAATATTTATTATTTGTTTTTGTTTCTTTAAAAAAATTATATTAATATATATAAATTCTCGAATAAATAATTTGCAAAATTTGCAATTAAGATTAAACTTTTTCAGAGATCAATGTTCATCAGCATAAATCAACATTAATCATGAATAACGTTTCTTTTTTTTAATCCGCCATATTTGAATTGAATTATAAAACATTCCAAAAGATAATAAATGATAATAGTGATGTTTTTGTTATCAAGTTTAGACAATACCATTTAATCGAGAATAAAAAATCCATGATTAGACCAGATCCATTACATTTGCATTGAATCAATGAAATTGAACAACGACCGATGAATATGTATGTTAATTGAATTTTATATAATATAATGTTTCTTATAATTTCAATTTCGACTAATCCAGCTAATGACTTGGCTCGATGAAGCTGACCGAGTTGTCACTTTGCAATTCTGATTTACGGATATGATGATCCGAGGGACCCTGGTTTGCATACAACAGAGAGGAAATGCCTGACGGTGTGGACAAAATTACGCTTCGAAATTGTAATTTTATCTATAAGCTATTATCGTAGAGAGGGAAAGCGGGACTCAGGATCTGGCCGAGTGTCCAAGTCAACAGGAAATGGACAGATTGATTACAACATTACGATTCTTACAAGCCCAAACTATCTTACAAAAAATATATATAAAAAAAAACAAAAAAAAAAAAATACCCACATAAAAACTTGTCTTGAAACAAAACAATTTACTCTTTGTTTCAATTAAAACAATTTAACAAATAAATAAATAAATAAATAATTAAAATTTTAAAATATAAAATTTTTATATTATTAATAATAATCATAATTATTGTAACTATCTTATTAATATATATATATATATATATATATATATATACAATATATTTTATTGATATCATACATTATGAATTATATATATATCAATAAGAGATTAATATATATATATATATATTATATATCAGGGATAGGCAAAAGCCGGCCCGCGGGCCGGATCAGGCCCTTTGGCTTATTTTATCTGGCCAAAAGTTTGGCTCTTATTTCGATCTTTCATTCTAAAAAAAAGGTAATTTTTTTTACAAATGTCCCGGTTTGGTGTTTTCGAAACAGGATCATCCTAGTCCTCCGACCCGGGAAACATTTTGAAAATTTCATTTTGGCCCGAGCTTAAAACTATTTAGCCACCCCTGCTATATATAATAATAATATAATAAATACTTAGAATTTAAATTTTTTTTATAAATTTTACCGACTGGTCAATTCATTTTTAAATTTTTTTGTAATTTTGTCAAAGAATATTGTTAAGTATAATGATATCTATCCTGAAATCAATATTTATACATCGGATGACTTTGAAAAAAAAATTAAACGCACCAAAACTAAAGGAGTTACATTTATTCGCTTAATAAATTTAATTGATAAAAATAATTCAATTTTTTTCAACCATTATTATTATTTAACAAGTTCTTTAAAACCGTTAACAAATTTATGCTTGGTGGTGACTTTAACGCCAAGTACACATTTTGGGGCTGGAGACTTGAAAATCCTAGAAGAAAGTAGGTACACTCCTCAATGGAGAGAAATAACCTAAAAAAAATATTTCCACTGGTGAACCTACCTACTGGCCAACAGATGTCAACAAACGTCCTGATCTTCTAGATTTCTGCATAACGAGAGGCATACCTGGTAATATGTGTAGCAATAAATCTTCTTCTGATCTTTCATCTAATCATTTATCAATCTTAGTTAATATAAGAACGAAAATAATCCATTCAAAGAAATCTCCCTCCCTTAATAATAAATATACCGACTGGAATAAATTTCGGGAAATACTTAATATGAATCTAAGCTTAAATATCTCACTTAACAGTAATGAAGAAATCGATTACTCGGTTCATTATTTAACTAAAACAATTCAAAATGCATATTGGTCATCCTCTTCAGAACTCAGCAGCAAAAATAAATCTCTAGCTCTGCTTTTGGATATCCAGAGAAAAAATTGTAGAAATACGACTTTTAGGGAAAATATGGCAAAGAACCCGAGAGAGAGAGAGAGAGAGATCACCTCTCAATAAAACGAAATTAAACAAAGCGTTACGGGAACTTAAAACTTCTTGGCAAATCACAAAAACGTCAATATACAAAACTATTTATCTCAACTAACAGCAACTGAGACAACGGATTATTCACTATTGAAAGCAACAAAATAATGTACACTTGGCGGATGATTTTAAAGCTCATCCATCAGATTAATAAGATGGTGACGAGATGGATATTATTGACTATCTTGAGATCTCCTTCCAGATGGAAATAGCACTAAAACCATTTAAATTGGACCAATTTAAAGGACAAGTAAAACAACTAAACACAAAAAAATCTCCAGGACTAAAATTAATTACAGCTAATATACTATTAGAATTATCTGATAAAGCCCTTAAATTGATAATATATAATAATATAATTGAATATAATAATGCCTACTTCCCACTTTATTGGAAAACAGTAACAATCATTTTAATACCTAAGCCTGGCAAACCGCCTGAATATGTAACCCCAATCAATCTGTCTGCACCCAATTTCCTCTAAAATATTGGAAAAGAATGATATTATCTTCTGGCGAGATAGTAAAAAATTTCATCCATACCCTCTAGGGTCCATTTAAATATCTAAAAAAAATTTCAGTAGCCTAGTTCAATTTAAATTTGATGAAAAATCGTTTGAAATTTTTAATTTAAATGATCAGATAAAATTGTAAAAATATACTATACACCTATATATTCTATTTATATTTTTAAGTCTACTTTTAAGTTTTATTTATAAAATAGTTATTTTTATTAATTTTGATGCATATCACAAACACACACTAAAAGTTTAATCCACCCCCCCAATAATTAAATTAAAAAAATCGCTCTTTTAAGGATTATCAACGGTTATTTCATCTGAATTAGAGTCTATTCTTAACGAACTAAGTCCAAGAGAGAGGCAGTTATCAGAAGTTATCGTCTTTTGGACAGGAAATGTCCATCGAAACCTCTCTAATAAAAACCTCGTTAATGCCCACAAAGAAAACCATAATTTAGAGTGAAAACGGAAGTGAAAAAAGAAAATCGCCTCCATTATCTGAAGACAGACCCCGATGAGGTATTCTTTTTTCTTATAAGATCATTCAAAGATGAATCTATAAGAATGAACAGTAAAAAGATAAAATCAATATTGAAAAAAGTGAAAAAGGAAGGGTAGGAATTATAGAAGTTAAGAAAATAATTAAATTTTTGAATTTAGAACATTTGAAAATAATGTGTAAATTTTGAGAATCATGTACACATTTAATTATTGTAAATATCACCAAAATAGCGTCTGTTATAAATTTACCGACATTTTAGGGGGAAAAATTTGAATTTAAATTTATAATCATCTTTTATATACAATTAATATTTAAAGCACAACTCTTAATGATATATATATATATGCAGAGATATATTTACAAGATAAATTGCATGTTTAAATAAAGACATTTAAACTACAACTGCCAATTAAGTCAATTAATAATAAAATATATACATCTAAGATTTATCATTAAGATTTCGTACAAAAATAAGAATTTATTTTAAGTTTTACAATAGGGGCGGAGTAGAAATAAAGAATGTTAAAATTTAGTATTTATTTTATTTCTTAACGATTCCTTATGAACTTAGGTCCGCATTTTAAACACAACGTAATATTTTTATTTATTATATTTACTTGAATTTTAATATTTAAAAAAACAAATTATTTCATTATTTTATGTAACATTATTTGCTTTAGACTTTAGACCAATGGAATATTGATTTGACAATATAAAAGTAGATAAAGTTAGTTCGTCTTTCTTAATTCTTAAAATAATAAATCAACATGTGTGTTGATGAATATCAAAATATATATAAATCATAATATTGCAATGATTCAAGTGGTTTTATAATCTGATCTTGGAATCACAATATGTTTTAATATTTTTTATAACTAAACTTATATATTATTTATTATAATATATTATTATTATATTACGAGGGGAGGTCAATAAATCCGTGATTTTTGAAAGTACAGGTTTTTTGATAAAAAATTATTTTATTTTTCAACATAGTTTCCTTTGAGCTCTTTACACTTCGTCCAAAGTTCCTTCCAAAAAATAAGATTTGTCGTGGACATTAAAATAGATTTGTTTGTGAGATGATTTCATCTCTTTCTGCCGAGCCATTTCTTCATGTTTGGAACCAAGAAATAGTCTCTCTGGGCTAAATTCGGAGAATATGGCGGATAAGGGATCAATTCGTATTCCATTTCGTGGATTTTCATGGGAATTCATTTTTTTCAATTTTCTTCTCAAACCACGAGGTAGTCTGCTATTAATGGATGTCAAACAAAAACTAAAAGACCCAGCTGGCTCAAATTTTGGCAGAAGTAAGCTGATAGTTTCCTACAGACAGGAGCAGTGTTGCCATTTCATTTAAGAGATAGGAAATTCCAAAAGTCACGGACTTATTGACTAGCTCTCGTATATATTATATATTTATAATTAAAAATTTATTTCTAGAACAATAAAACAATGTATGTTTTTATTTAAAAAAATAATTAATAATGATTAAAATAATTGTTTTATTAAATTAAAATAATAAAAAAAATGTTTATTAAAATTGTTATACAGAAAGATGAACTTATGAAAAATATCATGGATATTGTTATCGATTTGTTATTTGTGTTGATTTATTAAATAAATACTAATTATGTTTTTATTATTGTAAGAGTAGCATGGTTCTTCGTGGTAGAGTTTGTATTTTAATAAGAGAGAAACAAGGTCATGGATCACAATGGACTTGGAATGAGCGAGCCTCCCTGTCAGCCCACCTGTCGTTTGTTCGTTTTAGTCTTTTTTTCTCTGTAATTCATTTTGCAGTCTAACCTTGGTGATTGACGAATATTGCTTGAAGTCTAAAAATAAACTCGATGCTCTCACTTTTGTTGACTTAGTAATCATTAATTAAGAGACAAACACCTAACGACGATAAATTACTTAATTTAATTTATCTAATTATTTTTTTTTTAATAAAGATGCTTATAAAAATTTCTAAATAATCAATTTAAGTATTAATATATATACATATTTATTATTTTCGGTTTTTATATGTACAATTGATATCAGATGTACAAAAAATAAAAAAAAATAACAAAATTGATATTTAAATAAAAATTTTATAAATGAAACATTAATTTTAATCATATTAGACAAATCATAATATAAATTTTGTTTATATTTCCAACCCCCCCTCTCTCATAATTTCATATCTTCGTTTTTATTATATATTTTTTTATTTATTTAATTTATGTAATATTTATTCATTTTTACAAAGTTAATTATTTTTCTAAATTTTAATAAATTCACTTAAAGAAAAATTTAAATTTATTTATTGGATAATTAATTAATAATAAATATAAAGACAAGATTGATGTAAAAAATATTGAAAATATTTATTTATTTCTATGATTTCTTGAATAGGTAAATAATTAATAAATATTAATAAATTAATCTTGAATTAATAAATCATGTTTAATTAAGAGGACATTTTTTATTGAATATCAAATTTAAATGCTTATTTCAATAATATTTATATAAAAATATTCTCACTATCAATCTTTATTCTAGTATTAACAAATATGACAGTTCTTGGTTACGGTAACTATATTTCTTTGATCTTAAATGTCCTCAAACACCAACCTCAAATTTTTTATTTTTTTCCACTTATCTTGAATTTATCATTTAATTAATTTTTACTATTATTTATCTATGTATGCAAATGAATAGAAAAATGAAAAAAATGTTTTTATGTGGATCTGGTCAGTTTTTAATCTTAAAAAAATTTGGAGTGTCTCCACTTGACTATCTCGCAATTTATGAATTTGATTAATTAACATAGATTATATTTAAATTAATTTAATTCAAAATAAATTATAAATTGAAATTAATAAATAATTTTTATTAAACCAGCGCGTGTTTGGCTCTTTGTGGATGGTACCACGTCACGTGCTAGCGCGTGATTGCCAGTTAAAGTGTTGAAAAATTAATACTGGTACTTTCAGCGATTCAATCAAGCTGAAATTCTATATATAGCAGTTTTATACAATTTTTAATCTTGTGAAAAACTATCATAAATATGTCTTTATTTTTACGATCAGATTAGAGGAAACAAAATCAAAACGTGGCAGGTAATGAATGACCCACTTTCGGATGAGTTCCATTTATCAAAAGTTGATAGAAAACTACGAATTTTGAATAATGCAAATAATAGTAATTCAAATTTCATTATTCTAGCTCAAACCGTTTTTGCATAATCTTATCTACATACACACATACACACATTTTTCTCAACCTTAATGAAAATGACCCAAGGGCCTTCAAAACTTATAAAAACATCAAAATCTCGACATCGAAAATTTTGGCGATCGCAATACTATCTCGCCGAGATACTAAAAAGTGTTCAAAACTGAAATTGCATGATATGAATTCCTAAAATTTACAACAAACTTTCATTAAAATCGCGTAATCCGAAGTGTTACTTTACATCAGGCATTTTACATTTTTTTTATACTTTTATCAAAAACTCCCCTACCTATCAATATCAAACATAAGAATCTCTAATATCAAAAATAGTTTAAGATTTTAAAGTATTTTAAAAAACGTTTTTAAACGTTAAATTTTCAAAATAAATATGTAATAGATTGGTAAGTGAAAGTTGTCTGATGCTCATACAATTTTTTTTAAATTAGCTTCGATATTATACGTTCATTATTAATTATACTCTTTTATTGTTTATAAAATTAGCATTTATTAAGAGTTTTACCGTGAACGATTATTGATTCAGAAGTCCTACAGAAATACCTGTCCTGTGATCCGAACAAAGGAAGAAACCTTTTGATTTGATCTATTATAAGCAAATATATAATAAGATCCATTCATCTTAATTTGATATTTGAATTATCCGACTCATAATCCTAGAAATGATTAACCAGATTATCATTAAAAAAAAGGATGTTTATTTTATTGAACAATCAATTCATAAAGAACAGTCATGTAAAACAAATGGAAAGATATAATAGATAAATTAATGACTCCTTATAAAAAATAATATTACTTATAGTCGATATGCAGATTTAATCTCAAATTATAGTAATAATTAATAATAATATGCAATTTAATGAAATAATAATCAAAAAAATTACTTACTTTTTTTTATTAAAAATGTATAAATAATTTTATTTTACTAATTTTGATTTCTTCAATCGTTGTATATCGTCTAGCTGTTAATAAACTAAATTAATTAAAATTTGTTATATATTTTTATTTGTATATATTTATATGCTAATTGGATGGTTAGCCAAACTTCGATCTTTGTGATTATATTCACTTCATGGTTGAGAGAGCTAAAAAATTAATTAATTCAATTAATTGACATAATATTATTTTATAGGTAATAAATATACTAAATACTTTTTTTGTAATAGCAAAGTGTAACATAAACAATAAACATTAAATCAGGATAATCATTTCGAAATATCTATAAACTTCGTTAATGCACATTTCGGTTGTTACACCATCACTAAAGTAGAAATACAAAAGAAGAAAAAAGCTTTAAAACTACATCGACTATTAATCTATATTAATTTTTTATATTTATTAATTTAAGTTTTAGTTTTACAAAATAAATGATAATAAATGAAGAAATTATACATAAGAATTACAGTGAAACTTATATTTCTCCAATTACAAATCATTTATTATCTATCTATTCTTTAAAATAAAAATTAATAAAATTGATATTGGTAACAAAAAAAAAATATTAAAAATTATATTAATTAACATAATTTATGAAAATGCAGATGTCACTACCATAACTGGGATTCTTCAAGAGTAACTACTGTACTTACTATAATTATATCTTAAACCATATGTTAAATAATTAAATTTAATTTTTGTCATGTATATCAATAAATTTTTCATTTACTTGTGGATTTCAGTAAAATAAAAAAAAATATTCCTTACCATGGACGATTGCAGTTAATGAAAATAAAAAATAAATAAATAAATAGATGAAAAAATAACAATAGAGAGTGCAAGAAAAAGAATGATTAAACTGTTTTCAAACAAAGATAACGATTAGTAATGGATAAAAGAGGTGAAATGAAAATCCGCTGGATGGAGAAGAGTCTCGACAGACAGATGCTGTGCAGCTGCATGCATCCAGCGGCGAGGGGGCCCGAGTACAGGTGAGTAAACATATGCCGTAGTCAGATGCGTTAATTATTCCCAATAGCCCTGAGTGATATTTTTTTAAGATGAGAGAAAGTATTTAAAATATGAACTTAAAAAAAGTATTTAATATATTTACAAGGAAAAATAATTATAATATTTAACTGTTCAGATAAAGAATGTTCAAGGTTACTCTTTCTATATAATATTAATAATAATATAATAATAATTTACTATTATTATTTTAAAATATTTTAATGATAAATGGAATAATTTATGTTATCAATTAACCATTTAAATTAATGAATTAGTTAATCAATTAATCTAAAAAACAAACAAATATACTAAAATTAATCTAATGTCATTGGGATCTACATGCAATATATTTATTTATTATATTTTTCAATTTTTTCTATTTTTTCCTACATTTTTATTTCTTCGACAAATCGTTTAGTGTCATTGTTGGTTTCTTAAAAAATGTAATGTAATATGTGATAATAGGCTTTATTATTTTTTATTTACCACTCTTGAGTTTTAACTAAACAAAATCGTAATTAATATAAACTCAGATCAAATTATCTACATAATTGTGTTGTATTTAATTTTAGATGGAAGAGTGGCTCAGGATAGGGATGGATGGAGAAATGTGTTTAGTGCATTATTGTCAACAACTTTTAAGCGCCTAGAAGGTAAATTGAAGAACAGAGAAAAAATTTATATTTACTCATCTGAGCTTAATTAAGTAAGTCTTGCTAATTATTTATCATAGTATTATTATTGTTTTTTTTTATTATTTTTGGTATTTGGGCTGGGTCCCTTGGTGACGTCAAAACAGGTGGGAAGGGATTTTGTCTCCCCTAAGGCCAATCTCAAAAACCTGTCCATATTGTTCGATTCATTATTATTTCAATGAGTTTGATGAGTAATACTCTTGATTGTTTGAAAAACAATTACTATCAATTCTTAAGCAAATGATAGTTTTAAATAAGTAAAAAAAAAATAAAATAAAAAACAAAACTAAACATTGATAATATTGTTCTCTTGATAATAATATATGTAGATACCACACTAATAAGATTTAAAAAAAAATCCAGAAGAAATATAATTTATTTTTAAATGTGGCCACATTTGTATTAAAACAAAATTATATTAAAATAATAATTTCAAAAAGCCCAAAAGTTGAGTAATTAAAGTAACTATGGTCAATATGTATATCTGATAATCATCAGTCTAATTTTATTTTATTAAATACATATTTATTTGTTGAATCAGCTCTAGGCGATAATCAGTTTTTTCAGTTTAAAGAGTATGTTTATTAGCCAAAAAAATTTTTACAATAGTTGATTATCAGAACATACAAAAGATGAAAGTTACAATATTTACAAGATTAAATTGTTTCTTTTGCGATCATTTATTGATACGCTATTACAATTTTAGTTAATTATATTATGTTTTATTTACATTTGTTTTCTTTTTTTTACTTAAGTATATTTTAAGTTTAATATACCTATAATCAGGGTTGTGATTGTCAACTCACCAGGAAAGGCTAGTAAAACCTGGAGATTGCAAGTGAAGGAAGAGGGGAGGGATGAGGGGTGATAATATTATTTATTTACAATTTTTCTTATAAGTTACATTGTACAATATATTATATAATTATAAGGATACAAATAAATATTTACATTTTTTTTTAAAAGATATATATATATATATATATATGCAAAAGATTATGTGATCCACCATCTTTTTTTATCCACCTTTTTCCAATCTGATTTGTCTTTGTTCGAAATTTGCATATTATATCTCCATATTCTGTAAGGATCTCTTCCATCCAGAAACGGATCATAAGTTATGGATTTATCTCCACATCTCCTAAATACATGATAGATAATTGGGATTCCATTATCATCCTGTATATATCCTTGTTTATCAAGGAATATGAACGCCTCTGGTGGGATAAAACCGCTTTTTAAAGTGTTTTTGAAATATGGCTCGTTTTGGAAGATTGACCAGCTAATGAGACTATTTGGAACCTGTGCAACTTGGCAATAAAGGTTCCTTATTAATTTTAATATGAAGCAATCAATGCGATTTATGTTTGCTTCATTATATATCTTTTCATACTGATATACCGAGTATAACCAGAATGCGCTAAGTATAACCAGAATGCGCTAAGTATAACCAGAATGCGCTAAGTATAACCAGAATGCGCTTTAAATGTGGCCACATTTGTATTAAAACAAAATTATATTAAAATAATAATTTCAAAAGGCCCAAAAGTTGAGTAATTAAAGTAACTATGGTCAATACGTATATCTGATAATCATCAGTCTAATTTTATTTTATTAAATACATATTTATTTGTTGAATCAGCTCTAGGCGATAATAATTATACCCTTCTGGTTGGGCCCTCGAAGCGCATGCTTGGGATGCTAAGGCAACAAAAAATTGCATCCCTTGTGGGGATCGAACCCACGACCTTTGGATTAGAAGTCCAACGCGCTATCCACTGCGCCAAAGGGACTGATAATATTTTAAAATTATATCAGATTTTAAAACAAGAAACTATACTTTTTATAATCAAATTTTAATGATAAATTTTCATAAAAATACTTTTAGTTGTATTTTTTTCTGTAACTAGAAATTCATTTTATAAAATAATTTTTTTTTATTTCTAGTAATTAACTATTTTTTAACCATTTTAATTTTTAATATTGTTTTATTATTAACATAAACATTTAATCGTTTAATTTTTAAAATTTCTTATTATAATATTCAGTTTAAAATAAATTTAAAAACAAAGTTTTTATATATATACATATATATATATATATGAGATGAGATAACAAATGACATGATGCAATTTTATATCTCGTTTCTATCTATCTCTCTCTATTTATATATATAACTTGTTATTTTTCTTATTTTAGATTAATTTGGAAAGAATTTATATAAGTGAAATTTTAAAACTATCATTTTATGAAAAACTTAAAAAACATTTAAATTTTTAGGATTAATTAGTTTTTACTTAAATTTTGGTTATATTATCATTTCTTTTTTGGTAATTGTTTAGTCTGGATTTGAATAAAACTTAAGTGGCGGTCGCTTCTAGTTTACGAGATAAAAAATTTTAAAGTTTGAATATAAACGAGTTATGAATAAGCAGCCATTAATTATTATTTTATTAATCATTAACTTATTCACTAATTTTCGGATTTTATAACCTCGGTTTGGATATAGAAAAATCTTCTTATATCCAACTTCTTATATCCAAACCGAATTTACAAAAAAAAAAAAGAAAATTAGTGGAGCCCTCTGGTGGCCAAATAATAAAACAGTATAATAATGGATTTATATGAAAACTTTAATAATTTTTATATCGTAAATTAGAAGCGACCGCCACATACTTGAGGAAAGTTTTTTTGGAATCAAAAAAGGAATCCATTGGTAAAGTTTTATCCAAATCCATGATACATCGGTTAGACTAAACAATTTCCCTTTTTTTTATTTAACTATTGATTTAATTATTTTATTAATTATATAATTTGTAAAAAATATAATATTATTTTTTATAAATTAAAAAAAATAATGTTAAGTTAAGTATATGAAAGCTTCTGATATAGGTGTAACTACCGAAATGCACATTGGTAAATATTTGAATAAATTTGAAACTTCACCGACTGTATAAGTTTAATTAAAGAAAAAGTAGATTATTAAATTTATACATATTAATATGAAAAATGTAATAAACAGTTATTAAAAGATTCCATTTATTATAAATCAGTTTACATTTTTTAAGAATCATATTACGAATTATTTATCATATCAATCTTTCAATGATTGCATTCTTTTTTTACCACTTTATTATCATAAATAAATGCTTATTTTATTAAAAAAAATCATGTTAATTGCATTATAAATATTTGATCGTTATCTAAGAAATAAATCGAGAGTTGTAATTATATATATTTTCATAATCATAGTAATAATATTCATTAAATGGTTAATTCTTTAAACAACTTGAAACATGAACGGGACTAAGTATTTTGCGTTAAGCGTGATGTCGATTGAGATATGTTTATAAGTTATATGTATTATAGTAATGCTCACTTGGATGGAAGAGGAGAAGGGAGGAGGTTTATTAATATAATATACATACTTCACTTGTAAGATTATGAAATGATCATGTTATTGAAACTGTCAATAATATTTTCTGAAATAGAATGTACTTGTCCATTTTCAGGTTAATTTTTAATGTTGACAGAGTGGAAAGAGGAGGAGGACTTCCTGTTGTTTTCACCTGAGCCTCCTCACCACCACTCCTAATTCAATTAAGAATTTCATCAACACGTTGAAGCAGTCCTAATGAGAATCATCATAACTCAATCTTCGCACTAATAAACAATCCTTTTCGTTTCTCTTCCTCTCTTATTTCTTTATTTTGTATATTAATATCATATCATACGAAATATGTATACATAACCAAAACAAGTATTATATTTATAAAATTATTTTTAAATAAATAAATAAATAAATAGAAAAATAAATAAATAATTATATTTTTTTGTCTTTGAATAATTTTAGAAAATCATGAAATTAATTTTCAAATTTATTAATTTTAAAAGATTAAGAATATATATATATAATTAAATTTTAGTTATTTTATATTCTCAATTTTCTCTTTTATTTTGTCTTTTTATTCAATCTTTCTTTGTAGTATACTTAACCTATTTTATTTGAATCTTAATATATTAAGTTAAAAATTTAATTAAATTTATAAAAAAATGTTTTGAAACTTAAACAAAGATATGTGCAAATTTTAATATTTAGTAGTTGATAGTATATCTTATAACCAACATAGACAGATTCAAACCTTTAACGTTGTGAGTTCATTTCAATCATTATCTTATTTTTTAATTTATTGTATTAAGAAGAAGCCATCCAACTGAAAAATCAAATTTTTGACGACTAATTGATTATTCTTTAGTATTTTATACGTTTTGAAGGCCCCTGAGTCATTTTCACTAAAGTTGAGACAAATGTTTGTGTGTGTAGATAAGATTACACAAAAACGGTTTGAGCTAAAATAATGAAATTTGGTACACCGCATTATTCAAAATTCGTAGTTTTCTATCAACTTTTGAGAAATGTAGCACATTCGGAAGATGGCCATTACCTACCACACACACACACACACACACACACACACACACTTTTCCACTTTTTTTTCCTCTAAACTGACCGTAAAAATAAAGATATATGTTTGATAGTTTTTCACATGATTAAAAATTGTATAAAACTGCTATATATAGAAATTCAATTTGATTGAATCACTGAATGTAGAGGAATTAATTTTTTAAATTTTTAAATGTTGACTTAAAAATGAAGGTAAAGATTATAAATTTAAATATAATATATGTTAATTAATCCAATTCAAATTGCGAGATAGTCGAGAGGAGACACTCCTGATTTTTTATATATATTTTTATATATAGGTCCTGCAATTCTTAGATAATTAGTAAATTGTTTCAAAAAACCAATTTGATAAATTTGAAAATATCTTAATTTTTAAATAAAACATTATAGAAATAAAATTGATTATTCAATCGTCAAAAATTTATCACTTACTGGTTATATAAATTTACCAATATGAGCAATAAATATTGGCGTGACGAACAAATGACAATATGACACTCCGACCTAAATAAATTTTTTTTAACTATTCATTTATTAGAAATGGTTGTATCTACTATATAAAACAAGTGTCAAACGTTAGATTTGGCATTTCCTTTTTGAATTTAAAGTCCTTTAAGAGGTAATAAAGGCAAAAAAAGATTTTGTGATACAACGCGTTTTTAATTACAATATAAAGAGCTATTTAGTTTTTCTATAATCAAAAATTGATTAACTGATAAAGAAAATTTTTTTTAAATAAATTTATTAATTCTTCATGTTTATTTAAGCTCCTTGTCTCCCTTAAAATAAAAATATGTTCTAAATTTACTTATTTTTTTATTGAAATTTATTATGTGTCATTGATCTATGCAAATTAAAAATAATATATGCAAACAATTTTAATTATAATAGAAAAAAAACATTTTAAGTAGAATGTTGGTGAAGATTATGATTATATTAAATATTTATATATAATTTATCTACTTATTTAATTATTTTAATTATTTAATACACAAAGTTAATGTCACTTTTTTTAATGCTTAGTTTTTGTTTATTAATTTTGAGAAAACTATATCTTAAAGTGTAAATTAAATTAAAATTTTATTTTTCAATTAATTTATTTTATTTATAAATATATATTATCAGTGGTGTACCTAGAACTTTTGCCGCCCGGGGCGATCTCCAGTTTGCCGCCCTTTTTATTATAAGTCAATCAAATAGTGGTTTTTATAAATTAATACACATAAATAAATTATTAAGTTATTTAATCAATATTAATTAATACACAGAGTAAATTTTTTTACACATATGTGTATGCACTCGTAAACATATTTATATAATATTTACTCTTCTAGCTTTCATACTAGAAAAATCGTGTATAATGCTCCCAAAATTTATATATATATTTTTTCCCCGGCCCTGCTTTTCAAAAGAAAAATCGATGATTTAAAAAAATATTGGTATATCACTTAAAAGTAATCATATAAACTTTTCAAAAGAAATGACATTTATAAACTGATATCAAAAAATTTTAGTTAGGAAAAATTGCCGAACAAAATCGTAAAGATGCGTTTACGAATTCAACGAATTTTAATGAATACAATAAAATAAAATTATTATCCTGTTCTTGGAATTAGAATTCAAAATTTACACAAAAAATGCATTTATATACATCAAGGAATAATATTCGAAATAATATAGTTGATCATAATTTATATAAATCAAATAGTAAACTTATAATATTCTTATTCATCATTTATTATTCAAGAAAGAAAAAAAATAAATATGAAATGAATAAGTTGCTTTTTACAACTATAACTAAATATAAAAAATGCCGCCCCAAGATAAGTGCCGCCCGGTGCGGACCGCACCCACCGCACCCCCTAGGTACGCCACTGTATATTATATAAATTTGTTTTAATATTTATTTATCAATATATATATAATTTCCGTCGTATGTATGTGATGTCTGTAAAATTATGAGGTTATACTCGAGGAGGTAAGAGTTGGTGCATGAGCCGACCCCCACCCTCTGCAAAGCAGTTCCCGGGCTTGCCGCCACTATTCCTACAAAACCACATCTCGCTACTTTATTGCGCATAACAAATTTTTTATATTTTAATTTAAGAGAGTATAAGACTGTGGTGGAAGGGAAATCACTCTAGGATGAGGTACTCCCGCCTCTCCTGGCCTCCACACCTCATGCACCAACTCTTAGCTCCCGGACTATAGGTATGTGATGTCTGTAACATTATGAAATTAGTTACAAATTCAGTTTAAACTTAAATTGCAAATACCGTTATTAATTAGTTCACGTAGTATTTCTATATAATTTGAAGTAGTCCGGTCTACGCCCAAAATGGGCCTAATTCATCAAAAAACTAAAAATTAGAGACTAAAGAACTAATGATTGTACAATTGTAATTAATGTACTATATTATATAATGTATTGTATTTTAACTCTTTTGTATGAACTATTTAAAGGCTTAAGTAAATAAATAAATTTGAACTAAAGTTCATTTCTGCAGCAATTACTCATTGCTATTTGATGTTATTAAAAAAAAGTAATCAGTTTGTTATTTAAACTCAGAACGTTTAAAGTTTGAACCTCTTCTATGATTGTTATAAGATATAGCATCAATTATTAAATATTCAGACCCAGACATATATTTACGAATTATAAATTTAATTAAATTTTGACTATATATAATGAATTCTAAGTTCTATTGATTAAATTAAAAAAATTTCACGTCAGTTTTAAAAGGTTTCGATTGTTATTCTTTTACAAATTCTTCATTATTGTTATAATTTTTTTTTACAATTTATAGATTAATGATTATGAAATGTAGTTAATTATATCAAGTCACCAAAATGCAGTGTTGTTTGAACAATATAATTTATTTTTATTTTCAATAATTGATTGACATATCTTGTCACACATTTTTTTTCATTATTGCAAATTTTCAAAGGTCTGTGTGTTGTATAAACAATCTAAAATATTCTATCATTTGTAGTACATGAATATAATTTATATTGTTTTAACAGCAATACACTTTTTTCCAACTCTGTATATCTATTCAAATTTGTTGATTATACTTCAGCTTCTATAGTTTAAAAATCCATGTCTTGAAGATAAACCAATATACCACCTCACCTACATCTCTTACGGAAAATAAATGCTAAATCCTTACACATAATAATAAGTACCTCGACCCTTTAACAAATTTATACAATTTATTACAATAAACTTTAAAAATTTTACAATTTTATTATTTATTTATTTCAATTGTTAAATGGGTTTCTAAAAATGACCCATCAAAAATCTATTTCAATTCAAGATGAAAAATATATTCATATTTATTTGATAAAATATTTGATCATTAGATGACTTAAGTTTTATGTTTTTCAAAGTAGAATAGCTTATAGATTGTTTCGACCAAGGATTACTATTTATAATATAAATCAGATAATTTAGATCAAATTTATTTAAACTTTCTTCACTTTCATTTTTCATGTGTGTTATGTTGCTAACTTCATGGATATTTATTTTTTTTTTGTTAGAGATTAATAAATATATTTAATTTTATTTCCAAATTAAATAAAAAAATTTTAAAATATTTTAAATATAAAATTTTTTTAAACAATATCAATTTAAAAAAAAGGCGGGAGGAAAATATCAATATGAATGACATAGTTAAGTCATTTAAATTTACTATTTTAAATTAAGAAAATACTAATAAAGTTGATTTTTTCCAGAGGATGAAACCAAAACAGATCTCTTTCTTTAGAAATATTATTTATGGTGTGAAATTCAAAAATATCTTAGAGCGATTTAATTTCTCAAAAATATACAAATATATATATACATACAATTTTTGTTAGTATAATAAGATAAGATAAGATACTTCAGCCTATAACTTCTCATGCAAAGTTATAAATCATTTAGTAAAATTAATAAAAAAAAATATTTTCTTAAAAAGAAAAAATAAATTTAATTAAAAAAAAAGTAAAATTTCTTATTGTGCATTTTTGGAAGAGATGTTTAACTCAATTCATGGATAGAAGTAAAATCTTTATAAAATTTTAATCAATATTTATGTTTTGTTGAACAGTGAGTCGATTCTCTTAATGCTTTCAACATGCCACAAAACCAAATAAATAATAAATATACTAGAAAAAAAAAATATGATAGAAGAAATCCGATACTAAACTATTCATTATAATTCATAGTAAATAAACAAACCAAACAAAGATATCACGATTGATAATCCCTTATCAGGCTATATTTATTTTCTACTATAGGTTTATACTATCTATTCATTGTGTTTCATTTTCGATTAATGTCAGTTTTAAAACAATTTTCATCTGAACATCGACTAACTGACGGACGGACTGAGAGGCACGAACCTACATCTCCTCGATTGACTATATGACCCCCACTCTCATTATGTCCACCCACCTACGAGTATGGTGGCCTTTTGTTCAGGAGGAGTTATCATTTAGATGGTCAGCTCATAGGTATTATCGACGTGCACTTAAATGTAGCGTGACAACCGCTCCACGTCCAATTGCCTCGTTTCATTCTTTTAATTCATCGTTTTATATTGCTCTAGATGGATTATCCGTTATCACGAGTTCCAGATCACACCTTTTGATATTGGTATTAATTTTATTCATGGATCCTTATATCTTTGTTTTTTTTACATTCGTTGCTATAGTAATTTATTAAATACACCTTTCTTTTTGTTTTTTTGATTTATTCAATAAATGGCATTTGAGAAATTACAAAATAAAAAAATCAAATATTTATTTATTATATAGATAATATATTTCTATTTATGTTAATTATTATAATATTTTAAAAATAAATAAATAATTTTATGTGTGTGATATTGATATACAATACTGGGGTTAAAAAAAAAATAAAATTTAATTTTTAATTTAAAAATATTCCACTGTTATTGTGACGTTTGTAAGGAGCAATTTGCTTCGACAAATCAAAATTACCTAAAATTCCATTTAAGTACATTCCATTAAAAACTTGCTAACTACAACGAGGCATGAAACGATTCGAGAAAATACAAGTACTTATTCGATATTTTTCTTTTGATACTTTTGAATCTAGTACTAGTAGGTATCGGGCAAAAATACTTGTAACGATACTCAGTACACATCCGCGATAATTAGTTTAAAGGAAGAATATTTATATTTTATTTCGTAAATTTCAACTAAATTGTACTATAAAGAAATAGAATAGTTTGTACCACTGTATTTTACTTTATGATTCTGTAACTACGCTGAATATGACGCAAGCTGAAATTTGTTCAGAAGAACAGTAACATTTAATTTTTATTGTTAGTTGTTAGCAATATGAGATTTTATATATCTTTGTCTTTCATTTTATTTCTCTTTGCTATGGAACTGTCATTTTAGAGTTTGTAAACAATTTTTGAAATTGGAAAATGATATACATATTTGAAAAACTGTAATTAAACTAAAATAAATGAAATTCCATATTTTTATTTATGAAAAATTTGAGATTACAAAAAATATCTAAACAAAACTATTATTTTTAGGGAGCAAATCAAAAAATGAATTTTTTTTTGGTTAATCTATCCGATCCTAATTGTATTTATTTGTTCAATAAATATATGTATAGTTTTGTCTATTTCAATAAATAGAATATCAGTACTTTTTGCTGTTATTATTTACCTGAATTTCTACGAACAGACGACTGATACGAGTAAGTATCGATATTTTTCAATAGATATCGAATAGGTATCGAATAGGTAGGTTCACCAGTGTAAATATATTTTAGGTTATTTCTCTCCTTTGAGGGGAGTAACTACTTTCCTCTAGGATTTTCAAGTCTCGAGCCCCAAAATGTGTTTGGCGTTAAAGTCACCACCAGCCATCAATCTGTTACCGAGGGTTTTAAAAAAACTTGTTAAATATATATATATAATATTAATGGATGAAATAAAATTAAATTATTTTTAATCAATTAAATTTACTAAGCGAATAAATGTAACTCCTTTAGTTTCGGTGCGTTTAATTTTTTTCAACGTCATTTAAAGTATAAATTGACTGATTTCAGGATAGATTATCATTTTAAAAATAATTAAAAATATTTTATAGCATTAAAATTAAAGATAAATATTTAATAATATATAACTAAAATTAAATTTAAAAATATATATAACCTTAATATTAATATTTTTACAAACTTTTTATCAAGAAAATAATTAAAATATAAAAAAAATTATAAAAAAACGTTTTTCTCGTGAACTAAAAAGAATAAAATAATAATGTTTTTCAATAGATATCGAATTGGTATCGATATTTTATGACGGGTGCGATATCGAGTAAAAGTATCGATACCTCCGCGGTATCGTTTCATCCCTAACTACTACCACCATATTCACCTGATTTAGCATTTCCGAATATTTATTATCAACAACAGTATTGAGGGTAATACCAAATAATATCCTCTCTCTCATTCAAATTTATTATAAATTATATTATAAATAAGTTAGTTTTTTTAAACTAGTATGAGTGAACGAGGCTACTTTGAATATTATAAGATTATTTTCGAAGAAAATGATAATGATTTATTTTTTTATAATCAAATTCACCTTATTCATTGAATATTTTTTAATTTAACCAATTTGGATTTAAATATTATAATAAATAACTAATTAATTTTTTAGGGTTAAAAATAATTAAACAAACAAAAAAAAAATATAAATGTCAAACTTAGCAATTATGATACACCAATTTTATTAATCAATTACGTTTAAATTAGTTAAAAAATAATAAAGCATCATTATAATAATAACAAATATAAATTTTGTAATTTAAAAATTTGATTGTAATAATAATAAATAATTCAATGAAAATTACTTAATAAAAATGAGAGAAAGAGAGTGAGAGGAAGGGAGAGAGAAATTTTTAATTTTTATTTGATTCTAAATAAAATTATTATTAATTTAATGAATGCAATCATTATGGAGATCAGTTTGCCTCTCTCTTCATATTTTTTTTATTCATTTAACACATAAATAATCGACGACAGTGACTTCCGTTCGTGTTTTCTGGGTCGAGCCTCTCTGAAGCGAAGGTGTCGCAAGTTGGTGAGTGAATCTTTTAATGAAGTTACGTGAATGCCTCTGCCCTCCTAGCATTCATTATTAACAAAAATAATACTTAATATTATATTTTATTTTTTTACGCTTTCACCTGAACCACTGTTAAGAAATTAATCCAAAGACGGTTTATCCGTCATCTGATCATATTGCACGATTGTTTATACCCAACATCCGGTTGACAAATGAAATTCATATAGGAAGAGATTTTTATTTATTAGCACAAAATTATTTAAAATCAAGTTAATTGTATTATATTATTTTGGTTTAGAGTAAAATTTTAAACAATTTAAATGAGGAGGAGAAAGATGAGTTATAATATGTTAGACATCACCTCATAAACACACACCTGTGATTTAAATTATATATGAATAGATTATTCAAAAAAGTCCTACAACTCAATTTTGTTCAGAAAAGAGATAAAAAAAGCTGTTTTTGATATTTTAAAGAAACATAATCTAAAATTAAACTTAGAATATTATAATATACAATTTAATAAGAATAATCTGGAGTGTCTTCTGGCGAGATAGTTAAAAAATTTATTAAACTCTCGGTGAAATTTCAAGTTTATTGATATGTTTGCTTTTGACGAATTTCGGTTGTTACACCATCATCTATTACTAAACTCAACGAACAATATTGTATACCAAATAATTTTGAACTTTAAAGACTATTTTTTTTAATTAAATTAAATTTAATTAATTAGTTTTAATTATAAAAATTAACGAATATTTATATTTTGATAAATTATATAAATAATAAACAATCAAATCTAATTTTTAAGAATAATTATTAAATGAAATGTTTAATCAAAAAAATAAATTAATTAATTAATATGAAAAGAAACAAAAATTTAAACAAAAACTAGTGAATCCTGAAAATTCAAATGACTTTTTTAAGTTTATCATAAAATATTTTTCAAATTTTATTTAAATAATTGTTTGGTGAATTAATCTACATATAATCAAGATGTTATATACATATATTTATTTAAAAGTGTACATGTAATTTATTTTCTCATAAACTTGGTTGGGTCACAGAACTCAACTAAGAAGAGATATAAAAATGATGTTTATGAAATTTTAAACTAAAATTAAACTTAAAAAAAATATAAAAGTTAATAAGAATAGGAATTTTTAATTAAACTCTCGGTGAAATTTTAAGTTTAATAATATAAATATTTGCTTTTTGCACATTTCAGTTGTTACACCATCATCAGAAGCTTTCTTCTTTTCAACTAAATGTTTTTCTTTCATTATTCACTTAATGAGTTCTTAATTTCTATAATTGGACAAGAAAGAATGTATACGATTAATAAAGATCCGGTAATGAATGAAATTGTTTATTATCAGTCAGAGCGAGCAGAAAATAGTAGTACCCATCATCATAAATATTGTCTGGTATTAAGATGAACAATAATAAACCGTGAGTAAAATGAGTGGATTTAGTCTTCCCATATGAAAAATAAAATTATTTTTTATATATTGTACAATTATAAGTGTTTATACTTATTTCGATTTCTATTCAATATTTGTATTATGTTAATTAAAAAATGTATATCATCTTTAAATACTAATCAAACCAAGTATAATTACTGAGAAAAAAAATAACCGATCTAATTGAATAGATAATTTATTTTTAATATGAAAGTTAAGTTCAAAGACCTACCCCCTCCCCATACTCGCCGGGAAGAATGCAATTTCCATAATGAAAATGATTTTTTTTATCCAGTTACCTTGTCGCGTTGAACATCGTATGAAATCAAATAAAACAGATTGGACGTTAGCTAACGGATTGACTCGTAATACATAAATAACATAAAATACACGAATGACTCAAATATGTATTTTTTATTAAAAAATTTGCAGACGGAAATACATCAAATTTAATTAGGTTTACTTAAGTGGAAGGAGTGAATTGCGAAATAACATTCCTTGAAAGATGGTTTCTTTTTAAAAATTTATTAATATGTAAATAATAAATTTAAAATAGAATTTTATATTATTATATATAACGTCTATTTGTATCTCACTATTGAACTAGAAAGTTTTTGACCGCAACCGCCATATTCCTCCAACCATCCCAATCCACACACACAATTCCATTTAATTCCTATACTTTCTTTTATATTGTATTCAATTTTCATCAAACCCTTGATCTACCCCCACCCACCACACTCACATTATTTTTCTCAAATCTTACTTTTTCCTTTTGAGATAATAAATATTCTATTTTTAATTTAAACCAAAATTTTCATTATTTTAAGATACATAAAATTATTTAATTATACATTATGTATATAATTCACCATCACTCCTTTTAGAGGGATTTTAATCTTTAAAACTCCAAATCGTTTGAAGTCATGGTCCGCACCTAAAATCCATATAATAAAACTGGTATATATTATTTTCAATTTTATAGTTCTACACAATAATTTTTAGTAGGAAATATATACTGTATACATCTCTTATTATATGAGCAAAAATTGAATATATATATATATATGTATATTTTTGAATTAATTTAGATAATATTTATAAAGACTTCTGTTTTGGTTTCAGCCTGGAGAAAAATCATCTTCATTAGTTTAAATTAATTTAAATTTATATGACCTCACTAAGTCATCCATATTTGCCTTTTGCCAATCTTTTTAATTAAAAATGTATTAATATTGTTTTATATTTAAAATATTTTAAAATTTTTTATTTAATTCCAAAATAAAATTAAAAATATTTATTTTAATAATATTTTAGAATCAAAGTACGAAATATATTTATTAATCTTTCACCAAAAAACATCTCAGTTATATGTGCGTGAAGTTAGCACCGCCATTTTATAATTCCAGAAAAAAGGCAATTGTGCTAGGTTGTGCTAAGTTTGTGCTACGTTGTGCCGCAAACGCCAGTCACCCATCTCAAAAAACAAACCGGAAAATCAAAAAAAACCGGTTTTTTTGCTGGCACCGCCATTTTGTTTTTCCAAAAAAACAAAAATTGTGCTGGATACTATCTTGGCTACTAAACATTGTGCCGCAAACAGAACAACTCTGGCTCTTTCCGTTTAGGAGAAAAAAAATATCCAAATTTAATATTATAAGACATAGTATTAAACCTCTTATAATTTTTTCAGAGAGAGAGATAAACAAATTATGCGAGTTGTGCTAAGTTGTGCTGGTTGAATACAACAAAGTATCATTCATTAATAAAATAAATGTTGCATAGCTTGCGAAAAAAATGGCAAAAAGTAAGATAGCAAAAACTGAAAATTTACATTTTTGAATTTTCGAAAGTTGTGCTGAATTGTGCTAGTCGAGTACAACAACTTTCCCTAATGGCACAATTTCGTCAGATCAAAACTGTCCATGGTACAGCCCAAAATAGATTTTGGATTGCCCGCTAATCATTATTTCGATCTTTAATTGCATTTTAATCTCGAACTGTTAGAGAAATTCAAATTCTGCGAATTGTGCTGAGTTGTGCCGACCGAGTACTAAAAGGAACTGCTGATAGTTGTATCGAAAAGTGCGTAGCTTGCCAAAAAAATGGCAAAAAGTCACGTAGCAAAAAATGAAATTTTACATTTTTGAATTTTCGAAAGTTGTGCTGAATTGTGCTAGTCGAGCACAACAACTTTCCCTAATGGCACAATTTCGTCAGATCAAAACTGTCCATGGTACAGCCCAAAATAGATTTTGGCTTCTCCGCTAATCATTATTTCGATCTTTAATTGCATTTTAATCTCGAACGAATACAGAAATCGAAATTCTGCGAGTTGTGCTAAGTTGTGCTGGTTGAATACAACAAAGTATCATTCATTAATAAAATAAAAATTGCGTAGCTTGCCAAAAAAATGGCAAAAAGTCACGTAGCAAAAACTGAAATTTTACATTTTTGAATTTTTGAAAGTTGTGCTGAATTGTGCTAGTCGAGTACAACAACTTTCCCTAATGACACAATTTCGTCAGATCAAAACTGTCCATGGTACAGCCCAAAATAGCTTGTGTTGTTGTGCTCGACTAGCACAATTCAGCACAACTTTCGAAAATTCAAAAATGTAAATTTTCAGTTTTTGCTATCTTACTTTTTGCCATTTTTTTCGCAAGCTATGCAACATTTATTTTATTAATGAATGATCCTTTGTTGTATTCAACCAGCACAACTTAGCACAACTCGCAGAATTTCGATTTCTGTATTCGTTCGAGATTAAAATGCAATTAAAGATCGAAATAATGATTACGGGGCAAACCAAAATCTATTTTGGGCTGTACCATGGACAGTTTTGATCTGACGAAATTGTGTCATTAGGGAAAGTTGTTGTACTCGACTAGCACAATTCAGCACAACTTTCAAAAATCTTACAACTCGGTCGGCACAACTCAGCACAATTCGCAGAATTTGAATTTCTCTAACAGTTCGAGATTAAAATGCAATTAAAGATCGAAATAATGATTAGCGGGCAATCCAAAATCTATTTTGGGCTGTACCATGGACAGTTTTGATCTGACGAATTTGTGCCATTAGGGAAAGTTGTTGTACTCGACTAGCACAATTCAGCACAACTTTCGAAAATTCAAAAATGTAAATTTTCAGTTTTTGCTATCTTACTTTTTGCCATTTTTTTCGCAAGCTATGCAACATTTATTTTATTAATGAATGATACTTTGTTGTATTCAACCAGCACAACTTAGCACAACTCGCATAATTTGTTTATCTCTCTCTCTGAAAAAATTATAAGAGGTTTAATACTATGTCTTATAATATTAAATTTGGATATTTTTTTTCTCCTAAACGGAAAGAGCCAGAGTTGTTCTGTTTGCGGCACAATGTTTAGTAGCCAAGATAGTATCCAGCACAATTTTTGTTTTTTTGGAAAAACAAAATGGCGGTGCCAGCAAAAAAACCGGTTTTTTTTGATTTTCCGGTTTGTTTTTTGAGATGGGTGACTGGCGTTTGCGGCACAACGTAGCACAAACTTAGCACAACCTAGCACAATTGCCTTTTTTCTGGAATTATAAAATGGCGGTGCTAACTTCACGCACATCTCAGTTATCTTATTTCTCTTGCAAACATTGTAAGTTTATTTATGATATTTTAAAAACAATTTTTTAATGTGTTTTGTCGTTTAATTTTTTGTTAATTCTTATAAATTTTTATTAGTTAATTTTATATTTTTTTTTTATCTATTTTCGCTTTTATTTTTTATTAAATTATTAATTTATATTCATTGTTCTTTTATTAATTAATTTTTAGATAGTTTTATAATTTTTAATATTTTTTCACTAAAATATTATTTATTATTTATTATTATTGAGGACCCCAAGTTCCATTCATTTTAATCAGATTGATGCAATGATGTAACATTTTATTATTGTAATAAATAATTAAAGAATTGTATATCAATATTTTTTAAAGGGTCGAGCGATAGGTCGGTGTTCCAGGTACTAGCAAGCTTATGATTAAATAATAAATGTTTCAATTTTTTTAATTTATATCGTTGAAATCTTTATTTAAATAATTTTTAATTAAAATCATAACACTATTAAACAAACGAATTTATAATGTGATATATATATATACTAATATATATTGTAAAAATTTTGATGGTGACAATTTTAGTATAAATTGAGTTGAAAAGGGTTTCTAGTTATTTTGTTTTCATTGACGGTTGGGTCGATGATAATTGGAAATCCATGGGGGCCGCACGCGTCCTGGAAGGCCGCTGGTTGCCTGTCGATTCGATAGAACAAGATCTGAAGGCAGCAGGTGGATGGCGCGTGCCAGGAGGCTGCTGTCTGGTGTCTGTTGGATGCCCGTTCGCTCGTTTGCTTACTGCCGGCTGGATCAAGATCAGGAGGCATCTTTCAAGAACAGCCGCTCGTGCAGGTGCAATGGTGTGGCACGCGTCGCTCCACTTGCACACATGGCATCCCACACTCACACCTCCAAAAAGAACCTGGGGGCCTCGACATCAAAGCAAGCACACTCACTCTGCTTCCTTCAATGTGGACAAGTATTTACTCAGCAGGGGTGACAACCAAGCTACCTACAAGTCAACAAACAATAATAATAAAAACAACCACCATCAAAAATCCATTTCAAGTGATTGACAAAAAAAAAAAACAAAATAAAAAAAAAAAATTTCGAAAAATCAATTTCATTTTAACCTATAAAATAAATATTTATATAATTTTATTTAAATTTATATTTATTTAAATAATTATTGTTATAAATGTACAAACTTTTCTTTGGTAAATTTTTAACTACCTTAACTTATATTCTTTTTTTGTAAAATTTGTAATATCTTAAGGAACTAGTTTGTACATATTAGGACACTATAGACTCTAAATTAATTAGTGGAATATTCTAAACAGTTTTCTCATATGTTATATCTCTGTTAGAGTATAAAGTATAGATCATCAATCAAAACTTATAGAAATTATTTTTTAGTGTAAAACCCTTAATAAGCCCATGCTGTTCAACCAAGACCTTCATTAGTTTAAAGAACCTGTCCTTCGCCCCTCTGTCAATGAATATAAAAAAACACTATTCCAGGAATCATTAAAATATACACATTTTTATGTTAATTTTGAATAATATCAAACAAATTTTATTTAAATGAATGAATTTTTATTCTAAAATTAATTTAATTTAATTTAAATAAATGAATGAACCATATTTATTTTATAATATTTTACTAGAATTAAGATTTAATGTTTTTAGTTTAGTTATAGGACTCCTATGTCGAGTGTGGCTCGACATCATATTTCTTACCCCAACTCCTTTGTCGAGCTAGACTCGACATTATACATTTTAATTTCAAAAATAATTTAAAATGTTTAAATCTATTTTTTTTTTCTTTCAAATATTTTGTACTTTGTAAATAAAGATTAAATTTATTATATTTGACCAATTTAGATAATTTTAAAATACTTTTTAGTTTTCTTTTTACATAAGAATCTAGAGTCATTTGTCGTACTGTCCTCAGGAAAGCAAGTTCTCTTCGCTTTAGATGAAAATCGTGTTTTTTGTCGTCTTTGATATTTTGTTTACATAAAAACGTATATTTTAATTAAAATTTTATTATTATAATAATTGAACCGTTATATTTATTTATTTTATGTGCTAAAAAGTATAAAAATTAAGATGCCCCGAATCAAGAGAAAACAAACATTCACAAATAAATTGGTCAAATATATAAATTTATCATTCTTTACTATCCTACTAGTTAATATAATCGAAAAAATATTTGTTACACACTCTGCACTGTTACAACACAAGCTTTTATTGAGACACTATTTTTTTTATCTATTTTGCAAATGAATTGAGGAGTTGTTGGTTGGTAAAAAAAAAAAAAATTAGGAGTGCAATAAATACGTATATAAAGAGTTTGTTTTTAAAATATTATAATTATAATGTAAATTGTAAAATATAAATTAATAATAATGTCTCAACTATATAAAGTTATGATTTTTTGATCAATCAAGAAATAATTTCACAATACAAGACACAATTCTTCTGTCACGTTAATGTAATTTTCAATTTTTAAAAATAATTATATATTTATAAAGTATAAAAATGTTTAAAATATTTCATATATTTAATTTTAATATACCTTATATTTGAGAAGGATTTAAAGAAAAAAATTTAAAAAATAAGTTTTTTAAAGTATATTTAATTTATAGTTATTTGTAAATTAATTAATTAATTAATTATTTTTATTAATAATTAAATAATAGTTATTAATAAATATTGATAATTAATTAATAATTTATTCATTAGTTTTTACCAACCGACGATAGTAAGGGAGGTATTGTTTTCACACCAAATTTCACATGTGGAGATTTTTACATATCTCCACGAATCATGCATTTTGTATTGGTTTTATCCTCGAGAAAAATCATCTTCATTAGTTTTTTCTTAATTTAAAATTATATGACGTCACCCAGCACTTCATGACGTCACAGCCAGCGTCTCTATAAATATTATAAATAAAATAAAATTAAAAATATTTATGTTAAATCCATATCTGTTTTTTATTGCATTAATAGATATATTAAAATTATTTTAAATTGTTTCTGTAGCTGGAAATTAATTTACTTCAAACCGCCGGTTGGTTCTGCGCCTGGCCACAGGTCAACCTATTTAATAAATTTTTAAACAAATTATTAGCTAATATATATATAAAATATTAAATAAAAATATATTAAAAGAATAAGTAAATTAAAATATTAGTTTTACAGATGCAAAAAGAATCAAATTCCAGAATATGGAACCCAGTAGAAAAAATTGTCAAAAAATTATATCAGTGATTCTCAAACACTGTGCCGCGAGATTTTCAAAAGTGTGCCCGAGATTATCAAAAATTATTACAAATTTAAAGAGGCTCTTAAACATTTCTAACTGTTTTATAAACTTTTTCAATTTAGTTCTAAAAAAAAGGTAAACCGTTTTTGGGACCACTTTTTTCAATATGTCAATAACTTATACATTTATCCTTTTCTTTGCGTGAAGCCAAATTTTTAAACTGTTAAAAGTGTGCCGCGGTAAAAAATAAAGGTTGAGAATCACTGCATTATATATATATATATATATATATATAAACATTTATTTATTTATTTATTTATTATTTGTTTTATTTTAATATATTACAAATAAAGATGAGAAACGTTTGAATCACACAATCTTTTTAAATTTCCTTTCTTTTTATTCCCAAACCTTGTATTATAAATATATAAATATTTTTTTTATTTTTAATTGATTTTTATATTTTCTTAACAGTTAGGCAGTTGATACTCTTTAATTGAATTATAAATTTTCATTCAATCTGCTCAGATCTAATCTACGATTGTTTAATTGATGACAAAAACCATTAAAATTTATTAATAATTCATGTGAAACCTTAAACATCAAATTATTTTTAATTAAGATTATTTATTGAAGTTAATTTTAATAATAGATGCAATATCATTTTGAAAATTTTAACAGTACAATTTCTATAATTTTCTATTAAGTTAATGGACATTTTTCATTAAAATTGTATTTATTATAAATATTGTTAGTATTTTGATTTCATTGACTATCTGAGTCTAAGGTAGATATAGGCAGTTTTAATATTCTATTAATTTTATAATTAAATTATTGAACTTCCCTCGATTTCAAATTTGGCGGGGTATTTATTAAATCATGATCTGTATTTAACAAAGCCTTGGACACTTAATGATCTGCCTTTTGTATTATTCAATATTGTATCAATATTATCTTATAACTCGCGAACCGAAGCCACGCAATAATTTTTAAAAAAATAGTGGTTTTGTCCATTATTTTTATTTTTCAAATTTCTTTTTTCGATAGTGAAGTGTCACGATCTATTTTCGCTAAGCATTTTTCTCATATCTCCACGTTTCAAGTGATTCTGATTCCAAAATAGTGGTTATACCGATGACTTATGTGTGCCAATGTCCCATCCCTATCAATCCACTCGAACTAACAAGCTGACGTTGCTTTTAATCACTCAAGAAAAAAAAGAGCTCACATTTTTTCTTTTTCAATTATTTTTATACCATAATTCGTTTCTTTTTATCAATGAATTTAAAAGTCTACTGTTGTAGATAATATTTTTATACATTTTAGTCAATTTTAAATTTTTTTTTTCATTTTTTTAAAATTTAATTTTTTATTTGCAATTTACTTTTGTAAAAATTTTTTACTATTATACGCTTTAAAACATTTTTTTAAATATATTTTGGAAGAGGATAGCCGATCGATACAAATATATTTAAAGTACTGTATATATCGATTGAAAAGTCTTATGAGGACTATCACATATATTCAACTGGTTATTTTATATTATTTATTTATTTTATTTTATAAAAGAATTGCATCTGCGTTAAAATGGGAAAAAATCAAAATTTCACAAAAAATAAGATACTTATTAAACTGATAAAATGTCATTTTGAAGAGTTTTTAAAAAATTTATTTTAAATGCAAGTAATGATGTCCTTCCGCCTAAACACTCTTTAACTTACTTTTTGAATTACTACAAATTACTTTTTAATTTAAATAAAAATGTCAAAGGTTTAAAATTTTAATTGATATGATTGGATAAACTTTTCTTTTCCCCCCTCCCCTTCTTTTCTGTCTTACAAAAAGTCTTGTTAAAATGATATTAATTTTGAAATTCCATGAAAAGTTGCTTTTGAAAAACCTGTTCTGTTAATTTATCCATTAAACTCATATAAAAATACTATAAACTCACAAATGCTTTTCATTATTTAATAAATTCCAGGTGTTTACAATATGAATTTATTATAATTTTATTAATTAGTTTAGATCGATGTTTTATTATTATTTATTAGAAGGACAAAGAACAAAAAACAAAAAAATTCCTTAGGATCCTGTAAAAGGAACGAAGAATCCGAAGAAAAAATAATTATAAGAAATTAAAATAAAAAAAAGACTTTTATAAAAAATGTGTTGGTAATCCATTTTAATTAAATTAATTTTAAAATAAATAAATATAAATTTAATAAAAAGAATTCATTCGAAGGTTTTTTATTTGTCAATACTTTTTTAAGCCTATTTTCCTATCCATTTTAGAATGTAGGCATTTTCTAACTATTTTCAGTTTTCTGTATCCTTTTTAATTTAGGATTTGTAATTGAAAGGTTAGGGGGTTGTTAGCCATGAAACGCCTCGTTGGCTATACGGGTTGGTGAGTGGATGGAGTATATGGGAAGGATTTTAATATGGAATAGATAGGATGTTTTTAAGGTTTGGGACACGTCTTCCTCAATGGAAGGGAAGGAAAAGTCGTGGGAGGCAGGGTTGCATCCCTGAAGTGGACATTTCGCTATTGGGCTCATAGAGAGTGTCCACCCGCTACTGCTCAATACCCAATACTTACAATTGGATTGGTATCTTATGGAATCATACATCAAATTTTTTTCATTTCCAACATCTGATAAATATAATCAATCAAATTAATTTAATTTTTACAATTTAATAGTAATAATAAACGGTGTGGATAATAACCAAGTCCGGCTTCAAAAGAGTCGATTGAACACCCTTTTGACAGTTTTTTTTTATGCTAAAGGTATCATTCATCAAGAATTCACTCCCCAAGGGCAGACGGTCAATGGATAATACTATTTGAAGGTCTTGGATCGTTTGCTGAAGATAATCGCTCGAATTCGCCCTGAGTTTCGCGAGCAAGGCTCATGGAGGCTATTGCACGACAACGCTCCTGCGCACAAGTGCCTAATTATGACAGAGTTTTTGGCGAAAAAAAGGCGTTGTTCTTATCCCCCATCCTCCCTATTCCCCTGATCTAGCTCCAGCTGACTTTTGGCTATTCATTAAACTAAAAATGGCCAAGAAGGGAGAGCGTTTTTAATCGGTGGAAGAAATCCAGAATTACGTAACCTGAAGGGGCTCCAAAAAATGACTTCTATTTATGCTTCAATTCAATTTACAAAAGATTTGAAAGATGTATCAATGAGGAAGGGATGTATTTTGAATAATCTGAAATAAAATTTATAAATTTGTAACCCGTTTTGCTTTTATGGTCTCAGTCACCTTGGTTATGTCCACACCGTGTATAATACAATGGTAATATAATAATTAATAATTTAATAAAATTAAGAAAAATAATAATTTTTATTTCAATCCAAAAATAAAAAAATCACAGAAACAAATCGTTATTTCCGGTTTTCAAGAAGGATACATATCTGAAATCTAATTTTTCTCATTCTCTTAATTATATATTAAATTAATATTTTAAATTTTATTGATTATATATTTATAATAATCTTCTTATTAAAATAGTTTTCATTAAATTAGTATTAATGTCCCTTCAAAGAGAATCAATCAAATTATAGATATCATCAAAATTAATATTTTTAGGTTCCAATGGATTTTATACGGGTCATTTTTTTAAAATCATCTAAAAAAATCAGGAAAATTAAACACTTCCGGTATTTAATTTCAACGAAAATATTATTCTAAGATTCTAAAACGATAACCAAATTAAATATAAAATTTAAAGGCCCTAATATATTTATTTTTTTCCTTTTTAGGTTAATTACAGATGGTTAAAATCTAAAATTTAAAAATTTGTCTTTTTTTAATAATTCTAAATAAATAAATTTTTAAAAAATATGAACAAAAAATATCAGTTCACTTTTCTTTCTTTTTCCTCCGAAATCTAATAAAATAATAATATTGTAATAATTTTATAATATCTTTATTAGAATTTACAAATCCCTAGAACATCTATACTCGAAATGCGGATAAATTACTTGGAGGAATCATAATCATCTAAAGATAAACTTTTTGAAGGGGGGATATCTAATTGTTCTGAAAAAAAAGAAATTTTAAATTCTCTGGCAATTTTTCAGTTCTTAATATTATATTATAGAAAAAGAAAAAAATTTTTCAAAAATAATATGCAATATCACAATAACAATTCTTTGTGGTACTTAATAATATAAACTTAAAATAGAATCGTAATTCATTGAATAAAATAAACAAAAAGTTACTTGTTTATAATCTCTTATGATCATTTCGATCGTCACTCAAAGAATATCATAATGGAAATGTTTGAGAGTGAAATTATCTGATCTTAATTACTTTATTTGCATTTCGCCGTTGGGCGGGAGAAAGTATCGAATTGTTTGAGATCCTTTCTTGCCAGAAGGGAATGGAAAAATGTTCAAGGCCATTTGTTAAGTAAAATAAAATCATAACATAATTCTTCTTATATCCTATATATCAATAATTATTATTTGAAAATAATTAAGAACTATAGAAGCTAAAGAATTTATTTTGCAGTAAAAATATACAGAAATTATACAGTATATAGACGATACATATATAGAATATACAGACGATTATTTATTTTACATACAGAAAACAGAATAATAAATTATTATCGTAGTTATAGTTAGAGTTTATAATTATTGAGTCATAAACAAATAAAATAGTAATTAGTAATAATATATATATATATATATATATATTGTCGTATATTGGATGGCTTAGGTCAGGTGGTTAATGAGAAAAAATGGGTTGAAAATAAGATTAAATTAATTTGGTAGCACCCTGGGTTAATTTTGAAGAATAAAAATGGGTTATTGAATCCGCGAAGGTTGATAAGGGAAATGATAACATTGAATTCGTTCAGATTAAAAATGCATATATAAAATTAAATTAAAATTATGTATTTAATAAAATAAAAGAATTAAAATTATAAAAATTGATATTATAATAATTGATAGCAAAGTGTTTGTTTATTAAGGTACCGTTAGAAATATTATAAATGAAATGAAAATTTCATTTTATTAAGCAATTGCAATTATATTAATAACCAAGGGTCGACCACTTAGCTGTATGTGATAGGAATGAATGGAGCATTCTTAGAAACTTGAGTCTTGAGTGTCTGCAGAGATGATTTCTTGGAACATCTCGTGGACTGCGGCGCTCCTCAAAGGGGGGTGGCCGGGATGTCACTCATCAAGGGATTTGGTGTCTCCTTCTCCAATTCTGATCAAGACTGCTTCAAAATTCTTGCTACACCAATAACGAAAACTGTTCATCCCTTCCCCCACCTTGGATACACGGATGGGTCAATGTACATTTGGTGATCAGATGTTTTATGACCAAAGGTCTTTCATTCTCCAATTTAGCAAAATTCTTTATATCATCCACATGTGTTAAAAATATCTTTCTAAAAGGTTGCCGCACCATTGTATATTAAAATGCATTTTTATGCTTATATATTATGCTTATATATTACAATATATATGTTGGTTTAGGTTTCCGTGAATGTTATTGTTATTATTACTATCAGATTTATCAGGGATATAATCACGTTTTTTGTGAGATTTTTTTCTCGACATTTCGGCACCCATTTTGGCGCCTTTTTCAAGAGATTATTTAGGTGGGAATATTTTTGGGATTCTGGGTTTTTGTCTGTGTTACCAAGGGTTAATATCGGGATTTTGGGTTGATGGGTTGGGTGGTTTTGTATTCACTGCGTTGCTGTGGAGCTCCGAAGAATCCTAGGCGATCCTGAGACCGGCACACGTCCGTACTGGACAATAGCCCCGTTAACCTGCCATCTCACAAAAATACGTGATTATATCCATGATAAATCTGATAGTAATAATATATATATATATATATATATATATGTACAAATAGATACAGGGCCATTCCTAGGGTATATGCCGCCCGGGTGCGAGAATAATTTTGCCGCCCCTAAATTTACAAATAAAAAAGATAAAGTAAATTTAAGTTAATTTAGTTTTTTAAAATATTGAAAAAAAAATCGAAAGTATATATAAAGCAGAGATGGGCATTAAGTCGATCGCGATCGACTGGTGGACCGCCGAGTCATTTTAAAGTGATCGCCTTTACTCACTGCCTTTTTTACTTAAACTACTCCTTAGCATATAAAAAATTCCTTTACTCGGGGAAGAAATAACCAATAATATAAACGAATTGTTTTCTATAACTATTGAGGAAGATGAAGTTCTTCTTCTTCAAAATGACATAATTTTAAAAGCACATAATTCAGATCCTACAAATATTTTTTGGAATTTAATGGACGAAGTTAAGTATCCTAATTTAAAAGGTCTCGCATTAAATTTAACATCGTTCTTTGGCTCTACCTACCTCCCGTCTTACAGACAATCACCTCGAATGCAGTACAAGACTGGCAGTTATACACCAAGATTTACTAAATTAGCAGAGGATCTTCTTCTTCAAGTGCCTTGTCCGGTCTCCCTGACGTCGGCGATCACTCTGGCGAAAACGTCTCTATTTTCCGCCGTGCGGAACAGCTCTCCCACGCTCCTTATGCCGGTCCATTCCCTGATATTCCCTAACCAGGATTGGCGTCTTCTCCCGGGTCCACGTCGACCCTCAATTTTCCCTTTGAGGATTAATTGAAGGAGTTGGTATTTATTACCTCTCAAGATGTGGCCGAGGTAAGAGATTTTCCGGCATTTGACAGTGTTGAGGAGTTCTCGCTGTGTGTTTGCTCTCCTCAAGACATCCCTGTTGGTAACTCTCTCAACCCAGGGAATTCGCAGCATTCGCCTGAGGATCCACATCTCAAAAGCCTCCAGGCGATTCATCGTACTGACCTTGAGTGTCCATGCTTCCACACCATATAAGAGAATGGACCAAACATAGCATTTGGCCATTCTCTGTCGTAATTTAAGATTTAGGTTGTCATCACAGAAGAAGGATCTCATTTTATTGAAGGTGGACCTCGCAGCCTCAATTCTGGACTTAATTTCGATATCCGGGTCTAGCTGGTCATTTATGATACAACCAAGATATTTAAAAGATCTTACTCGTTCAACTTGTTTGTTATCGAGGTGGAGGGAGGCGTTTCCATGTGGCTGGCGGCTAAAGACCATAAATTTTGTTTTGGCTATATTGATGTTTAAGCCCGCTTTAGTTCCAATTTGAGAAATTTTATTCAGAAGTAGTTGAAGGTCTTCAATGTTTTCAGACAGGATCACAGTGTCGTCGGCATATTTAATTGTACTAATTGGTACGCCATTTACTTTCACCCCCATATCCAGTTCTTCCAAGGCCTCCTTAAAAATTCTGTCAGCATAGAGATTAAATAAAAGGGGAGAGAGAATGCATCCTTGACGGACTCCTCTCTGGATCTCAATTCCCGGTGTTGTGGATTTTCCTACTCTGATTACGGCATATTGCCTCCAGTACAGATTTTTTATAATCCTGATATCTTTTTCGTCCACTCCAGCATCGCACAGAAGTTCAATCAGTCTAGTGTGTTTTATTCTGTCAAAGGCTTTTTCGTAGTCAACAAAACATGCAAATACATCCTTGTGTTGGTCACGACATTTTTGAAGCAAAACATTGAAGCCAAATAATGCTTCTCTTGTACCGAAGGCGTTTCTGAATCCAAACTGCGAGTCATCTAAGTCTAACTCACATTTTAATCGGATGCGGGCGTGTATTATTCGAAGAAAGGTCTTTAACATATGGCTCATAAGACTGATGAGGCGATAGTCACTGCAATTCTTAGGGTATTGTTTCTTTGGGATAGTAACAAATGTTGATTTCAGCCATTCCTCTGGAAGCACACCGCAGTTATAGATATTGTTAAATATTTTCAATACCAGGTCTATATTGTCTTCATTGATGAATTTGATTAATTCCATTGGGATTCCATCTGGTCCCGGCGCTTTCTTGTTCTTAGCAATTGAAATAGCGTGAATTAGCTCTGATTTTATTATTTTTGGTCCTTCAGGATCGCAATCATCAATTTCAACTTCCTCTCTGGAATCTTCAAAAAGTTTTGCTGCGTACAATTGCCAGGCTTTCATGAGTTCAGCTTCGTCCGTTACTAGTTTTTTGGTATCATTTAGTATTGACATTGGTGGTCGACTCCTGAATTGTCCAGTTATTTCCTTTACCTTTACATGTATATTAAACATGTCATGTTTTGAGACTAATTCTTCTATTTCTTCACACCTTTCTGTCATCCAAATTTGTTTTGCTAATTTAATCCCTTTCCTTATTTTGAATTGCATCTTTTTATATTCCACGATGTTATTTTTGAGAAGTCTCCTTTCTTCCATCAAATCCAAAATCTCGTCCGTCATCCACGACCTCCTCTTCATTGTACGTGTTCTCCTCAAGTGAAGCGAACCAGTCTCCACCAAAGCATTTTTCAGCAGTGCCCACTGAGTATTTATATCGTCAAGATCGTCAATAGATATCCTCATTAATTTGCCATTGAGATCATCAATAACAGCATTCCTAACATCCTCAAATTGTAATCTTGATGTATCAATAATATTAACGTTGCAGTTTTTTCTTTTTACAGACTTCAACGCTAGGCCCATGTCCGCAACCAAAGGGTTGTGATCTGAGCCTATGTCTGCACCAGGGTATGTTGTGACTCTTTTAACACAATTTCGGAAACGTCTGTTTATCAGAATGTAATCAATTTGGTTCCTACTTGGTTCTTGGTTGTCAATAGAGTCTCTGGGTGATTTCCATGTGTAAAGACGTCGCTTTGGAAGTTTAAATAGCGTATTAGTTACTACCATCTCTGTAGTTTGGCAGAAATCATAGAGCCGGTCTCCTCTCTCATTACACTCACCTAAGCCGAAATCGCCGACCAAATCCCCCCGTCTGCCCTGACCGATTTTAGCATTAAAGTCTCCAAGTATCAAGTTTATGGTATTCTTCTTGAGAGAGTTTAGAGTGTTTTCTAAAGTGTTGTAGAATTTTTCCACTTCCTCATCGTATTTACTATCAGATGTAGGTGCGTAGACTTGTAAGATATTTATGTCAAATGGCTGTCCATGAATCTGTAGCAGCATCACTCTATCCGATATGGGCACAAAGTTCTTAACGTACCTCGTGAACTCCGAGTCAACTAGAATTCCGACACCGTTTCGATGAAACCTATCTCCACTCTCACTTCCTGAGTAATAGAGTGTTCCTCCTTCCTGAGAACAAACACCGACACCAGGCCATCTGAGTTCGCTGATTCCCATGAACTTAACTTTAAGTCTTCTCATTTCTTTGATAGCGTTGTTTAATTTTCCGGCCATGAAGAGACTTCTGACATTCCATGTACACACTCGCAATCTGGTTTTCACTATTCTGAGCCGGGAGATTCTTCGCACCCCTTGCCCATTTAAGGGCTGCCCGGGACTGGGGGCCATTTGTATTTTGTTTCTCGTCGTAGTGAATTTCCTGGGGATGGTATACCGAAGTGGTTTCCCGTTGCCTTCTTCGGTTTGATTCTCAGCCGCCCCTAACCTGGAGTACAGACGCTGTTCGTAGCCGCCCCTAACCTGGAGAACAGACGCTACTGGGTTTCGCCATAACTGGCTTAAGAGAAGAGAAAGTAAATAGTAAGAAATGAAAGACCCCTAGCCCTCGGACACCTAATAGCGTCGGGGTCGGAAGAAACAAGAGTTGGCCAAGAGAGGCCAGATAGGAAAGATAAAAGTAAGATATCTAGTACAAGTAAGTGGAAGCAATACTAGATATGGCTTGGGACCTCATGGATGCCAATCCATATGCTCATAAGTTATGAGCCCCTCAAGGGAATATGTAAGATCACCCAGCGCGCATACAAACCGCCCGCCACAAGCCACTGATAGGAAAAAGGAAATTGTTATTTATTTATTTTATAATATTAGTAAATGTTAATCGGGATAAGTTATTAATAGGAATAAATAAATAAAGGATTTAAAACAGGAGTGGTAGAGGGGGGAGAAGGAGTGGAGTACTTGCTTGGTAGAAGGTTGAACCCTGAATTGAACTCGGAATTAGATGACAAAAATAAAATTAGAACAATGATCATTATCATTATCACTAATTATACTTATTAATGGGTTCATATACCCATCAGTCTCAGTACCGAGAATTACCAATTAAGGATCCACCGCGCCCACCTTGATAGCAATTGATCCCAGATGTGCCCCATTGTAAAGAGCACTTCAAGATCAGTAAAATGATGTAAAACTTACCACCAGTTTTAACAAATACCCCAAGGAAAAACGGATGGGAATCAGGAGCGATGCGACACACGTCCGACCAGCGTCGAGTTCACTCACATTATATAGCAGAGGATATGCAGTGTAAATCTTCTAATGCGGACAATTTCACATGACTTTATCTTAAATAATAATTCGAATCAGAATATTTCTTATGAACTTGATATTTTTATACTTTTATAATCTTTAAATTTTGTTTGAAAATATATACCTAAGTTCCTTTCTTATTCTATTTTTTTAGTTACCTATGTACATTTATACCACATTGTTTATTATTATTATTTTAATAAATATCTGGTGGACCGACTTATTGTAAAAAAATTAGAAGTAGACCGCATCCTAAAAAAGTTTGCCCATCCCTGATATAAAGTATATATCGCGCCACCCCCCTAGGCTTGCGGCCCGGGTGCCCCGCACCCCCTGCACCCCTGGGTCGGAAAGGCCCTGAATAGATATAGAGTTAAGAAGAAGAAACATTGGTGTAACAACCAAAATGCGCCTAAATCAAATGTTACCAGTGTTTCAATTAAAAATTATTCTAATTCATTTTTTTTTCAAATTTAAACTTTAAAATTTTACTATACATAATAAATTTGTTTTCTTTTTTAAATGTAAATTTCTTTTTTGATTTATTAATTAATCTATTAACATTTCTAACTTTTCTATTATATTGTAGAAATAAAAAAAAGGAAAAAAAATGGAAAAACATCAGTGGGTAATTGAGAGATATTTGTCTGTTTGGCTTTGTTATTGTTATTGTTATTTTCGCTTAATGGAGAAGGATCCTGAGAGGAGCAACAACGACCGGCGCCAATCGTCATACCTCCAGGCGTCTACAGACCAAAAGAGATATAAATCGAAATTCTATTTTTCCATCATGTCTTGTTTGAAAAACAGTTTCAGATTCAAATTCATCCTTGAGATCGTTGAACAAAACATCACTTGGACACCATGATAAATAGATCACTCATATATCTCTAAAGGTAAATAATATAGGACTATATATTACATTATCATTCAATTATAAATCGATGAACAATTTTTACTTTAAAATAAAAATAAAATTAAAAGATAAATGAATATTAGGATGAATATTTAAGGATAAAAATAATTAAATATTAATTATGATTATTAAAAAAAAATAAAAAAATAATCATCCTATTTCATTCATCAAAATTAATAATAATAATAATAATAATAATAAAAGAAAAAGAATAACAATAATAATTAATTCAATATTTAATTTAATTATAAAAAAATTTCAGATATAATAAAAATTATTCATATACCTATTTTAAATTAATATAATAAATAAATAATAAATATTTGTGAAGATTTAATTTTTATTATTAATTTTTTTTTATAATTATGTTATAGTAGATATAATATTTATGTTATTTTCATTCATGCTATTTAAATGTTAGAAACTACACTTTAGGCAGGTGTAGTTCTTGGAATTCGGTTACCTTATTCAGCTGTGCCATTGGTTTTGAAATGGAGTAAAAAAAAATTGTTATTATATATACATAATATTCTCTCTTCATGAAAATAATTGCTTCTCTTACAAGACCTTTGGCATTTTATTAAAACAATTTCTCTCTCTTTCTCTCTCTCTCTATATATATATATCTTACTATACTAGCAAAAATTGTATATATATTTGTATTATTGAAATATTAAACCGCTGAAAGGATTTTTTTTGAAATTCAAACCATAGATAATTTTGATAAAGAAAAATCGATCTGTATTGGTTTCAGCCTAGGAAAAAATTATCTTTATTAGTTTTTTTTCTTAATTTAAAATAGGAAATTTAAATGAAGCCAGCAACTAAGTCAGACAGCGCTTCCTTAAATACAAAATATTATAAATATAAATAAAATCAAATTACGAAATATATATTATGTTATATCCACAGGCCATACTTTTCTGACTTTCAGTGCATTATTACGTAAGTTTAAGGGGGTATGTTTGATGACTATTTTTTTAATTTTAAATTATTTGAACGACGGCTAGGTGAATCAGGAATTAATATTACCAGCCAAACCCGATAATAAAGAATATTCTTTTTTATGGACAGAGCTGCGGCTCGGTGAACCAGGTACTATATATAATTACCAATAAATATTGAAAAGTGAATGTGTGTGTGTTTCTATTTTCAAATTTAATAATGATAATATAAAAATTAATGAAAATAATTATGTTATAAATTGATATATATATATAAGGTGACCATATTTTTTGGTGGCTAAAATGCTCAATGTAATGTCAAATATTGGCCGCTGTTATAAAATGATGAGTTGAGAATTAGAATAAAAAATTAATTACAATTTATACATTCTGCTTTTCTAAATTTTTTCCACTTTTTATTTATTAGTTCTTATCTACCTATGGATTAGTAAGATGAGAACATGCATCCCTCAATGGAAGAAGGAGGCAACCGGCTGAAAACAACTAACAACAAAATAATCCCCGTATTACCCATCGAACCTGTGTAACGCTTTGAAACCTAAAAAAAACCTATTCTAAAATATCTTTGTCTCTTTTGCCTCTTTTATCATTCTTGACAGATGTGCAATGAAATTCCCTAATCTCACTAAATTTTATCACGCACACACACACAGACATATATGTATATATAATTTAATATATTTTCCTATAATCTTTTGATGAATTTTACCAAAACAAAAAATCAATTTGAATTCAATTGAAAATTCAATTTGAATTATATTTACTATTAGGTATGTTATACTTTACTTAAAATATTACATTTAAATATGGAAATTAATAAAATTTACACCTAATTTAATTTTTAATTAAAATGTACCATGCTAAATAAATAACCATTATTACTTACATTTGATGAACTGTATTATGTAGTTCAATTCATCATCATCAAAGATGAAGAAGATAATCACAAATTCAAATCAGCATTCAGTAGCAGAAACGAAGATTGAATCATGAAATAGAAGTAAAAAAATAACATATTTGATAAAATTTTAAAATAAATAAATTTAATTGAGTTAAAATCAAATTAATAATAAATACTGACCTCGGAGTTAATAAAGAGTTGATATATCTCACAGAGTAGACTCGAAGACCAACTCAAAAACGAATTGCTGTCTCATTTCTTTTGCCTGGATAAATAAGAAATTAAGTAAGATTAGATAAGATGTGTATCAACGAAAAATGAAAAAAGATAAAAATAAATAAAAAACATTAAAAAATATGATTCAAAAGATATATAGATTTTTAAAAATATTATTTTATTTCTGTAATATTAAATCTATAAAATTCTTTAAAACTTAAAAATATTTCATCAAATAATATAACATCTTTCAAGATGATTTTCATTTTAAAAAAATATTTTTATAATGATATTTATGGAAAATTATATCTCATTCTTCATATTTGAATATTTAAGGTGAATTCTAATTCTAATCAAAGATTTTAATAAAAAATTTTAAAATTCATATACTTATATAAAATATTATATAAAATAAATATATTTAAAATATTATATAAAAATGTTTTTTATAAAATTTAATTTTTATTGAAATATTTATTTTAAAGTTCATTATTGAAATTAATTATATTTTGAAAAAATGGTGTGGAGGTGGGATGAAAATTGTTCAATTTTAAATTATGAAAGGTTTATTGATTGTGATATAATTACAAATTGAAAGTAAATACTTATAATGAAAAAAAAAATGAAAAAGATGTTACCTTAATTATCCGTCATATCATTTGGAAGATATTGTAGCGTTTTGCTGCATTCACTACACTTTAGATACCTGAAACAAATAATCACACAAACGCAAAAACACATCACTGACTTCTTTGACTGACTGACTGACAATATATATATATATATATATATTTCTAATACATTTAAATAATAATAATCCCTTCTTCGAAAAAATATTTTTTCTTTTTACTAATCAGATTATCTTTTTTTAAAAAAAAAAATAAATAATATAAATAAAATACCAGGCAATTTCACCTCTTATTAGTTACGTTCATTGGACCTAGACAAGGGGCTCCGCCCCTCTGTACCCCCTTCTGCGTTAATCGGTATTTGTGAAAAAAAATTTTCTTTCTTAAAAATTATCTACGCTTATTTGATGGGCGTCAATTATTTACTGTTCTGCATCGAGCACTAAAATTGAAGGGCTGAGTTTCTTCTAAATCTCAACTTTTCAAATATTATGTATTCATAAATAAATAAGATGATAACAAAATATATATATATACTCATTCTATAAACGATTATTCTATGGTGATAGAAACGATACAAAAAAGAGGGGTATTTTTTCTAATGAAGTATTCTTAGTGAGTATTTTTTCATAAAAATTCTTACATTCCATGCGACAATTTTATTTTTAGCTATAGTAATGTATACGGGACAAAGTTGACATTTTTATTAAAACGACGGTACGCTCTAAAAATATGAAAAAATAGTACAGTCCCGTTCAAAAGGGTGCATATGATCACCCTTTATATATATATATGTATTGTAATATAGTTAGGTAAAATGCTTACAAAGGATGCCTTTACAACTTATATATAAGAAATTATTATATAAAATAATTAAAAACAATTATTAAATTTAAATAATATATATCATTTTCAACAATTGAGTTTATTATTGGGATATAGTATTATTTTCAGCCTGAAATACCAGTCTTAATAAAAAATTACCTGTAAATTGTCGAATTTCTCAATTGAATAATATTTTAATTAAAAAAAAACAATGATTTCAATCGGTGATTATTCACAGATGAATACCGTATCACCATGAACAATTAATAAAAAATAAATAAATAAATAAATTGGTTTGTCAAGAAATTGTCATAGAACAATAGGTATTTTTTTTTTTTGTAGATTTATTTGTAATAAAGATCGATGCAGCATCAAAAATTTAATCCGTGAAAGAACTTTCCACTTTACTGCCAGGAGAGGAAGGTGAGCATCCGGATATTTTTTTCTTTGAAAATAAAAAGATAAAATAAAATAAAAAAGTCATGCCTCTTGTTTTTATTTATGACACGTATTGTAGTAAAGATGTTAAAGGGGTCGGGGTGAGTAGCAGACATATTTTTCTAAGAAGGAGTGTAGAGATTCTGTGCCTGGAGCCAAAGCGCAGGTAAAGAGCAGAGAAAATGTCAGGCCCCGTCTTGCACTAAGAATAGAGTACAGTTAGAGAGGGAGAGAGAATGAGGACGACATCTCATTCGAAAATTGCTAATTGATTCATTCCAGAATGATTTCACCATGAAAGAACGGAGCCCGGAGTCTGCTGCTGATAAAATCAATGCCAACTGGACACAGTAGCTCTTATCAATTGGGTTGACCAGTACATGACATTGTTGGAAACCCGTTCGACATGACAAGCAACAAGAATTTTAAAAATATCCTTGAAGCTTGTTTCTAAAAAGGAATTTTTCATTAAAAGAAAATGGAAAACATGAAATCAATCAATCAATTAATCAAATCTCCATTTAAATATATAACATAAAAACAATGTTAAGATTTTATGAAAATATCTTACATAGAAGGGAAGCTCAAAGTGAATTTCAAAAAGAATATAATTTTTTAATTAATTGTAGGCATTCGTTGGAACATTTTAATTTGTAAAACTAAAATTAAATTTAACTTGAACTTGAATAGAATAAAAAATAATGGTTCTGGTCCATCGACCGCAGGTTGAATTTTATCAAATTCAAAAAAAAAAAAAAATAATATAAATAAAAACATAGCCTGGTTAAAATGAATTTAGATTATTGGACAATAAGATCCAAATATTATCAACCAACGTGAAATTTCTTCTTCTATCCCTATCCAAATTGAGAGAAGGTAAGAATTAGATGGAATGGGTCCAGAATAAAATCGGTTGAAAAAATGTAATTAATGCAGCCAAGAATTTCCAAGTTCAAAAACTAGATTTTATTTACAGAAAAAATAACTTTTCGAAGACAATATAAAAGAGGATGAGAGGGAATTAGGAGAGGATTTAAATGTAATAAAGGTAGGATAGGGATGGTTGAAGGTATGTGAATGCTGAGGCTAAGAAATTTATAGTTGGGTAGTGCTATAAGTTACATAGAAATGGGAAATTTGATTACAATTTTTTCTTAAAAAAAAATCTGGAGTGTCTTCACTCGACTATTTAAATTAAATTAAATTAATTATTAATTAAAATTAATAAATAAGATTTATTAATCCAGCGCGAGGTTGACTCTTTGTTGATGGCACGTCTCCTGCTGGCGAGTGATTGCCAGTCAATGGGTTAAAATATTAATTCCAGTACGTTCAGCGATTCATTCAAGCTGAAATTCTATATATAGCAGTTTTAAACAATTTATAACCATGTAGAAAAACTATCAAATATATATCTTTATTTTTACGGTCATTTTAGAGGAAAAAAAATCAAAACGTGGTAGGTAATGGTCCTTTTCCGAATGAGCTACATTTCTCAAAAGATGATAAAAAACTACGAATATTGAATAATCCTGTGTACCAAATTTCATTATTTTAACTCAAACCGTTTTTGCGTAATAATGTCTACATAAACACACACGCACAGACATTTTTCTCAACCTTATTGAAAATGGCCCAGGGACCTTCAAAACGTATAAAAACATCAAAATCTCGACATCGAAAATTTTCATGATCGCAATACTATCTCTGACGAAACAGTAAAAAAGTATACAAAGAGAACATAATATAATCTATAGAGAAGGTAGAGTCATACATGTTTAACTAGGTTAATGGGTATTCTTGCTTGTAGTTTATCTTTTTTTTAGTGCTAATAATCATATTTGATAATATCATCAATTGTAAATATTCTGTGAAATATTTTCATCATAATAACAAAAAAAAAACATGATTTATATCAAAAAAGTCAATAATTTAGAAAAATATACATGAAAGACATTATTAACATCTTATAAAAATGACGGAAAAATATAATAAATATGATCAGAGATGATTTACAATCAGAAATAAAAATGAAATAACATTTGTAAAAAATATGATAACAATTTTTTTAGTACGATTTTTGTATTTTTGTATTGTCATTTTAACCGAAATGTGTTAAATCAAAATCAACATTCATTCTATTAAAAGAATTTTAAAAATTTTCTCTTCTATTTCGAGATTGATTGAATATCTCCACAGAATTGGTTATATTTGGAAATTTTCTTTAAATTTCACAAATAGATATGTGTATTTAATTACCATCTTGATTAAATAAGTTTTATTTAATCATTTAAAGTTTAAAAGCACAAATGATTGGATGTTGAATTTTGCCTTAAAAATAACTTATCTATATATGAACTTGTTTTATTATTTAGTTAAACACTTGAATAAAATACAGGGTGTCTCAAAAACATATACTAACTCTTTGAATGACTATAAAAACATTTTTTATGAACATAAAGACAAGTTTAAAGACTTGATTTACAGTAAAAAGATTTAATTAAAGAATAAAAGAATCATGTTTGCTAAAAATTTACCAACCCTTCGACTGTTCATAAATAATAAATAAATAATAAAATATAATAAACATTTTTTTTGAGACACCCTGTATAATAAAAAATATTGTTAATAATTATGTAATGTTCGTATCTGAAAATGTTTCTTTAATAAAATAGATTAAGTAAAGATTTGTAAAAAAGGTTTTTTAAAGTTTGCGCATTTTGGTCTATGATGATGTAACAATTTAAATGCGCATAAATCAATCATTCCATTTGATACCCGGAATGTTATAATTAAAAATTATTCTTATCAAATTTTATTTTATTAGTTTAATTTTAGTTACATAACATATTAAAATGTTATTAACACAAGTGCCTAAGGTTAAATCTATTAATCACATTTCAATATGAAATACCATTTAAAATTTATTAACAATAAAATATATATTTTTATTAATATCATAACAAAATTTATTAAATAATAGTTCAATTTTCGAACTTTATAATCTTATCTTAAATTTTTAAATTAATTTTTAATGACATTCTAATATAGGTATATTTGCGTTCATTGATATTTGATTTTTGAAAATAAATATTGAATAAAAAAATGTTCAATATAATGGATTCATTTAAAATTTTATGTTAAATTATTATTTAAATTATTTTATTTTTTATGGTATATCCGATGAAATTGAAATTTTGAAAATTCGTCATCATATAATTTTATTTTAAGTTATATTTACGTTTTATGGTTCAAATTATATTAATTTGCATGATGTTCTCTCTCTAAGAGAGTATAAGTATTTGGATAAATATATGTTCTACCCCATATATCCGATCGAATTTTGAAATCATCAAAGTATATTGTATAATTGGACTTGCATTTATTTTTTTTTTAATAAATGTTAATTATTTGAATAGAATTAGAATGATGATTAATAAGTTTTATTTGGTAATAAGGAAGTTACTTGTATTAACAACTCTAAACTCTTATATTTTAGGGAAAAATATTTTCATTAAAAAGAGAGAATACCAAATAAATTTCTACTAAATTACAATACTTTATCAATTAAGATAAAACATTTGAAAATTTAACTAAAATTTACACTAAATTATGAGAAAATATCATATTAAGTATATTTTTTTAATATATTAACTAATAGGAGTCACTTATGTGATATTAACATCATTAACAACTTTAAGATAAATTTAACCATACCTCCCTTACTATCGTCGGTCGGTAAAAATTGACATTTTCAATATCTTTATATTTACGATAGCAACAATTTTTAGTACCCCTTAAAATTTAGAATTTGTCTTTCTTTCATTAAATCGGCGGTTCTTATATGTTCTACCCCATATATCCGATCGAATTTTGAAATCATCAAAGTATATTGTATAATTGTATAACCTGGGAGTCGCGAGCATATCAACTTTTGAAAATTTTCGATTTCTTTTTCAATATGGTTCTAAAAAAAAGGTAAACTGTTTTCATTTTATTGTATGCGGTGGGGAGAGGGTCGTGACCTCACATCAGTGTTCTAAGGGGGCACAGAGCCTGAAAGGTTGAAAACCTCTGAATTTTATAATAATTTTTTTTTTCATTTTTATTATTTATTATATTATGATTAATCATTTAATCATTTTAATAATTTTACTTTATTTAATAACTTTTTTAAATATTTATTCCCAAATTAAAAAATATCCAAATAGACAAATAAATTTCTTTATAAGGGTTTTAATAAAATTTATTTAAAATTCTTAATAATTAAAATTAATATTTATTTATTTTTTTATTTTTTTTTTTTTTTGATTTCAGTAGGTTTTTTAATGATTATGAAAATTTCAGGCGTTTCCAGGTCAGAGGTGCCTCCGGATTTCAATAAAATATAGTTAATTGACTTTTTTGTTTCGTTATGATCTCGCTTTCTTCTTCTTTAGAGTGTTTTATTTTTTTATACACTGGAGACAGAACGGTGATATCGATCTGAGTGAGAGGAAACGATAATGTGTCGAGTGCAGGTACCAAAGAGGCCCAGGAGAGAAATGTGGGAGGAAACAGGACCTCGACCTGGAACCCTTGACTCGCAGGAAGCATGCAAAGAGCCTCGCATCGAAACAAATACTTCCGTTTCAGTGAAAAGATCAGAGTAGGAATAAAAAACAAAAATAACAAGAAGAACGAATAAGAAATCACCGCATCAATTTCTCGTTTTCAGAAAATTGTTAAAACATACTGTAAACTTAACTATAAATGAAACTACAATACATTCCTTGAAATTTTCATATTTACATAATAACAACAAAAAAAAATCAGAATTTTTTTTTGATTTTAATTGCTAATTAAAAATACAATTTAAAAATTTCATATACATCTAGTACGATTATATCTTTATAAAAAAATAAATTTATGATGAAACGTTTGAATGATAATTTCCAGATAACGAATGAATTATTAAATATTTTTTTTTTATTTTTGTATAAAGATAATAATTTTAATATTCGAATCAAGAGCGACCAACCTATTCAATAGGCGGGGTAAATTTTAAAAAATAAATTCGAAGCAATATTTCAAATTTAATATATATATAATTTAAAAATCTATGAATTCAAACACTCACTAATATCGAAGAAATTAAATTTTCTATTTTTATAATATATGTATATATAACTATATAGATTCCTCAGAATATGATTAGAGTGGGGCCAAATGTGGTCTGTGAGCCTTGTTGAAACCTTAAATAAAATAATAAACAAAGAAAATATTCCCAAAATTTACATTATTATTAAAATAAGAATATATTTGATTTATTTGATCTTTTACAAATGTATAGAATATTTACAAAGTGAATTTATTAACAATTTTTTTTTTTTTGAAACATTAAATGTAATTCTATATTATATATGTATATATATGTTTTCGTTTTTATTATTATGAAAAGTTATTTCCAGGTCATTTTCACATTTAATTGTGAAATTTGAGGCTCGACATTTGGCGCCCATTTTGGCGCCATTCGCATTCGTTGAGAGAAAGAAATTTTGAGATTCTGGGTCTTATTTTTTGAGTTGAATAAAATGGTGAAATTTTCCTTTAGAGAAATGATATTTTATAATATATGTATATATTCAATTATTTCAGAGCAATAGCACAATTAAATGTTAAAAATAGAAATAATTTATTATAAATATATATGAATTTAAATTCAATTACTTTTATATGTTCCATAAATTGGCTAAAAATTTAATTATACTTTTTAAATTTTAAAAATCTTTTTAATTCTAATCATTTTAATGAATATTTTCAAGTCTTTAAGGCTTAACTAAGGAATTAATTCACAAAATAAATAATTGAACAAATTTATACAAATAAAATTATCTTTTAAGCAATTTTTAATTCGATGATGATCCTTATGTTATTTGTTTATTGAAGAACTAATCGTAAATTATATTTAAGAATCGATTGGATTTTTACCTTATATAAATATGTATATATATAGTTGGATTATTCTCTCTTTTTCTCTTTCTCTCTATTTACATAAATTATAATGTATATAGAAGAATAGTTTTTCTCAGACTATGCATTTTAATTTTAAAAGTGAATTACTTGAATAAATTTTTAAATAGTATTCAAAATTAATTATTTTGAATTTAAACCATATTTTCTATTTAGATGTCATTTAGTAGTATTATTATTAATAGTCAATTTTACTAAATTATTGAACTTAGTTGTTCAACCGTCAAACAAAGAATATTTGAATATTTTTATGAATATTATTGTATGCATTTATTTATAATTATAATAATTCATTCATTGACCAAAATTATTAGTTTTTGAATAAATTAATTTCAAATGATTTGTATATTTTGTTGATATATTTTTATTCCGGTCAATTTTTAAAATAAGAAAAATACATTTTTAGCATATTTAAACCATATTAATGTTTTTTAAATTTTGATATGACTGGAATTCTTTAGCAAAAGTCATAAGTAAAATAATTAAAGATAGAAAATAAAATGATAAATATTTTATTGAAATTGAATTATATTTTATTCTTAGAAAATTTATTTAAATTTATTTAAATTTAAATAATTAATTACAAACAAACATTAAATATTCCATTAGTAAATAAATTTTTTGACACCATTTTAAATAGTAAACAAAGAGTTCATCAATTCTCAATTCTATTTTAAATATTCAATTAAGTTAAGAAAGTGTCTAGATAAGAAGTTGGTTTTTATCAATTAAAAATGAACAAACGCCCCGGGTTGAATCGTTTTCCTTTTGTATAATATCATATAATTAAGGTAACCACCTTCTCATCTGCATTTCACTTCATTCAATTCACGCAACCCTTTATTTTTCATTTTTTTATTATTTTTTTTTTTTAATGAACCCTTTCTTTTTATATACTCAATTCGTTTTTAGTTCATGACTCTAAATTAGAATATTTATTTAATAATTACTCAAAAAAAAAAAATAAACATCTAAAAATATATTTTTTTATCTACCCTTTTAGATGAATAACTAGGAAAAAATAATTAATTATTATGAAACATATTTATTATTGTCTAAGTGGAATTTATTTCTTTTCACTAAATGAATATGGGACGTGGCTTATGACTTTAAAGGACAAGAATTGATTTAGGATATTTAAAATAAAATTTATCCCAAAATTGGTGGGATTACTGACAAATGACAACGATATTTCTCTTATTATAATATAATTATAATTATAAAATCGAGGTAGTTGATTTGAACACAATAGTTGATATCATTAAAGTTTATAATATCACTGATTACTCAAGAGTAAAAATAAGATTGATAAATAACTTAAATAACTTATAACTGAAAGGAGTAGTAAAAGAAGGTTGAAAAATATAAATATAAAAATTTTTTATAAAATAACGTTTTTCTTATGGACTAAAAAGAATAAAATAATTTTTCTATAAGCCTGACAAAGTTTATGGATTCATATTCAACAAAAAACGCTGGGAAAATTTAGTTTTATTTATTTATATGAAAAATCATGTCATATTTTTGTGATAATAAAAATTTTATTAAACACATAAACTGCCAAAAATTAATCGGAGCAATATAAACGAGTTCGTTACTTGCAAATAGAATAAAACAAAAAGAATGATTATTATTATATTAAGAAAGGTTTTTAAAATATATTTATTATAATTATTATATTAATTAAAAATTTCTCTTTTAATGTTATAAATTATTTTGAATTTTTTTCAAAATGAAAACCAACTCAATATTTACCCGTCAGATGGCGTGAATTAAAATTAAAATTTTAAAGCAATTATTAGTTAATTTCATTAAAATTAATTAATTATATTTCTTCTATACCTTCTAGTGATCCATTGAAATATCTATAAAAATTTTTAAAAGTCTAGCTCAATTTAAGGTTGATGAAAAATCGATTTCAATTTGTCATAAGGGCGAACAGACAGACAGACATGAAGCGAAGTTGATAAAAACGTTATAATAATAAAAAGACAGTTATGACGCATAAAAGAGCTAATTTGAAGAATATAGTCAAAGTAGATATCTATTATAATAGTTTAATAATTAAATCGATTTTTTATCTTAGTTAAAATATAATTTAAATCATTCACATCTATTTATATTTCATATTCATTCTGTCTATTAAATTTAATAATATTATTTTACAAGTTCTCTCTCTCTCTTATTTGATACAAGGCCCCTGATGATTATGCAACCAAATTTTTACCAAAACAGTAGCCTAGGCAATTTAGTAATTAACATTTAATTTCTTAGAAATAAATTAAATTTATTTTTATTTTTCAGTTAAAATATGATTCTAGTTCATTATAATATGAATGAAGATAGATTGATTATAGATTTCAAATAAAAATAATCTAATTGATAGTACAAATTATATATGTATAAAATAGATTGATTCCATTTAAATGATCATATTTATTATTATTATTATATATTATTTATGTGTCTCTCTATTTAATATACATATTATAATAGAATATAGATAAATAGAATTGAAATGTATTCTGAGTGATCTATTTGTATTTTTATTAAAATTATTACTTTGGAATAAATCGGTGTAACTGATTGATCAGTGAGGGGATGAGAAATTGAATTGATAAATGAGACACCCCTTATGTCAGGGGTTGATTTAATTACCCCCTGAATGGTGATTGCGTGCGCCACCCTGTAGGGTGTCGACTCGATTACTCCACTTTCAAGTTGCAACGGTGTGTGATGTTTTATGTTAATGGCTCGATGCATGTTTGTCTCATGCGGGCAGCTGATGGAGGACCGCCACGACCGTTAAAGTCTTTTTCTCCCATTAATCGACTTTTTTTTTATCCAAGACGTGATGTGACTCGTGCCCTGCCACCTGCACCACTTCCCTTCGTCTTGATCCAAGGCTAATGAACGAGCGCCAACCACTTGGTGTGTTGTTCCATGTGCCCCCTGACTCACTCCCACTTTCTCTTAGTCATCTTCGTTTGAGGTATTGCCTTGTTGTTTTAGGAAAAGAACAACATTGAAGAACATTCGAAACATTGAAAAAAATGGACAATCGAATAATTAACAGGTTAACGTCTTGCTAATTCCATTTCCACTTGTGTATATAAAACAATCGCGGATTTTATTTTTTTATTATTTATTTATTTTTGTTTTTTCTTTGTATTTGCGTAGATTATTCACTCGGGTGATGTTCATCTGTTTATGAGACCGTGTTCATATGGTTGCTTACTAATTATCATTTCAACATTAAATACCGTAAAGGCACTAAACATTTTCATTAAATAAAAAAATACAAAATACAATATTTCATCATTTCTTTGCCTTTTTTCTTCCTATTAAATAAGTAATAATATTTTAGTGAAAAAATCTGGAGTGTCTCCAATCGACTATCTCGCAAATTTGAATTGGATTAAATAACATATATTATATTTAAATTAAATTTAATTAATTAAATTAAAATTAAAATTAATAAATAATATTTATTTTGGCTCTTTGTTGATGGCACCACTTCACGTACCGGCGCGTGTTTGGTAGTCAACGTGTTAAAAAAATAATTCCGGTATTTTCAACCATTCAATCGAGCTGAAATTCTATATATAGCAGTTTTATATAATTTTTAATCATGTGAAAAAACTATCAAACATATATCTTTATTTTTACTGTCAGTTTAGAGGAAAAAAAATGAAAACTTGGTAAGTAATTACCCTCTTCCGGTTTTTAGAAATATTTAATAATTTTGAGTACACAAAACTACAGAACTGAAAAGTTCTTGATTATAACAACAACAGTCCTCCAAACATCCCTATCCTGAGCCATCCACCTGCATCCAATTCATATTTTCTCCTAATTCTCTCTTATCTAATTATATATTATGCCCACACTTCATTTTGGACTATACACTCACTATTCATTTTATAATTGGTTTTTGAATAAATTTGTTCTAATTTTTCTTTTCTCAATAGAGCTAAAAATACTACTCTGGCAATAACCACAACAGTTGTTAAAAAGAAAATTATTACTAGGAAAAAATAGATCTAGCAGCAGAATCGCTATTATACCTAAATTCTCTGCCGGTCGTTGTATAGAATTTTATAACCTAGTTATAAAATTTAAATTCCATCAAGCAAATGGCGTAGACGTGTGGTAGTGTATGAACATATTATATATAATATTATTTTCAACGTTATGAAATTAAAATTTTAATAAAATTGTGGGTTAAATTATTATAAGGCTGAAACAACTTATCATATAATATTCTCTTTTCTGTAACCTAAATGGTATATTTAACCAAACCCTTCATTTATAATGGTAATGACTTCGATGAAAATTAATCGGATAATCGTTCTTTGGATGAATTCAAATTTAAATTGAAATGCATGTTGACTGAATTTATGTTAATTGTGTTACCCAAACTATTAATTTACTGGTTCAGAGATCCGATGATTTGATTTCCGAGATAAATATCCAAAGGGAAAAAAAATAAACAACACTTTTTGCATTTCATGCTTCAACAACTGAATTGTAATCACTTAAATAAAATCATGAGCAGGATGTTTATATTTTCATGCCATTTAGTTGACTTCACACGATTAAATGAATAAATTGTTACTAGTTGGATAGAAAAAGTAAATTAAATTATAATAATAATAAGTAATAATACATTTTCCTAATATCTAAATATCCTATTGGATTATGGTATCATGGAATTGAAAGATCCTTTTGCAAACACCCTAAACATAGGTGAAGTCATCACATCGAGAATGTTAAGATGACTAGAATACATATTTTGATTGGGTGATTAATTAAAGAATAATATTAGATAGGTAAGCCAACATATAAATAATATATTAAAGAATTAGAAGTGAATATCAATTTAATGTAAATGGTTCAGTATGAGGATGTTCGGGGGAATGAAGTTGATGTGGCCAAGAAATTTTTTGATCTTTAGTATCTCAGATATCGATAGATAGTGGTATTATCGAGATTATTTGAATATTACTATATTTTCACAATTTTAATTTACATTTTCTCCAATTATATATTTTTATTGTAATCATTATTTGAGAAATTATAGGAATTTGATACAATCCTGACAGAGTGTGTGGGAGGAAAATGGTTCCTTTCAAGTTCAGTAACATCATAGAGTTAATTAGATTATAAGTGGATTGCACTTATAAGAATTATTTATATTGGGTTATTATCGACATAATAGAATATTGTACGAGGTTTGTTCGAAAGAAAAGGTGAATATTGAATTATTTCGAAAAGTATTTATTTTTTCATCAATATTCATTTTGTCCCCTTCAAAGTAAATCCCCTCAGATAAATACACTTTAGGGATGCCAGCGTTTCATCCAATCGTCGAAGCACCTCTGAAATGCTCTGATCAGCTCGTTCTTCGATTCCGACTTTATCTCATCAATTGTGCCAAAACGCTTTCCTTTCATTGGTCTCTTCAGTTTTGGGAATAGAAAAAAGTCTCAGGGAGCTGTATCAGGTGAATACGGTGGTTGCGGTGTTGTTTTTGGCTAAAAAATCACGAACAAGCAATGATGTGTGAGCTGGAGGATTATCATGATGCAGAATCCATGATTTGTTTTTCCACACAAATCCGCGCGATCGTTTGAGCCATATTACTTGATGGAAACGTTGCATAATTTCCTTGTAGTATTCCTTATTAACAGTACGATCTGTCGGCAAGAACTCATGATGCACCACGCCATTGTACTTGTACCACTTATAAACATTTTTTTGAGACAAAGTAGACTAGCCGAATATCACAGTCAACATTTTAAATGCGTGAAGCACTTTATTCCATTTTTTTAACGCAAAATTTAATACAAATTCTTTGATCCATTTTTTTTAAATAAAAAATTGAAGAACATACACAAACGTGAATAACTTTTTCAGTTGTCAAAAACAAACTACTAATCCAAAATGTCAATATATGAGAAACATATGTGTACCAACATATATTACCAAAAAAAATTTCGATAATCGAATGTAAACAGCCTGTGAAAATTCAAATTCACCTTTTCTTTTGAACAGATCTCATATGTCGAAAATTTAGCTGAGCTCTAGACGTTTTCAAACTTGGTTCTGGAAACATTTGTTAACCGAGTAAATAAAAATGAATGCAATTGGTAATTAAAATGTAATTTAATTTGATCCTAATATTACACAAGTATATACTTAAAGTTGATAACCATCGATACTGACTGCCATAGTGCATTAATAAAAGTTAATTTTCAAATTAATGAAATTTGTTTTAAAATTAGCTTTGGAAACCTTTTTATTAATCGAAAAGCAATTTTATTTTGAAACTGATCAAGTCATCATCCAATTCACCCTCAATTTCTCTCTCTTCATCATTTTTCTCCAATATTTTTTTTTATTATTTTAACCAACTGGCGTTTTCGTTTGATTTTGGCTATAAAAAAAAATTGATTATTTACTTTCTGTTTGGGAAAGAACAAGCAAATGTTGAATATTTTCTATGGTCCATCAATCTCATCGGTGATGATTTTTTGTGCTCAGGGCGTCGATCTGACGGTTTGTTTTATTTATTTTTTTATTATTGTTTTTTTTTTCTCTTCTTCTTTCATTACTTGGCACCAACGCAACGTCAATTTCCTGAGACCACTGCCCGTATCTCCTGGGTTCTTGCTCGTCTTGTTCTTCGTTGTTCGGTCCTCCACCCAGCTGTCGTTTTCGACGAACGTTCCATAGCCGAAGGCCGCATCGCCAAGGGGAACGAACCAGCGAATAAAAACTGCCCAGCAGCACCTCACAGTCAAGACAATGCCTTCTGTTTCCCTCTCAGTTAAATGATCGTCTCTCCAGGGGAAGAAAACGAGTTTGTCCAGGAAGTGGTGCTCCCCCTCCGGAAGAAGGTCTCATCTTCAGGAACAGGTGCGCTTCGGACGCAGGAACTAACACAGTTGGAAGCATCGTCAACGATTTCAAACACACCACTCGCGAATACCTCACTTCATTGCTAATCCACCCTTAAAAAATTAAATTGTTTTTATTAATTAGAGAAATAATTAAGAATATTATTTAATAAATAAAATATCATTTCGATCTGTATAAAGTATGACACTAAAAAAACAAATTTAAAAAAGAAAGTCCTCTTTAAATGAAGATTATATGTATATATAAAAAATTTAACAAAAATTAAAGACCATTAAAGGGAGATTCTCATATTTCAGAAATGCACTAGTTTAGATGCACGAAATGTAATTAAATCTCAATTGTTCTAAAATTATTATAAATATATCCATTTCAGCAATTAAACATAATTAAGCTGGTTTTGCACATAACGACTTTTATAACAATAATCTCAATAAGGAAAAAATATACTTATTTGTAATTTTAATTTCAGTAATCTAAAAATTACTTTAATTGATCATTTAAAAATGATAATAGGTCAGTAAATTTGAATATTAATATTAAATTCTCAGAAATATATATATATATATGGAATAATAAAAAACCTTAGTTAGCATCCAATAAGAGTTATTCATCTGTTTTTCAAATATCAACCTTATAACATGTTATTGTTTTCATCAATCTACATATACTTCTATATAAAAAGATATTATTTTAAAAATATTAGAAGTGGATTCTCCTGGATAGCAAAATATTTTTAAAATTTTAAACAAAATTAAAATAATTTATTTAAAATAAAATATAAAAAAAATAATTAAGATATAAAAAATATTTTTGGAGACTCGGAAAATATAATTCTAAAATATTTAGAAAAATTAATTAATCAATTATGCAAACAAATTAAAGAATTAGAATAATAAAATAAAAAAAAATAAAATATTTAGGTACTATGATTAATAATAATTTAGAACCTGGAACACCGAGCTATCGCTCGATCCTTTAAAAAGTATTGATATACAATTTTTTAATTATTTATTACAATTATTAAATGTTGCATCAATCTGATTAAAATGAATGGAACTTGGGGTCCTCAATAATACATAAATATGTATTATGTTGCTAAGTTCTTTAATATTATTTTTTGGTGGAAGAATGATAAATATATCGTAATTGAATTATAAAAATGAATATTTTTAATTTTATTTCGAAATTAAATAAAAAATTTTAAAATATTTTAAATATAAAAAAATATTAATACAATAGCATTTAAAAACGGCTTGAGTGAAATTTCAATATGGATGACATAGTGACGTCACTTAAAATTGCTATTTCAAATTAAGAAAATACTAATAAAGTAGATTTTTCCTGAGGTTGAAACCATACAGATCGATTTTTCTTTATAAATATTATCTATGGTGTGAATTTTAAAAAAAAATCCTTAGAGCGGTTTAATATCTCAAAAATATACAAATCTAAATATATATACAATTTTTGCTAGTATAATAAGATAAGATAAGATAAAATATACAATAATTATAATAATTTTTGAAAAGTATTTAAGTTAATCAAATTCTATAGAGAATTCCGTGAGAAATTTATTTGAACATTTCGCTAAAAAAAATAGAGCCAATTTGCCTTCAAGGTCACTGGGAGAAAGTCACTTCATCCGGTGGTCCTGGACCAGTAAAGAAGAAATCCCTTTGTGCATTATGAAGAGAGATAGGCAGTCAGTCAGCATCGATTTATGTTTGGCCATAAATCAGAACAATCGGAAGCACTTATTTTGGGTCTGGACCGCTGTCAACAAACTTTCATTGTATTCTTGCCTTTCCCCCACTTCTGGTCGATTTTTTTTGTCAGTCTGTTATTATCTAGAACCAAGGTGATGAAATTGTCATTAAATGAAAGGCATTCAAGGCTCATTTCTAATAGCCGGTTCACTCTCAAGATTCTATAATAAAAATTAGTTTTATATTATGGTTTATAGTTAAAATACAGTTTAATACATATATACAAAAATATATTCATTAGTAAAGGAATTTGAATGGATTTCGAAAACAAATATGGCCGATTCATTTCGAATTAGCCGCGTTGGTCACCGGTGACCGACATGACATACCTAACTTTGACTCGATTTTTTGGGCTGTCGGTCACGGTTTTTATATAAATTGATATTCAGCGTGGCCGACGTGGTCCATAGTTACCTGCAGCTTGGCTGTCGCGGTGCCAACTATAATATTATTATATTAGAGTTGCAGCAGCCACCGGTGGTTGACACATAAAAAAGCTCAATAAATTCCCTCAATATTACCTCAAAAAAAAAACAAATAAAAAAATTGTATTTACATATACTCTTTCAAATAAAATCTAAAAACACAAAAACTTTTTTTGGACATTTTGCAAAAATCCTATTGGCGTTCAACGTGTTAATATTGAGAATGAATTTAATTTTAATTTTTTTTAAGCCTTTGGAGAGATTCGAAGATTTGCTTACTTTAGTCCTATTAACACTTTTATTTGATGTCTGATTATTTAAAATTATATAATCAATTTTTAAATTTTTGAAATTGATAAGATTTTATACCTCATTCTCAAAATCCTTCAATCATAACTTTATCGTTAAAGCCACACACAATTAGTTTATTTTATATTTATAATTATTTAATTATTTTACAATGATTCTTACAGTTATAATCAATTTAGTGATAAAATTTAAATAATATAAAAAAATCATTATTTTTCTATCTATCTATTTTTATAATATTCAAAATTCAAAATTTACAGAAAAAGAGGGAGAGAGAGAGAAAATCTGATATAAAAACAAAATTCAACTCCGTTAGAAATGAAATGGAATGGCTATTTTTTTCTGACAGTTAAGATGAGGGGTATATAGAACTCAGGCGAAATCTAATTGACCTGAAAGCCACAAGCTAACTGATTTGCTGTCTTTACATAGTACTTAGCAAAGGTCTCTCTGTCTCTCTCACTGACATTTAATGACCAAATCTTAACAACTCAAATAACGGAACGGAAAATGGATCGTTCGATGCAATCTCTCGTTCTTCCTCTTCCCCCTCTTACATTTTTTTTTGGGAAGAATTAGTAAAAATGTAAATATTTGATGTCAACAAAATTTTAAAAGGGCTCGAAAGTGATAAAATATCAAATTTTGTTATAAATGGTACATGGTATTTTACTTTCATTTAATATATCACATTGTTCATAGCTATTATATAGAAAATCAGCCCAGAAATCAATAGAAATACAAATATGAAGGGTATAAAACAAATAAGTTGACCTGTGGCCAGGTCCGAACCGACCGACGGTTTGAAATAAATTAATTTCCAGCTACAGAAACAATTTCAAATAATTTTAATATATCTATTAATGTAATAAAACACATATGGATAGAATATAAATATTTTTAATTTTATTTTATTTATAATATATAGCTGAAGTAGCCGGCGTTGCCCGGCGTTACCCGAGGCTGTGACGTCATGAAGGGCTGGGTGACGTCATATAATTTTAAATTAAGAAAAACATAATGAAGATGATTTTTCCCGAGGATAAAACCAATACATTCCAATTCATCGCCACTCTTTAAAAATTTAATTAAATGTTTCACCCCCTTCTACAGGTGATTTAGATAGTGATGTGTGTTTAGAGAATTTTGTTTCAATTCAGATCAATAATGATCTTTTCTTTAATTAAAAACTGAATGAGTTTCGCACCTTTCAAATGTGAAGTTGTGAACCTTTTTTGGACAAAGGAAGTCGATATAAGAAAAGAAGACATCAGTTCCATTCATCAAGGCACGTACGCATACAAACGTAAAATTTAAAATAAAAAAAGCCTTTTATTTGTAATGATACAGTTGAAAGAGGGTATCTACCTCTGTTCTTTTTAAAACGGCCAAAGTAGAACATTTTATAATTATTGTTATTCTAAAGTTGGGTTCATGGATGCTAAAAATCTTTTATTTTCCCCTTTTATTTCTTTTTAGAAAATGAAACGAAACAAATAATTTTTAGAACATTCTGAGCAAAGTTTAGTAGTCGTCCGGAAAAAACACATCTTTAGTTTGTCCGATTGGATCTGATGTATCTGCGATCCGTGAGAGTGGGGGATTTTCAAAGTGAAATCCACATGAGTTAATGGGTGTAACGCCCCAAGCACGATTATTGGACATTCCCCTCTATATAATTATTATTTATATTATTTGTAAATTGAAAGAAAAAATGTATCCCAGCGACGTATAAGTATATAGAATAAGTATATATACATTTAACATATAAATATATATTATATCAGTGGCGTACCTAGAACTTTTGCCGCCCGGGGCGATCTCCAGTTTGCCGCCCTTTCTATTATAAGTCAATCAAAAAGTGGTTTTTATAAATAAATACACATAAATAAATTATTAAGTTATTTAATTAATATTAATTAATACATAGAGTAAATTTTAAACCTAGCAGACCGCCTTCCGCTGGCCCTGCTTTTCAAAAGAAAAATCGATGATTTAAAAAAATATTGGTATATCACTTCAAAATAACCATATAAACTTTTCAAAAGAAATGACATTTATAAACTGATATCAAAAAATTTTAGTTAGGAAAAATTGCCGAACAAAATCGTAAAGATGCGTTTATGAATTTAACGAATTTTAATGAATACAATAAAATAAAATGATTATCCTGTTCTTGGAATTAGAATTCAAAATTTACACTAAAATGCATTTACATACACCGAGGAATAATATTCGAAATCATATAGTTAATCATAATTTATATAAATCAAATAGTAAACTTATAATAATCATAATAATCATTTATTATTCAAGAAAGAAAAAAAATAAATATGAAATGAATAAGTTGCTTTTTACAACTATAACTAAATATAAAAAATGCCGCCCCAAGATAAGTGCCGCCCGGTGCGGACCGCACCCACCGCCACCCCCTAGGTACGCCACTGTTATATATATAAATATATATCTATATAATTAAACGACTACTCAATCCTAAACTCCTTCTAAACGGCTTCATGGATCTTACTGGTTCGGGTATCATTAGAACCGCCATGACCCAAAGATAATTTCAAAAAAGTTAATCAGTTCCAAAGTTGTGAGCAAAAAACCGACCCAAATAAACAAAATTCAATGTGGCGCCTCTGGTGGCTCAGTTAAGAAGTTCACTTTCAATATAAAAATAATAATTTTAGAAATTTCCGTACAAAGAATGTATATAATATTTAAATTCTAATATTCTATAATATTAAAATTAAAAATAAATTAAATTAAATTAAATGTCACTCCTAAATGATTAATATTTTCAAAAAAACAAAGTAAATAATATTTTTTATATTTAAATTTTTATTTTGAAAAATAGAGCAATTTACAAATTTGAGTGAAAACGAAGATCCAAATGAGAGAAAAAAATATATTGATTCAATTAAAATGAATTAAAACATTTCGTATACAGAGATTTTCAACAAATTACTATCCATTACACCGGGAGTACAGGGGCGCTCTGAGAAGTTAGTATATGTATTAAAATAAGGGAAAAGTAGTCAAAGGAAGTGTAATAAGCAATCTAGTAATAAATACAACATAAAATTTATATAAAAAATATTAGTTATTTATTTGAACTTCTTTAACGAGAATCAATGAAAAAAGTAAAAAAAAGTCTGGTGAGTTAATAATAATAATAAAAAATAAATCTCTGATGCTAACTGCATTCTGGATTACTAATCCACTTCACATCTATAAAGAAAAGTAAAAAGTTTACAAAGCTTAAATTTTATATTTCAGTGAACGAGTGAACGAGTCGGACCTTAGTTCATTGTGCTATTGATTGTGCGAATGCCCAGAAGGGTTTTATTTAAAAAATAAAAAGTAAATTTGTATTTATAATACATACTTTATGATTTAAAAAGTTTTTTGATCATGGCTGTCTCATCTATTTATTATCTATTTCATAATCAGGTCAATAATTAACTCTCAATTACACATTGAAAGTAAATGAAAAATTCGAAAAATTGAGTTTCCATAGAACAACCTTTTAATAATATATTTATATCATTTGGATGGATATCTCTGTCTCTTCTACACCACTTCTACAATTAGATAAAGTTTGATAGTTAAATATTCTTTGTAGCATTGAGCAATTATCTCTCCATTGATTCTCTTTTCATAAATAAACCAAATCCACATGTTGTCTGTCTCTTCAAACAATCTTAATTATACATTTTTTTCATTTATTAATCATCACCGGGGCTTAATTCATTAAAATATTATAATTTGTAAACTAAAAGCCATTTTAATTGCCAAAGGATTGAATAGAATTGTAGAGAATCTCTCATGCGTAATTTCAATGTCTCATTTAATGAATTTGGACTTTATGATGACAACTTTATTCTTTTATGAAAATAATTCTGAAAGAATGAATGGATTAAAATTAAAAAAAAAATGAATTTATTTATTATTTTTATTTTTTATTTGAAATGAAATTTTCAAAAATAATTTAAATGAATAAAAAAAAAAAATTAATCCAGAAATAAAATTGTCAATTTATAGTCATGTAAGTATTAATTTATTATTTATTTATAATATTTTTATAATTCTATGTATCTATTAATATAAAATTAAAAATAATTATTTAGATTAAGCATATAAAAATCATATGAAGATAGATAAAGAAATATAATCGAAAATATTAATTCTAATATTAAAATCCTAATTGTAAAATTAAAACTTTGTAATTTTTAAGTTTTTTTAATATATTTTCTTTATCAGTGAAACATTAAAAAATTTAAAAATATTAAATTAAATTCTTTAAGTGTTAACTAAATAACATAAAAAATAAAATAAAAAATCCGTGCTGAATAGAAACGTGGTTATTGATTTGTCAAGAGAACTTTCTTTTGATTCCTCTGTGATTCATCTGTGGAGTTCAAATGGCAGGGCATCGAGCCAAACTCTGTCCATCTTTAGTTGAAATGAAATCAATCAATAATTAAATTGGAAGTCATAAACTTGGATGGGCAAGGCTTGAGGGCATCCCGTATGCCAGGCACGAGCCTAACATGCCAACCCATTCATTTGCGATCCTTAATCGGAAGGGAAAATGGGCGGCTGTCGAATCCTGCACCTGCAGGAGCGAACGACCCCAAATGGGGGAGACAAAGGACGCCTGCGCCCTGGGAGAGGGAGAAAGTCCGGTAGGTGATACAGACGATGATAAAAAACAAAAATAAACAAATAGCAAATTCTTACAGGATCAATAATAAAATAATAATAATAATAATAATTAATAAAAAAATTAATTATAAAAGATAATATATAGAATAATTATTCAATAAAATAAATATCATGAATTACTTAATTAAAAGATTGATAAATAAATAAAATACATATATTATTTATTGTATTATTGGTACTATACAAATTAACACAATTATTATAATTACATTTTAAATAAAATATTTTTTTTTGGTTTGTTTAAAGAGAAATCAATTTGAAAATGAGCAGATCAAAAATAATATAGGATAGAAATTAAAGATAGATGAATGGGAATTAGAAGAAGATAAGAATTGGATGGAAATGGTTCAGAACAGATACTGTTAGCGAGGAACCTTTGAGTTGAGTAAACACATAGAAATCCAAAAATAGATTTCAAAAAATACTCTTAAAGAATAAAACATCTAAATTGACTGGGCTGAAATGATTAACTTTAATTTAAAGTCAGTTCAATGGTATTATTGGTACAAAATTCATAATTCAAAATATAAGACTTTTTTCTAACCCTTTTATTTTTCTACTGCGTGTCCGGTGTTGTTCATTTTCTAATCATACAAGTATTATATATATAAAAGTCATAATCATCGTATCCTTTTCAACTAACCACGTAAGTTGCCCCCAATGACACACTAGATGGCGTCTTTCTTTCAGTGGGTGTTTCAAAAAAAATTCTATAAATGGTAATTTGATTTTTATGTGATTTAAAAAAATATTAATTGAATACTAGATTTCGTATTATCTATATATGCCTATATTTCATTCTTTTAATCCAATTTCTTCTTGGTGTTTAAATTTGTTGATAAATTAGCTCTTATTAATATATTTATCGATAATTACTATTTTTCAATATTATGTATTAATAAAAACTATTATATTATATAATATATATTTGTTATAAAATAAATAATATATTACTATAATTAAAAAAATAAAATATTTAATTAAATATTATATTATTTGATTTTTATTTATAAGATTTAAATTATTATTTAAATTATATATATATATATATATATACACAGGCAACAACCCAAAGATTAGCGCAACCAACAAAGTTCATCATGAACTTATCGACAAGAGTCCGTTTTTTTAATTTTTTAATATCCACAACATGAAAACAATATTTAAAGAAAACTCCGCTCAAGGCAGATTACTAAAAAATGATCATTAGGTATACGATAAATATTGCTTTCAAAGAACTATTTAATTAATTGCTGCAAACCACGATTAATTAATTTTAAACTGAAATTGCAAACACCGTTTGCAACGGGTTGGACTAGTATTATTATATTATTGAATCTTTATAATATTTTTATTTTAAGGTATTTTAATTTTTAGTTCAATTTTAATGTGAATATTAATTATAATTAATAAGTTAAAGACTGAATAAAATAAGTTTAGATCTCCCCAAAAATATTAATTGTTTAAATTAATACGATACTTGTATTTATTTATTTATTTGTAAGATATAGTTAGTTATGTGTTTAAGTAAAGTGAAAGTAAATTAGTATTCGAAAGAGGAATGTAAGAGTAATATAATAAGAGGCATTTAATTGACCACGCGGTTCCCAAGGGTAGCCGTGGTCATCGCCTTTCCCAAAGGATGTTCGCGTGATGGCTCTGGTGGCCAGGATGCTGTGTCAATGTCACTTGACTGCAAGCTGGACTCCATTTCGCCACGTGAGAAAATTCAACCAAAATACCAAACGAACAAAGCACGGGATTGTAATACGAAAAAATTAACGCCAGCGATGAATGTGAGTCAACGGACGGGAACCTCGACGAGGAGAATCCCATCAACCAAGACGATGAATCGATATCTGATACGAACAGACACCAACTGATAAAATTCAATAAAATGTTTATCTTTAGAAAAAAAAAATTAATAAATCAACAGATTTACAAATGGTTATCAAACGAAAGAAATTGTATGAATCGAATTCCCAGGAGATAGTTTTATGTTTTGATAAGAGTTTAGTGGGGGAGGGGGACATTCCAATCAGGTTATTGTTTGTAAATAAAAAGAGTGAGAAAGAGGAGAGGGGTTTTATAAAAAGAATCATTAATAAAATACTAGAAAGATTATGACTAAAAAGTACTTTCAAGAGAATTATCTATCTACTTGAGAGTAATTGACAAATAAACATTTCTTATTAAATATTTTTCGGGCCTCTTCTAGTTTACGAGATTAAAATTATTAAAATAAATTTTTTTTAAATTTGACAGATTAGTTATGAACGTCTAAATGTACCATTAAGCAATGTTTTGTTGACTAATTCACTAATTATTCACTTATTCGCTAATTTTCCTTTTTTATAAGTTCTGTTTAAATATAGGAAAATTATTTAATTATTTTTTTAATTTTCAACCGAATGCGCCCTCTGGTAGTCAAACGGATGAAACATGCTAGCTAAATAGAATATCAATGGATTTATATGCAAATTTTAATAATTTTTATCTCGTAAACTTGAAGAGGCCCGAAAAATTTCATAAGAAAAGTTTATTTGGAATTGCAAAAGGAACTCACTGGTAAAGTATTATCCAAATCCACGAAAATGCGTTTAGTTGAATAATTACCTAAATAAAAAATACTTTTTTTTAAAAAAAAAAAAAATAAATTATACTATTTATCAATCTTTTAACATTTGTACGTATCTGACTGAAATGGCAAAATAAATAAAGATTAGCTGTTAATATTATTCAAAAATGAAATTAATTAATCAAAGAATATATAAAATTATTAAATATGAATCTATTTAAAAATGAAACGAAAGTATTAAATCAAATAGTCTTCAAATTTTTTTGAAAATATATAAAATATCAAGAAAAAAAATAAAAGGAAGTTATTTATATATTTTTTTCTTATGAAATCTTTATATCAATTAAAATATATTTGTATTTTATTTAAAGTTATCTTTAAAATTATTATTAATCATTTATCTGTGAGATATGGAGATATTTAATATGAGATTTTATTTTTATACAGTTTGATATATCTACTATAAATTTTTAAATTAATTAATTAATTAATTATTATGGGTAATTGTTTACAAAACGGAAAACTGAGACTGAGAAATATTACATAAGGAAACTTTCTTTGGAATTAAAAAAGAAATCCACTGGCAAAGTTTCACCCAAATCCCTGAAGATTCCCATTTTTAAACAATTACCTAAATATTAAATCATTCTAATGTTCTTGAGGTTTGAACTCTCATCTTCAAATTTATCAGTTCAATATTTTATCAGTGATCTTCGATCTTAATAAAGGTCAAATGAGAAGTTTGAAAAATATTTAAATTTAAATATAAATTTTAATTAGCATGGGTATGAAATGTTTCTGAAAGGAAAAATAAAAACAAATTAGTGGAGAAAATTATATTGATATTTTATAGTCATTTAATCAATATAAAAAAATAAAGTGTTTGTGGTTAATATTAATGAAAGATAACAAACAGCTTAATAAGTTTAAGAACTTTAATTTCAATTTCAAATTTAAAATAAATATATTTATTTTAAATTAATAATCATTAAAAGTTAAAAGTATATAATAAATTTATACCTAATAATACATATACTGGGTTATCGAAAAAGGTTGATTTTGGTGTATAACTATTCAATAAATAAACACATAATCAACACGAAATTAACGAGAGATTTAGTAGCATTATAAATATTTTGAGTAGCATTTACTCGAAGGCTTCATGTCATTATAGCCTAATCGTCCAAGATGCTCTCAACAACAGATTTCCTGACAGTTAGTTTGGCAGGAATGGTCCTGGTTTGTGGCAGCCTAAAAGTCCTGATTTGACGCCTTTGGATTTTTTCTTTTGGGGCTACGTTAAGAACATCATTTATGACGAAACATTTCGTGGTGTTCATCATCTGAAAGAAAGAATTTACAACTGTGACTCCTGCAATGCTTCAAAACAGTGGCGGGAGATTGGTTATCGGCTAGATGTCTGTCGTGCGAGGTGGGGAGCACACATCGAAACTATTTAGAGTACATAAAAAAGTTTAAGATTTTCAGTGTCTTTTGATATATAAATAAATTTTCTAGCAATTGTATTACGGTTTTTATTACTCGAAATCTCGTCCACCTTTTTCGATGACTCTGTATTATAGTTAAATTGTATTGTATTGTACTGTATTATAGTTAAATTAGCTATCCAATTAAATGTTTCACAATTTATTCAAGTCGAGCAAATTATAGAATTCATTTTGCCGAGAATGTCAATACTAAAAGAGTTCAATAAATTACTAATATATGTAATAGAATCTTCTGAAATCTTTGCAAGATTTATGGGTCAAATAAAGATGAGATCACCGGGGAATGGAGGAGACTGTATAACGAGGAATTTCATGACTTCTATGCATCTCCAGACATAGGTAGTTAGGGTTATAAAATCGAGAAGGCTGTAATGGGGAGGGCACGTGGCTAGGATGGGAGAGCAAAGAATGTCGAAAATATATTGGTGGGAAGACCGATTGGGAAACGTCTGCTTGGAAGACCAAGGACGCGGTGGGTAGAAAATGTAGGAAGGAACGTGAGAGAGACGGAAGAGGGTACGAGTTCGATGGATGTAGCTCAGGATAGTGACATTTAGAGAAATGTGGTTGCTGCGGCCAAGAACTATCGAGTTCCGTAGAGCCACTACGATAGATAGATAGAATCTTCTGAAAATTATTGAATAAACCAAATTATAAATCGAAAGGTTAATAGTCATTGTCAATAAAAAAGTATCATATAAAATGACCTAAGTCATTAAAAATATATTTAATATAATTATTTATTATTGTAGGATTATTCATAAAAAAAATATAAATATTATTATAGATCTATAATTGACAATTATTAATATTTCAATGGATTTTTATTATTCAGATTTCTTGTTGAGATTTATTGATTAATTGATTTGATATTATATAATGAATATAAAATATTTGAAATAAAAAGGGAAACCATTGTTTTTTTTGTTTTGTTTTGTGGAAAGCCTTTGTTCGATTTCATGGGACTTACTTGGTTTCCCGAAGAGAATGAATCAGTGATGGCTGTGGACCGAGGGGCGAAGCCCCGCGGAGGCTGTAATAGGATAATATCCTCGGTAGGAAACCCTAGCAGAGGATACCTGATGCTTAGACGGTCTCCGCCGCATCCTTCCCCGCGTAATCCAATAATGCCCCTCGGCCGGAATATGCAGATTATGCAGCACGTAGCTATTTACATTATATTTAATGCTCCATTAAGCAGATTAAATTCACCAGAACGAGGATTAAATACAAGTAAAGAGTTGAGTGTGGAAATTGTTATGTAAGATATCTTTGAGGGAGGGAGAGGGGGGCAAAATAGACACCTACTAGCTACTAATTTTTATATGAAACATCTTCTAACATAGAATCCGTTGATTTATTAGATGTTGTCATAATTGAAGTATTCATTATGAACTAAAATAAAATTAATTACGTTAAGAAGTATACAGGAACATTGATAGTGCAGGGTAAAAGACGAAACTTACATAAAGAACCTCTAAATTTAGTTAAAATTATAAAATATACAATGGTAAGTAAGCCTGAATCTTATAAGTTTGGTTTGAAGGAAAAAGTTAGTGAAAAGTTTATATATGAGAAAACCAAGTGAAAGAGAAGTAGTTGGTGGTTTAAGAATACGCAGGAATGATAGTGTAAAAATTTAGAAGGATATATATATATTTATATAGATAATGAGAGGCAACTTTCAGTCAAGTTTTTTGTGTATGGTTGATATTAGTTAAAATTAATTTATTTATTTTGGTGGCTCTTTTACAGCCACCTCAAAATAAATTTTAGTTTATTTATTTATTATTTATTTATCTAGTAAAATAATGGAATGTCGATACAATCGGTATGTTCCAATACACCTTAAATATTAAAAAATTTATAATAATATTAATAATTGACCTACACATTAACTTACTGTAAAATGTCAAATTTTTAAAACTAGAAGAAATTCCAAAATAAATTATAAGTTATATACTCTTATTATGAGAGTATAAATCATGATATATAAACTTTAAAAATTTAGAACTATTTACCAATTTTATAAAAAAAAAGAATTAATAAGAAATGAATGACGTTGGGTAATAAATATGAAATTTTATTTTTTTAAAATATTCAGTAGATATTTTAGAAGTTTCATTTAATCATTGAAATTTAATATTGTTTTTTTTTATTGAATATGTATGACTGTGAAAATGCTAATATTCTAAATAATATTTGGAATAATACTTGGAACAACTAAAACAAATTTCTTATTAATAATTTGAAAAATTTGGAAAAACTGATTGATTGAACACCCGGCGTGTCAAAGATCATTTGGAAGTTTTAGGTCTGATGCTAATAGGGATTGTAATTAATCTCTCCCCTCGTGCTTGTTATTCATATTTGCACCTGGTTCCAAAAGTCAGAGATGCGGGCTCCAATCGACCAGGGATAACATTCACTTATCCTTTTTTTAATCTAAGCCGTTCTTGAACAACCTGTAGAACCTGAAATGACATCCTCATACAAAATCAATTTAAATATACTTACAAAACCAGGTGGATTTTCAAGAAACTAAAGACAGGGTTAATAATTAGACTATAAAAATTGATAAAGTAATAGAATCATTTTAAACATTATCATCTCCATAATCTTAGATAAATTTTAATAATTGTAAAAATAATAATGAATTATCAGAAGCGTTGAATTTAAAAATTTGAAGATGGTTAAATTTTTTTTAGTATAACTATTTTTAATATAACGTCTTAATTCTATTATAATCAACAAGAATAAATGATTTACTTAATAATTATAAAATAATATTTTATTAATACCTAGAAATGAATTTCTTTTTGTATTTCCAAAGTAATAATTTCGATAATATTTAAGTAAACAGTAAATTTTTGATGATAGTTAAACCTGTCATACCGTGAATTATTAAAAAAAGAGAAATTTTCTTACACTAACCCAATTGAATCTTTGAAAGTAAAAATAAATCATAAAAAATAAATCATAAAAGTAAAAGGATTAATAAGAGAATATTATAACATCAAATAGTTCAAAATAGTTTCACTGGGAGCGCGCATGTCAATTTCTCTACGATTCCCATATATTTATGTGATCTCTAAAATAGTACAGAAACATAATTTCAAAAAAAAAAAAATTATTACTAATTTTAACTAATATATTATTTCTATAACTCCATCAATAAAACCAAATTAATAAAATAAATATAATAATATAATAAAAAAAGAAATTTCGAATTTAATTCATTATTTTTATATTTTTTTTATATACCGCATAATACATATAATAATTATTTATCATTAATTTATTCCCCACTTATTCAAAAGTAGAGAGACAAGTAATAATATAATTTCACATTAGTAATTTAATAAATTTCCAACTGTTATGATAAAATCCCTATGAATGAGCCTATAACTTAGGCAACCTCCTAATCAACAGTTTCCAGTTTTTAGTGTTTTTTTTCACCAAGGTCTGTTTTTAAAATGCTTAAATTTTATACTATTATTTTGCAATAAGCCAATTAAACATAAAAATAAAAATATATATTAAGAGTTATTATTTTTCGAAATAAACAGAATTAATTTTTATGATTTATGTTGGTTCTAAAAACAAATTAGCCTCTTCACTTATATTTTCTCCTTTTGGATATGGGGTAGTCAGTCTGACGCATATACATCTATCATATAATTTACTCCCTGCCTAAAATTTTGATAGTTCAAATTTACACTATAAATATTTAATATTTATAATTTTTTTAAGTACAAAATGCTGATTTCCTACATAAATATATGGTATCAGTTTTTAATGGTGTATAATATGAGCCCTATATCCCCAAATCTAATAAATTGGCTTAAGCGATGTAATATTTAATAAAAATTAAATCAATATAAGTAATAATTTGAATTGAATAGTTTATTCACTCGACTTACTATTAAAATAAAGTAATTTTAATGTAAGAGAAAAAAAAACCATTAATTAATTTCCGAGAAATTCATGAAGATTATTATCCATTTTAAAAAATAATAAATAATGTTGTCAAATGAAAACGGATTTAGTTCATTTTTGTCATATTTTTAGGGGAGAAGATAATTTGAATCATATGTCAAATTTTCAAATAATACTTTTTATTCCTCCATTATCGAACTTGAATATTCATTTTTTTTTTATTCATACAGATTCGATCTTAAATATTGTATTGATGGCAGACGATTTCTCTATGATTAACTCCCATTCTCCTGGAGTAACCCAATGAACAAGAGTTCAAAGAAGAAAGACAATAGTCTCGATTTTACTATTCATCATCGATTTCCAATTATTGGTAATCATCACTGTTTAAAATTTTAAAAGCGAATTTAACATCGACTTCAAGCGACAAAAAAAAACAAAAATCATGAATATGCAAGACGAGAGATGATTTACTGTCACAAGGAAAAAAAAACAGGTGAAGGGTGAATCTCTGCATCAAACAAGAAAGAATCTCATTTGAATAAATTATTATTATTATTATTATTTTATTTTAATAATGATTTCATATTATTCATCAAAATTTATTCTACAAAATGAAATTATATTAATTACAAATATTAATTAATGTTCTGTGAAAATAATCATCAAAAGTTAGAAACCCCAGTATTTTTGGATAAAATTTTGTCAGTGCATAAAAATCTTAAATAATTTAAAACTAAAATAAATTACAGGAGGATATATTTAAAGAATATTATTTTTCTCTCAACAAATGATAATGTGTCAAATAATGGAGTGATTAGTGTTAGAAACAAACACAGCAGCATCCTTTTCTGGAATTTCAACCGATATCTATTTTCATGATAAAGAAATATTTTAGGAAAGATAAAATAAATCAGTGCTCTTAGAAGTACTACTTTAACTATCTAGTTTAATCATATATCTAGTTTTTATACGTTTTATACTAAAAAAAATTTAGAAGATGAAATTTTTGTAATATATGTAATTTACTCAAAAGAAATATTAAATAAATCTAGAGTGTCTCCACTCGGCTATCTCGCAATTTGAATTGGATTAATTAACATATATATTATATTTAAATTAAAATCAATTAATTAAATTATAAATTAAAATTAATAAATAATATTTATTAAACCAGCACGTGCTTAGTTCTTTGTTGATGACACCACGTCACGTGTTGGCGCGTGATTTGAAGTGTTAAAAGATTAATTCCGGTACTTTCGGAGATTCAATCAAGCTGAAATTCTATATATAGCAGTTTTATACTATTTTTAATCATATGAAAAACTATCAAACATATATCTTTATTTTTACGTTCACTTTAGGGGAAAAAAATCAAACAGTAGTGTAGGTAATGACCCTCTTCCGGATGAGCTACATTTCTCAAAAGTTGATAGAAAACTACGAATTTTGAATAATACCCGTGTTCCAAATTTCATTATTCTAGCTCAAGGCTACGGTGAGCAGGACACGTGGCTAGAATGGGAGAAATTAGAATGGCAAAAAATATATTGGTAGGGAGACCGAGTCGGAAACGTCCACTTGGAAGACCAAGCACACGGTGGGTGGATAATGTGGGAAAGGATGTGAGAGAGATGGGACTGGAAGGTTGTGGCTCAAAATAGGAGTACTTGGAGGGGTGTGGTTGCTGCGGCCAAGAACTTTCGAGTTCCGTAGTCACAGAGATATAGATACATACATACACAGACATTTTTCTCAACCTTAGTGAAAATGACTCAGGGACCTTCAAAACGTATAAAAACATCAAAATCTCGACATCGAAAATTTTCGGGATCGCAATACTATCTCTGGTGAAAGTAAAAATAAGTTTGAAGAAGTCATTTGTTTGATTTTTATTTAAAAATTGTCAGATGATGTAAGATGAGGGCAGATCAATAAAATGATTTAAACAACGATTCTAACCATTTCTATCTTTCCGTGTGACTCTAGTATTGATTTAAAAGCAAATAAGTGAAATGTAAGCCATTTCCTACTTAATAACAGAAGCATAAATAAAGATGTTTCCGACTGTAATCTTGGTATCACAAATGATTTAATTGGAACGTACTGAACATGTTCGTGAGTCAGTTAAAGTGATTTGTTGTCATTTAATTTTAGGTATACAGTAATTGAATATTTGATTTTTAGATTTACGATTAATTTAAAATGATTCCATTCATTTTCATTTCATTTTATTTAAGATAAGAATTTTTATTAAATGAACATTGCAATTTTAATTTAAACCAATCCAATCAGAAATAACCAGAGAGTGTGATTATTTTTGGGTATAACTATACTAATTTTATTTTTTAACAATAATTCAGTGTTATATTCAGAAAAAAAACATTAATAATCTATCTCATCAATCACCAATCAATTTAACTTCAAATTATAAAAAATGAGAATATTTTGTATAATTTAGTAAAATTGTCTAATAGGTTCAACAAATTCTTAAGGGCTACGAGGCCTGTTCAAAAGAAAAGGTTAATTTTGAATTATTTTGAAAAGTATTTATTTATTTATCAATATCCATTTTGTCCTCTTCAAAGTAATTCCCCTCAGATATAATGCAATTATGCCAGCGCTTCTTTCAATCGACGAAGCACTTCTGAAATGCGCTTTTCGGTATGGCCATCAGCTCGTTCTTCGATTCCGACTTTATCTCATCAATTAAGGCAAAACGCTTTTCTTTCATTGGTCTCTTCAGTTTTGGAAATAGGAAAAGGTTGCAGGGGGATAAATCTGGTGAATACGGTAGTTGGGCATGATTACATTTTCATGATGCAGAATGATTTGTTTTTCTACAATTCCGATTCAAACAACCGTATTGCTTCACGCAAACGTTACATAACTTCCTTGTAGTATTCCTTATTAACAGTACGACCTGTTTGCAAGAACTCATGATGCACCACGCCATTGTAATCGCACAAAACAGTGAGCATAACGTTTACATTTGATCGAACTTGGCGTGCTTTTTTAAAGCGCTTGTACCACTTATAAACATATTGTTGAGAGTATAGACTCGCCGAATGTCACAGTTAAAATTTTAAGTGCGTTAGAGCACTTTATTCCATTTATAACGCAAAATTTAAGATTCTTTGAACCATTTTTTTAAAGTAAAAAATCGAAGAACACACTACGTGACTTTTTCACTGTGTCAAAATAAACTACCAATCCAAAATGGCTGATAATGTCAATATATGAGAAACATATGTGTACCAACATAACGAAAAATAAAATTCGATAATCTAATGTACACATCCAGGGAAAATTCAAAATTCACCTTTTCTTTTTAACAGACCTCGAAGAAATAAATTCATAATCATTAGTGATCATTTGAAGAATATATGCACGATTTCTTAATTCTATTAGATAAATAAAGTTGTGTAAAATGTCCAAAATTGGTACATGGTACCTAAAAAAGTATAGAGTTAATACAAAATATAATATTATGTTTTTATTGTCCTAAATATTAGTATTTACATCTTTAGTAAAATCAATTTAAAGTTTTCTAAAGTAATTTTAATTGAAAAGGATTCGTTTCTTGTCATCTTAAAATTAGAAATTAATTAAAAAAAGAGCGTTGAGTAATAAAACACTTTTTAATAAGTGGATGGACATGTTAACCCTTTCTTAGAACAGAGCCAATATAGTCGCTTTATTTTCACCCTCCTCCCTACTCTTCTTTCCACCTTTACTCTCTCACTCTTTCCTTTTCCTCTTTAGCCATTCTTCTAATATTGATCTTCTTCGGACCAAAGTTTGTTCTCTCAAGAGCTCATTCCTAGTGCCAATGCGCAAGTCAAATAATTTTCCACCCCCTCCCCCCGCTTCCCACCACTTTCCCACAAGTGAAAGAACCTGTCATATTCTAAATAAACGGAGGGGGGTGAACTTAACTTGTCTGCTCACCTGAAACTCTAATAACTGTTTTTAAATGTTTCCACTCGATTATTCATAAACTTTGCCAATTGATATTAATTGAATGATTAATGGGGTGATTTCTAAATAGACAGCTCGTTAATAATATTTATTGTATTGGCTTTAATATTTATAAATTTTATTACGAAATTAATTTGCAATATGAATATTATCGTCAGATGAAAAACTATTTGAAGATTTTCCCATTCAGATAATCAGAACTATATATATTATTTAAATAAATGTCTGAATCTTCCACTATTAAAAAAAACAAAATAAAATAACAAGTAATTAATGGAATTTTAAATTTATATAAATAAATCAAAAAGTTCAAATAAATTTATAGATACTAAAATTTTATTCTTTATGTTTATAAGTAAAGTTTCACGTCAGAGTATTTGAGAACCACTGGATTAGATCAATAATCTTTTCTTTGTTCATAAAATAAATATTTGAAGATTGTAGCATTCAAGAAGGAATGGCAGTGCCAGTTCAGTAGGTACGATCAATTATAGATTATTTCTCTGCAATAAAACTATTGATTGGAATTTGTTTGATTATATGAAAGATAATGATTTAGTTTTAAATAGATTTTTTTAACTTATAAAAGACAGATTCCAGAAAAAAGTTTTCGTTCCTCATACCTAACTCTAATCTCCATTGAAACTCCATTTACGTAATTCTCCAGGGTGTTTTCTTAAATTGGATTTTCCACCCACAATAAATATATCCACTCTATTTTAATCCCACCACCAGATATTTCCATTTATACTTCCATTTACGTAAGTAAATACACATATTTTATTTAAAAGACTATTACCATTTAGAAATGAAAATATTTTTTAATCTCCCATAAATTCAGCAAGTACAAGAAAGACTTCAATTGGATGCAAATTTTAAAAATTAGAACTTGAATTTTATAAAAATGATTTTTTTAAAGTTGTTTATCTTAATCATCAACATAACAGTGATGTGGTTATATGAGAAGTATTATTAATATTTATTTTTATATATTTTTAATTTTAACAACATTGGCAGTTAAATAAAGTTGATACTCTTAATTTATGGATATATTTTCAAAAAGTGTATAGAGCCGTTTTCGCATGGGCACAGCCCACCAGTAATGACACTGATGATTCCATACCGTTAAGTTTCAAGTATTTTTAAAATAATTTAATATTTTAACACTTTGTACGCCGTGTCGGCCGCCGATGGCCGACACGGCGTACCTATCTTTGACTCTATTTTTCGGGCTGTCGGCGTTCCATATAAATTGCTATTCCACGTGACCGACGTGGCCCATAGTTACCTGGAGCTTGCCCTACGCGGTGCCATCTATAATATTTTTATATTCGGGTTGCAGCAGCCACCGGTGGCTGACACATAAAAAAGATTCCCCCAATATTAACTCAAAAAAAGAAAAAAAAATTTATTTACATATACTATCTATAATAATAAAAGCAAGTGTAATGTGTCTGTCTGTTTGTTTGTCTGTTTGTCTGACCGAGCTCTCCAGCAAAAACTATCGCACGCAGGGACCTGGAATTTTTTACACGGAAGCACAAAGGGGCTGGCCACCAGACCTCGAAGCCCGATTTTCGATTTTTTAATTAGAAAAATTTTAAAAAAATTATAAAGAATATTAATTAAAAATAGTTTAGTTACCATACTAGATCATAGAGGCGCTGGTGGCGATAATTTGGCGGTAATTTAAATTCTGAGCAATGTGCAGATAAAAATCTTTTTATATATCTATTGATATTTACAATATCTCAATTGATCTTATTGGCCTTTTAAACTTTGAAAACATTCACATTACGGCTATAATTTAATACTATTAATTTTTAAGATTATTTTAATTAAGAAAATTTGATCTCATAATTGGATTTTCACGTAAGATTTTAATATATAATATATTTTTTAATATTATTTTTATAGTAGTTTAGTGTTATGCTAATTTTATATTTTATTTTTATTTTGTTTACTCTGATTTTTTTTTAAATAAATTAATAATATTTAAAGTAGCATAAAAAAATTAATCGAGGCAGGAAAATTGATGGGGTTTGAAATTAATAGTGATAAGACAAAATAATTAGTATCAGAGAGAATAATATTTGCAAAGAATTTAAATCGAGGTTGCAATCGGGAAATTATTATCAAAGGGGATCAAAATTATTAAATTATAGGTCATAAAATAGAGAAGGCTGGGGCCGACAGGGCACATGGCTAGCATGGGAGAGGAAAATATATTGGTGGGAGTTCGATTGGAAAACGTCCGTTTGGAAGACCAATTGTGAACAGGGTGGACAATGTAGGAAGGAACGTGAGAGAGATAGAATAGGGTAGGAGTTAGATGGTTATAGCTCAAAATAGGGACACTCGGGGAGGGGTACAGGGGGCGGAGCCCCCGTCTAGATGTGAAGAGCGCCGAAGGCGCTCTGATCAGCTAGTATCAAATAAAACCTAAAAACACAAAATCTTTTTTGGACATTTTGCAAAAATCTTATTGACGTTCAAAGTATTAAATAAATACCAACAAATATAAAATATAAATAAAAAATAACATTTAAATATAAGAATAACAATAAAACATAACAATCTGTGTTACATAATGGAGAAGTATCAAGAACTTGAATATAACTATTATGTCCCCTTTAAGAATTTATAATTACAATGATATAAATAACTTAACTATATACTTTTATAAGATTATTAATATATTTATAAAGTCTTTTGATTTTTCATTTTTTCGTATTTTCTGTTCTTATCGCTTTAAATCTAATGAAAGTTATCAGATTGATTTTTTTTTTTCATGAATTATGACTTTTTTTTAGTTTTTTAGATGAAAGGGGTCAGAAGGCATTTTTATTTCATGATTTTTAGATAAATATATATTTTGAACTATGAATAAAGGTTAGGTCTTTATTTTTTGTAAAATTTTTGATTTTTCATTTTTTTTTTAAGAATAAAGAAATAAACAATATAAAATTTATATTGAATAAAAAAAAACAATGTTTTTTACTTCATTCTTTTTTATGAATATAAGAACTATCTCCTGTGTCTTGTTTATTATTTTCCATATATTGTTTACTTGAACAGGATGTTTAACTATTGATTGAGTTGGTTGTGTCTTGTTTTTCTTCAAATTTCGCCCTTCCTATTAGATTAGGGACTAACATTTACCTTAATGAGATTTCTATTGAGTTTACACGGTCTGCATTTGATTGTCACTTGATATTAATTGGTCAATTTAATACCTTCAAATGGATTCGTTTGACTCTGTTTTTATTTTCTCATCGACAATTACTAATATTCAAAAGGTAGTATAATGTATAGACAATAGGTAAACTTCAATTAGAGAGAATTTTTCATGAATATAATCATACACTTAAATGGGGCGCGCGCAAATGAAAGAAGGCATCTGGTTAGTACGTTAAAATTTATTTCATTATTTCCCCCCTACAACATCAGCATCATTTTTTTTTTTGTAGTTATATAAAGGTAAGAAAGTAATAGAGAAGAATAGATAACTGACCAGTCAGCACTTGAAAAGAAAGAGAGAGAGAGAGAAAATGATAAAAAAAGAACTTACAGAGAAAAAAAAATATTTAAAAGAATCTTACTTGCATCTGTTATTCTATAAAAGATAATAATTTAAATTAAATATTTTTTTTTTTTGTTTTTTTTTTATTTAACAATGAATGTACAAATTGAATCGACTAAAGACAAATCAAGCAATGAAAGTAAAAAATCTGGGGTGTCTCCAATCGACTATCTCGCACATTTAGAATTGGATTATTATTATATATTTAAATTAAATTATAAATTAAAATTAATAAATATAATATTTATTGCACCAGCGTGTGTTTGGCTCTTTGTTAATGACACCACATCACGTGCTGACGAGTGATTGGCAGTTAACGTGTTAAAAAATTTAAAAAATTAATTCTGGTACTTTCAGCGATTCAATCAGGTTGAAATTCTATATATAGCAGTTTTATACAATTTTTAATCATTTCAAAAATTATCAAACATATATCTTTATTTCTACGGTCACTTTAGAGGAAAAAATGAAAACCAAATGAGCTACATATCTCAAAAGTTGATAAAAAACTACGAATTTTGAATAATGCCCATGTACCAAATTTCATTATTCTAGCTAAAACCGTTTTTGCGTAATCTTGTCTACATACACACACACACACAGAGACATTAAACTTGTCTACATACACACACAGACATTTTTCTCAACCTTAGTGAAAATGACTCAGAGACCTTCAAAACTTATAAAAATATCAAAATCTCGACATCGATGATCGCAACACTGGCGAGATAGTAAAAAGAAGAATAATTCCTTTCAACAAATACTGTTCAGGAGAAGATAGAAAAATCTATGAAATGAAGAAATTTAATTTAATTTTATACACTAATGTTATATATTTATTTTATATAGTTTTAACAATAGAAATTAGAGTTTAAAGTTTTGTATACGGAAATTAAACAAATGATATTATAAATTACCTTCATATTAAGTTAATATAAATCGAAAGTTTTAAGAATTTGTTAGTTCTGCAAAATTACACGTATCGCACTGAAAATAATTTTTAATGGCGCACTCTATGTACAAAACTTGCAATAATAACTCTCTAATAGACTAATCATCTATTAAATTTGTATCTTCCAATTTATATGGCTGAATACTTCCAGTTGAGTCAATATAGGTTAAGATTTTATATAAATCAATATTACATATGTTTCAATAAATAATTTTGGTGTATGAGATTTAAAACCACCAAAATAAAGACATAAAAATATTTAATTCAATAAATCTTTTAATCCGTAAAGATGTGAAAATAATTCAGTATTTTAAATCAAAAGAAAAATAATTAAGAAAATGAATGATTCTTATTCATTTGATTTTATTTATAGTTATAAATCAGTGCTCTTGTTAAAGTTTACCGATATCGTTAAATTTATTGTTCAATTATTGTGATTTAATTTTGTTTTTAAAATGATAAGAAATTAGAAACTTAATAAGAAAATGGATTAAGTTGAATAAATTATCCAAGCATTGATTATATTTTCAAAATTGACTAATAAAGTAACTAAAAAAAGACATTAATTTAAAGTGGTGCAAGTTTATTCAAAAATTATTCAAACGAAAAATAATTGAAAATTAAAATTAGTTAATTATAATTTACTTTTATTATCTTATCTTATTATTTGGATTACTTTGTTATTTGTTTTTTTATATATTTTTATATTATTATTTAATTTTATATTAATAATATCATGAAGTTTAATTTTCTCAATTCTTCTGATGGTTTAACAACATAAATTGACATAAAACAAATATATTAAACAATTTGAAACATAAGAATGAAATGAAATGAAATTATTCTTATAAAGATGTAAGGTGCAGTGGGGTAAGTGCGTAAACGGTTATATTTCTCACAACATACTCACAACATACTGGAAAATACTTAGTTATCTACTTTATAACATTATGTACCATATTTCAGATAGATATCACCTACTTAGAGTGCGTTTCCCTTCTAATATATCACTCTTTTGAAATCACCCGAATAAATTATAACACGTGTAACTTGGTAGACTTGCAATAACAAATCTTAGTACTATAATAAATTTTGTGTTTTTGGATTTTGATTTTTGGTAAATAGATAATATATTGATTATATTTTATATAGAATATATTTTTATCTCTACATCTTTAAATTTATGAGTAAAAATACTCTTTTTAAAACACGCCTTATACATATCCTATCATGGGGCAAGTGCATACTATCATGTAGGGCAAGTGCGCTGTAGTTTGCTTGTCTCATATCACAATGCATTTCTCAATAAATACCAACTAGGAATAAACTTTTCTGATTTCTCTTGAAAGTATAGTAGTACAATCTTCAGGAAATAGAGAACCTTTTATTGAAGACTGCTAAATTTATTCCTCCAGAAACAGAAATTATTTTTGAAGATCTTCTAATGACAATGAGTTCTATTAAAAGCAATGCGCTTTCCTTTTGTTACAATTTGTTATATTAAACATATTTTTGAATATAATTGTATATTCCTATCAATACAAATTGGTAAGTAGTAACATAACAATTCAAATACTAAAACAAGATTATTATTTGTAAAATAAATAAACTTTTTATTAGTTAGTAGGAAAAAACGAAACATTTCCGGGGAAAAAAAAACAAATTATTATTATTATTATGCCGATACCGAAATCTTTATTTATTAATAAAAATAATCGTAATAAATATAAAATACAAATGTACATACATCCATTTGTCTTTTGTTATAATTGTTTTTCCTTTTCTTTCTTTCTTTCCCTTTAATTTTTACCGACCGACGATAGTAAAGGAGGTATTGTTCTTTGTAATTTTTCTATTTTTTGAGTTTTTTTTACAGTGAACTCTGGCAGAAGGAAGTTGCCATTGCCAAATTATTTTGTATTTAACTTTTTTGTATATATATATATATATATATATATATATAGTTATATATCTGCACGTGTAATAGAAATTGGCATAAATTATAACTGTCAATCAACTTTTAGACTTAAAATTCGATTTCACAAGCTTGGGTCTGTTTTAATTGCCATACCTGACACCTTGGTAAGAGTTCTATATAAAATAGTTCTTGAATAGGTAACAATAATAAAATACACTATGGCACTTGACCATTTGGAAAGGGAGTAATTTTCCTTACACCCTTCAAATTAACCCCTCTCCATCACCTGCTCCTTAACTTAAATTAATATAAATAAGCTGTCGTTGAGAGCGAGTAAGGTAAAGACCTAATTATATTTTTTGATAAATAAATAAATATTATTATTTATTTATTCAAGAAATATATATGCAATCATTCTGTATGTTATTTCAGTTCACCTTTTTGGGAGGTGACAAAAAATAGCAAAAAATTCCAAAAAGCAAACAAAAACAAAAAAAAAAAGCAAAACATATTTACATATTTACATAATAACTAACACTCTGTAATCAACGATCATAAATGTCTTTAATTGAGGGCACACATAATCACAGACTCAGAGTTTCAGTTTTCCATCTATTTAGATATATACAGTAAAGATAAACCAAAATAAGAAAAACAAAATACAAAAAAATGCCAAAAAAAAACAATACCTCCCTTACTATCGTCGGTCGGTAATAAATCGAAAATAATGTAAAAAAAACCACAAAGAAAGAAAAAAATAATAAAAAGGAATAACTAATCGTTACTCTAATATGAAGGATCTCAGTTTTCGGCGACATTTCCCTTGATTGCCTCTCGTTTCTAAAATGTTATTTTCTAAACAAGTAAAAGAAAATAATTATGTTTATGTTATATTTTGATGATTATATATTATATCTTACTATATTTTTTTTATTATTGAATTAAATTAAATTTTATATTTTGGCAAAACAACATTTAACTTTTTCGTAAAACTTTTACAATTTCCACAACAAATTTAGTATTTTTTATAATTTCCCGGTATTCCCGTCTTGTCCACACTTACCCCACTTCACCTTATATTTTTTAAATTAATTTTAGTTTTAAAAATCAATAATAAATATAATAATGAGTGTATACAGTTAAATTAATGAATTTAATATTCTTATTATATTATACATTATTATAAAATCATATAGTTTAATAAATTAAGCAACAATAAAGTTCAATTTAAATCGATGTTTCGATCTGGTAACGTCTGTTATCATGAAGTAAACCGGCTTATCTCGTTAAAAGTATTATGAAAAGGGATGAAAATTAAAAGATATAAAACAATTATTTTGCCGGTTTTATTATATAGGTGTGAGGCATGGTCTATGACCTTAGGAGACGAGAGTAGATTTAGAGTATTTGAACATCCCATGGGCCAAAGAAAGATGAGGTCACCGAGGAATGGCGGAGATTGCATAACGAGGAATTGCATTACGTCTCCAGACATAGTTAGGGTTATAAAATCGAGAATGCTTCGATGGACAGCGTACGTGGCTAGAATGGGAGAGAAAAGAATAGCGAAAAAATATACTGGGAAACGTTCACTTGGAAGACTAAGAACGCGGTGGGTGGACAATATAGGAAGGGACGTGAGAAAGTTGGGAGAAGGTAGGTTGGATGGTTATGACTTAGGATAGGAAAACTTGAAGAAATGTGGTTACTGCGGCTAAGAACTTTTGAGTTCCGTAGAGAACAATAAAATTGAGACAAAATTGAATTACCAGAAATTGACAAATAAAATAATTAATTGAATAAAAATAATATCAAACAAACTTTTATAGAAATAACTAGCTGCCCCGAGCGCCTTCGGCGCTCTCCGCACCTAGACGGGGGCTCCGCCCCCTGTACCCCCCCGAGTGGTACATAGTATTTGGTTAAGAGTAGTAAAAGGTTTTCATCCATTTTGTTTCAATCAGTATATTACATAAAACATTCATTTCTTTTTGTGTTCTTATTTAAAATATATTTTAATTATATATATTATTATTGTATATTATTGTATATGTTATATCTATCTATCTCTTTGACTCTAAGGAACTCGAAAGTACTTGGCCGCAGCAACCACATTTCTCCAAGTGTCCCTATCTTGAGCCCTTGCCCCATCTCTCTTACGTCCCTTCCTACGCGTCCTTGGTCTTCCAAGCGGACGTTTTCCAATCGGTCTCCGCACCGTTTTCCAATCCATTATCTTTTTCCTCCCCCATTCTAGCCACGTCTCCTGCCTATCGCAGCTTTTTCGCTTTTATAACCCTAACTATTTCTGAAGATGCATAGAGGTCATGCCATTCCTCGTTATGCAGTCTCCGCCATTCCCCGGTGACCTCACCTTTCTTTGGCCAATATATGCTGGAAAGAATACTCTGAATCTACTCTCATCTCCCAGGGTCATAGACCATGCGTCCCACCCATATAATACAACAGGCAGGCAAAATAATTGGTTTATATATTTTAATTTTGATTCCTTTTGATAATAATTTTGATGAGATAACCCTCTTTACTGCATGATAACAGGCGTTTCCCGATTTCTACCTCGATTTAAATTTTCTCAAATATTATTATCCTTCTACATATTCAAATTCTACATTTTGTATATTAAGATTTTGTTAATAAATATATTTTCTTATCACTATTAATTTCAATCTGAATTAGAAGAAAATTATAAATTGCCTCCTATTCCAGCCCATTTACCTATCCAGGCATCTTAATTTCGTAACACTCCGTTTTTTTTTAAATTTAAAATAGAAGGAGAAAAATAGTTTTAAATTATATTCGAATGGTCTATTATATTCTATATATGAGTATTTTTTTCTGAATTTAATACTAAGTTGATTTTCAAAATTTTCCATTCGTTATGCATATGATTGATTATATGTGTTAAAATTTAAAAAAATTCAAATATTCTAATTTTTAATTTTATATACAATTTAATATTATTTTTTATTAATATATCAAAAAAGAGAATTTATTAAAAATTAAAAATAAAAAAAGAAGCCTATTAATAAAAAAATATAAAAAAGACATAAATTTAAAACATCTCGTTTATATCATTTGTCTAAAAAACATATTTTAATTAACCAAGAAATCATTTTTGCACTTAAAATATATTTGTAATTAATAATTGAAACAAAAACAAAAATAATATAATTTAGTCATTTTAATTGACGATTAGAAAATATTTTTGTATTCATAAAAGTTTAAAAATAATATATTCTGTTTTTTTAAGCTTTCATTTTCAAATAGAAAAGAAGAAATATTCAAATATATATAAAGAATATAAATATATAAGGAATTAAGTTAAATATGATCTAAATATTTTATTAAATAAATTTAAATGACAACTTTTAGAATAAATTATTTAATTTAATTGATATTTGAATATTAGAATTTAAAATAAAAAGTGAAATATTATAATAATTTTTAAATTCTGAGCACAGAGCATCCAGCTGCAATATGCAGACAAAAACCTTTTTTATATATATACATAGATAGTTGACGCTAGGGATGGCAATATGGGTTTTTCCAAGAAGGAAGAGAAAGTTAATATCATTTTAGATGAATGAATGGATGAAAATTCAAATTTTATATATAGTTTTTTATATTTGTTTATTTATTCACAAAAAATTAATTGACATAATTATTAAATTAATAAAATAATATTTAATATTAAAATTTAATAAAATAAAATTTAATATTAAAATTTAATAAAATAAAATTTAATATTAAAATTTAATAAAATACAATTTAATAATAAAATTAATTTAATATAATAAAATAATTTAATAAAATATTAAAATAATAAAAATTAATAAATTTGTAAAAAAAATATATAATAAAAAAAAAAAAAAAAAAAATGTGCCTTTGCGAGTTTGGAACTGAGGGATGCAAAGCATAATTTAACGCCTTAGACCGTTCAGCCATGAACCAGTATTGTTTGGAAGCTTCTTATAAGGGTATATATAAGATTTCAAATTTTCGCCACCAGCGCCTCTATGAGCTAGTATGGTAACTAAACTATTTTTAATTAATTAGCATTTCCTGGACACACCTTACCAATTAGCGGTTTTCTAAAGGAAGTCTGACATGCCCTGAGACCTACTGAATATACATAAAAAATTTCATAAGAATCGGTCAAGCCGTTTCGGAGGAGTATGATTTCAAAGTTTTGTGACACGAGAATTTTATATATAAGATATTCAACAAATTACATTAATTAAATTAATTATAAATATTATATAAAGTGTCAAGTTTATCACCAGATAGAGATATAGATCTGTGAACATGAGTATGAAATTTAATTTGCACAAGTTGACAAAAATATTAATATATAAAGGCGATACAATCTAATAAGAAAATTGTCAATTCAATATACAAATTGAAAGTTATTAATCTAATACAATAAAAAATAAGTTGACCTGTGGCCAGGTCCGAACCGACCGACGGTTTGAAATAAATTAATTTCCAGCTACAGAAACAATTTCAAATAATTTTAATATATCTATTAATGTAATAAAAAACAGATATGGATACATAAATAATAAATATAAACATTTTTAATTTTATTTTATTTATAATATATATGCAAGACCAGGCTGTGACGTCATGAATGGCTGGATGACGTCATATAATTTTAAATCAAGAAAAAACTAATAAATATGATTTTTCTCGAGGATAAAACCAATACAAAGTGCATGATTCGTGGTGATATATAAAAAAATCTCCTTTGGTGTGAAAATAACCCTTTCCTTCCTATCGTCGATCGCTAATACTACCACTTCCGGTTCACGGATTTGCACCAAAAGTTGATCAATTCATCCCACTGATGCATTAAGTAAATATACCAAATTTCATCAAAATCGGTTGAGCCGTTCAGGCTGTACACATCTTACGGACGGACAGACGGACGGACAGACATCATGCTAAAAATACTTTTTTCTGTTTAGAAAATGCATGATTCGTGGAGATATGTAAAAATCTCCACATGTGAAATTTGGTGTGAAAACAATACCTCCCTTACTATCGTCGGTCGGTAAATATAAGCAATATAAAAAATAAAGAAAAAATAAAAAAAATAATTGAAAAATCTCTTTACTTGCCAACCTCCTTCCTCTAGGATGATGACTTATTTAAATAAATATATTAAATAATAATTATCATAAATTAGATTATTATATCCCTGATCATAACAACTAATAAAAAAAATGTTTAGCCTATGACTGGGGTCGGCAAACTACAGCCCGCGGGCCAAATCCGGCCGGCCCTCTATTTTTATCCGGCCCGCGGATACTATTGTCATTTTTTATGCAAATGCAGAAGAAATTTTCATATTTCAAAATCTGTTTCAGTCTACGATTGACGAACTTCTGTCAGAACTTCAGTTAAAAGTCATTGATCTGCAAAATGATGACACACTAAAAACGAAGTTCAAAGGTATGGATTTAACACAATTCTATGAATATCTTTCCGAGAATGAATACGGTTAATTAAAATCATATACACGAGCGTTTATTTCTGTATTTGGAAGTATATACCAATGTGAAAAGACATTTTCGAAAATGAAGTATACAAAATCGCAATACAGATGATTATTAACAGATGACCATTTGCAAACAACTTAAGAAGTATTAACTTTGTACCCAATTATGATGAAATAATATCTCAAAAAATAAACAATTACATTCATCACATTAATGGAAAATTAATTAATTAATTTAAATTTTTTGATAAGATTTTTCGTTAAGACAGTAAAATATATATTTTAACATGTCTGGCCCCCAGATCTTGAAAATTTTTATATTTGACCCTTGCTACATATATATTTTACTAAATATTTAATAATTTTATCTTTTATTGTCAATCGATGAGTAAAAAATAAAAATTTATTAAATTTATTAAAAAATTGTATTAAAATTCTAAGAAATTTTCGTGTATGCTATATGTAAGTTTTATTCAAATAAAATTCAACATATGTGTGAATAAATAAAGGTCGTTTTCTTTTATATTGTTTGATCTATTTCGATAGTTCTGTGATTGTGCTGTGTAAAGGGAAACGCCGCCGATGATTCATCTCATCTTCGTCGACAGAGTGCATAGAATATGCGGCGCGTGATTCACCCTTCGTGCTTGTCGAGGCAGGTACCTGGGCGTCCAAGGTGGGAGACAGACTGACGGCAATTGCGTATCATTTTGCCATATCATAGGAAATAATCATATCTTGGAAATCTTCCGGATTGAAGATAACGAGAAAATAAATAAATAATACTGAATTTATAGAAAGATATACTTCCCTTTTCAGCAATTTATTACGATATTAAAAAAATAATTTTAATTAATAATTAAAAATTCAAATACTTTGAATATTTACTAAATAAGTATTTATTATTTGAAAGCCTTATTTATAAACAAAAACTAACTAAACTAAACTGACTAAAGAAGCTCATTACTTTAATTTATCACCTTAAATTTTACACCTTTATTTTAATATTAACATTAATAATTAAATTCGGTTATATTTCACCATCTTCTTCTTCAAAATAAATTAATTCGTCTTAATATTAAAGATAATTTCATTTGACTCTGATAAACAGATTTTGATCGTTTGATCGTTTGATTTTTAGAAAATTGCAAAAAAAAAACTTTAAAATCAATGATGTGAAGTAGCACATTCATGATGGAGAAAAAGTTTCTATTACTTAAATACGAAATTTTTCAGCATTAAATTTGTAATAATATTTTATTAATGTTTGATATGAAAATTAAAATTCGAAAACTTTTATTTTAAGAATAGTCATTCCTTAATCTTGTTAACATTTTCTATTTATATATAAGTATCTATCATCTCTGTGAGTCTAAGGAACTCAAAAGTTCTTGGTCACAGCAACCACATTTCTCCAAACATCCCTATTCTAAACTACACTCAATCAACTCGTAGCCTCTCCGATCTCTCTTACGTCCCTTCCTACATTGTCTACCCACCGCGTCCTTGGTTCTCCAAGCAGACGTTTCCCAATCGGTCTCCCGATAAATAGACTTTTCATAATAATAATAATAATAATATCCATTAAATTATAAATTAAGTTTTACTTATTATTATTCTAAATATATATATTCAAATGGATCTTGAAGATAATTTAAAATTTTACAATTACAATCTGGTCAGATCAAATTTTTTATGTGAGTCATGAATTTTCTAATAGTAATATTCTATTCAATTTATGACAATCGACAAATAATGTCTCTTTAATATTTCCAATTTCGCTTATTTTTAAAATTAACAAATAGTTTTAAAAATAGTTAAATTAATTAAAATAGTTAATTCTATCTATCTATCTCTGAGGATCTAGGGAACTTAAAAGTTCTTGACCACAGCAACCAGATTTCTCCAAGTGTCCCCATACTGAACCACAACCATCCAACTCGTACCCTCTCCCATCTCCCTGACGTCTCTTCCTACATTGTCTACCCACCGCGTCCTTGGTCTTCCAAGCGGGGGTTTCCCAATCGGTCTCCCCATAAATAGACTTTTCAGTCAGTCTGAAAATTCTTTCTACTTTATAAATATATTATGTATATATATTATGTATATAATAGTATAAAAATCCTATTCTGTTCAAGATGGATAATTAATTAATTTAAATTTGTCTTGTTTTTTTTTTGAAATTTATTCTTCAAATATTTTTATTAGAAATTGTAATCCTTATTTTCAAAAAATTGTAAATATTCTATCTAAATAAAATGTATGTAAACGTTCTTAAAAACGTACAAGTTTTATATAAAAACATTATTATATACATATGTATAAATATTTAGAAAAAAACTAAATATGATGATCTAGTAAAGTTGAAATATAATAAATCTAACGAGATAATAATGGAGTTAGCACAAAGGTTAATTGAGAGAAATAAAAGATCAGTGTGACACCCAACAGATGCTCACATTCAGCCTCCCCCCGCCAAATTTCTAAAATTAACCTTGAAAATCCACTATACAATAGTAGTTTGCTATTTATAAAAACTAAATAATATCTGAAAAAAATTTGAATATAAAAGTAAAAAATAGATAAAAATAAAAAAAAACTATTTAGTGATTAAATATTAAAAAAAACTTACAAAAAGAACTAAAAATATTATTTAGTGGACCACATGTTATCATCTTTTCTATTCAAGCAATTGCTATACGGATGTAATAAATTCTTACTTCACAGTCTCTCTCTCTCTCTCTCTCTCTTTAATAAGGGTTAGAAATAATTTTTTCCTGAAACAGATGGCAGGTAGAGTGAGGAACAGAGGTGTACCCCAGCAGCCATTTAATTGAATAAACAGGAAGAAAAAAAAGTGGAATAAACTAAAATTGTTCTTAAAAATTTTTTAAATCTTTTTTTAAATGCATTTAAAATGGTAGGTGGTACCCTAATTAAATTAAAATTAGACGAAGAATATTTAATAATAAAAAAATTATAGGGATATTAAGAAATTGGTTAATTATACTATTTTTAATGATGCAGTTAAAGAGTTAATTATATAGATTTTAGTTATTTGGTAAATGAATCTAAAGTAATACATCATTAAATATAATAATATTTTCAACCACCTCCGTTATTTATTTAGATCCATATTGGAGAAGTATTTAATTTAATTTAATTTATATATTATTTTCCTATTTATTTGATGTTTTATTCTAAAAATAAAAATGTTTTTTTATTTTTTGTAAACAATTCTGATTGAAATTTATTCGTAGTATTAAATATTTTGTTTCTTTTTAAATTATTAAAAAGAAATTAGAATTTTATTTCCTATTCTTAAATCATCAGTCCTAGATCCAACGTTAAACCGTGCATAGTGAAATTCAGTGTAATAAATAAAAAATCTACTATAAGGGGTATTTTTGAAAAAAATAGAAGTACTTATTAGCCAATTTAAACAAAAAATTCGATAACAATTTTTTGAAAGGAAAAAGAAAAAAAAACAGAAAACAAAATAGACATGAAAACATGAAAAAAATAAATAAAAACATTATTAGCCATTCTTCAAGTGAGAATAAACAATAAATAAATAAAAAAATGAATCACAACTTTCACCTAACACCCTAATATTAACTACACTGATTTGCTATTTTAATTTGTAAATCGGTATCGTTGACAGAGAATTTGAATTATATTGTTATATTGGGAAAAATTTAAAATCCATGATGTAAAGTAGTACTGATTTCATCGAAAAAGTTGCTTTACTAGCCCGAGTGTTTGCCTTAATTAAGTGTATACCTTAATTAAGACATTTCAGTTTTGAATACCTTTTTACCGACCGACGATAGTAAGGGAGGTATTATTTTCACACCAAATTTCACATGTGGAGATTTTTACATATCTCCACGAATCATGCATATTCTTAACAGGAAAAAGTATTTTTAGCATGATGTCTGTCCGTCCGTCCGTCCGTCTGTCCGTATAGATGTGTACAGCCTGAACGGCTCAACCGATTTTGATGAAATTTGGTATATTTACTTAATGCATCAGTGCGATGAATTGATCAACTTTTGGTGCAAATCCGGAAACCGGAAATGGTAGTATTAGCGATCGACGATAGGAAGGGAAGGGTTATTTTCACACCAAATTTCACATGAGGAGATTTTTTTACATATCACCACGAATGTATTGGTTTTATCCTCGGGAAACATCATCTTCATTATGTTTTTCTTAATTTAAAATTATATGTCGTCACCCAGCCCTTCATGACGTCACAGCCTCCGTATTATGATCACGGGCAACGCCGGCTACTTCAGCTATATATTATAAATAAAATAAAATTAAAAATATTTATGTTCTATCCATATCTGTTTTTTATTACATTAATTAGATATATTAAAATTATTTGAAATTGTTTCTGTAGCTGGAAATTAATTTATTTCAAACCGTCGGTCGGTTCGGACCTGGCCACAGGTCAACTTATTATTCTTGAGCTATTATGTTGGCAGATTCATAACATGAAATAAATTTCAACCTTTAAACGTATATTTTTATTGAAAACGCAAATTCGAATACACCAATACTTCGTTTTGAGTCGTTTAATTTTGCATTTTTTTGAAATTGCGCCGATGCTTAATTAGTACTAATTTACACTGTGCGTCGTTATATTTTCTAGGTTGCGTTGTTTCGATTTCTTTTTTTTTATGAAATTTTCTTTTTTTTTCTCTTGAAGGATATTCCAGAATTTACATCAAGGTGAAATGTTTTGTGGAAAATTAAGTGAAATGTTAAGTTAAAAATTAAATACAATGAGTAACAAAACAATATTTAAAAAATTTATGTTTACTACTGTGATTACTGCAAATTTTGTAAACAGTATTTTGTAGTTTTAATTAATTTATTATTATCTATTTTATTTATTGATTTTAATTTATTTTTAAATTTATATTAATTTTTTTTTTTTGAATATATGTAATAAAATTTTATATTATTTCTGTTTTTTAAATGTTTACTTTGTTCAATTTTCTTTTTAATAAGTAGTATTTTCGTAACCCTAGGATCTTTCTTTGATCTTTACATTGTTTGCAATAGAAAATCAAATTCACTTTGCGTCGTTTCAATTTGCGGCGTGGAACGTGGCCCCGGCACAAAGTGAGGTATTGGTGTATTTCTATGATCCCAATACTTCCCCTTACTACATATAGATATTCGTATAGGTAGATGGAAATAATAAGATATAATAATATAATATAATAAAATAATAAGATAATAATATGATCAGGTTATAAGATTATTCAATTTTAAAAGATTTGACTATAATAATTACAATTATAATATGTAAAGCAATACATTTCATTTATGTTTTAAACCATTTAATTATAAAGTAACAACTTTTGTAAAAACATAATTTTTTTTAAATAATTAAAATTAAACTATACTTTTATAATTTAGTTTATGTATAATTAAACAATTTTCTCGGCAATTTGCCATTTTAGTTTTTTTTAAAAATTTTATTTAATTCATGTAAATTTATTTGTTTTTAATTTTTATTCATTAATTCTTTATAAAGATATTATTTTAAATATATAAGTAATTAACATAAAAATTAAAGTAAATTTATCCTATTAAGCATAATACAAATCTCACTTATATTTAATAATACGATTATTTATTTATTAACTACTATATTAATCAGAAAAGGAAAACATTTGGGAAAACTTTTTATTTGGTTAAGAAGTATTTAGTAAGTATTATGAATTTCAATAAACAAAAAAAAATAAATAAATCTGGAGTGTCTCCACTCGACTATCTCGACAATTTGAATTGGATTAATTAACCTATATTATATTTAAATTAAATTTAATTAATTAAATTATAAATTAAAATTAATAAATAATATTTATTAAACCATCGCATGTTGATGGCACCACGTCAAGTGTTGGCGCATAGATTTGCAGTGTTAAAAAATTAATTCCTGTACTTTCAGCGACTTAATCAAAATGAAATTCTATATATAGCAGTTTTATACAATTTTTAATCATGTGAATAACTATCAAATATATATCATTATTTTTACGGCCACTTTAGGGGGAAAAAATCAAAACGTGGTGTAGGTAATGACCCTCTTTCAAATGAGCTACATTTCTCAAAAATTGATAGAAAACTATGAATTTTGAATAATACCCGTATACCAAATTTCATTATTCTAGCTCAAACCGTTTTTGCGTAATCTTGTCTGGCGAGATAGTAAAAACAGAAAAGTAATTTTTAAATAAATAAATAAATAAATATAAATTTATCTTAAAGAAGATATTTTCTATAATAAATATTTTATAAATGATTGATATTGCTAATAAATACTCTTTAAATTCAAAACAATTTGTTTTTTTTTATTTTTTGTTTCTAATTTAGACTCATAAATTTTTCTCGTTTGTTCTTTTCTCTAGTATGATGCAACCATTATAAATCAATCCTTATCTAATCCTATTTTCTTTTATTAATTCTTTGAAGAAACTATCTATCTCTGATAAGGTTCCCTGTCAAAAATAAATGGCACATTCAAGATTCTTGTATCATTTCTATAAGAAACTAGATAGAATTTTACATAAATGTATTAACTTATTAATTAATCATCTTCATAAATTATTCAGTAGAATATTGATTTTAAAGAGTGGCTAAAATTAAAAAGAATTAAATAAATATAAATTTCCATTATTCTAAAAATTTGCTATTTTTGTTTAATCTTATCTTTTAACTTTAGCTTAAACTTTTTTTTTAATTCGCTTTTTATTTTTTTAAAAAATATTTTATAATAATAATAAATTTTCAATATTTTATTTGTTTATTTTAAAAAATAATTTTCATAGTTATTTTTGAATAAATTTATTTATACTAATACAAAATTTATTTATTGTATTTAATTAAAATATAGAATCATAAAAATTTTCGAGAACCTTGGAATAAATATTTATAGTCAAATTAAATTTCGAATTAATATTAGTAATAAAATAATGTTTAATAGTATATATATTGAAATCTACTCTATTCTTAACCTACAACTTTATGAAATCAAAATCATTTTAAAAAAATTAAAATTGGTTCTATAAAGATAATTGCAGGACATATTGATTTTTAATTTTTCCGATTATACATCAAATATTAATGACTTTGAGAAAATTATTAATAATTATCAAAAAATATATATAATTTTTTTATATCTCTTTCCAAGTTTGATCTCAATAAGATTTTAATCGTCTCTTAACATTCAATAACTCCCTCTAGGGAGATAATTCATTACTAGACAATCTATAAACAACAACATTAAAAAATTGTTTGTCGATTATTTTATATTGTTGCGAACATCATTATAGATTTTAAGTTTCCTAATAACACAAACAATTTTAATTTACATTACTTAAACTAATATTTTTTATTGGCCTTTCGGGATTAAAGGACATTTTAATCATCCTTCTCATTTATATTAGAATATCATAATTCAATTAAATTTTCAAATAAGTGTCCCATTCAATTCTCCAATCGTAAGTTTGGCGGACCAAAACTATTAATAATACAATTTAAATAAATATACAGGGTTATTCAAAAATAAAGAGCAGATTGCAATAATGTATTTCTTCCAAATTACAAAAAATGGAAACATGATACTAACGTTAATGGATAGAGAAAAGTTTACAATTTATTATTAGTACGGGTAAAAGTTTCAATCTTCCAAGACTTGTTGTACATATGGTGGGATCAGCAAGGTGTAGTGTATTACGAGCTGCTAAAATCTGATGAAAAGGTAACTGCAGATGTCTACCGAAGTCAACATGAACAAATTGAACAATGAATGTAAAAAAGACCAGCAATAACGAGTAACAGACGCAAGTCATCCTCTTGCATGACAATACTCGGCCACACGTTGCAAGAGTTGTGAAGGATACACTGTTGCCTCTCGAATGAGAAGTTCTGCCGCACCCAGTGTACTCACCAGACAGCTCCTTCTGATTACCACTTGTTCAGATTGTTGCAGTATGGCTTTGTTGGTACAAAGTTTCGAAATGCTGAAGAAGTGCGAAAAAGAAATCTATGATTGGATCATCATCGTTCTTTCGACAAAGTGTCGCCATGCTGCAAGAAAGATGAGTTAAAGTTGTGGAAAATGATGCAAAATATTTGGATTAATATATATTGTACCAATATTACTGAATAAATGCCTTTTTAAAGTGAAAAAATGATAAGAATAATTGCAAGATAATATATTTACCAATGAATTCCATTCTCGTCTCTAATCTGAACCAATTTCATTCTATTCACATTTTCCTCCACTTCCTTTTTGTTCCTTTATATTATCAGTCCACTCTGATTCTTAGTCATTTTTCAATTAATTTTTTTAATATACTCAAATACTCTAATACCATTCTCATCATTTAAAGTCATAGACCACGCCTCATGTATATATATAATATGAGAGGGAATTTTAAAAAATTAATTTGTATATATTAATAAATAATAAAATCAAATAAAGTTTAATTTTTTTTTTATAACTTTGAAAAGAGACAATTTTTTCATTCGTAAATTTGTTTATAAAAAACATAGAGTGAAATATTATTTTTTTATTTTTAATGATAGTATTTAAATATATACGTTTGTTAATATTCATTTATAAAAAATGAGTAAATTTCTTTATATAAAGAGATTTACTAGTATATGTAATCATTAATCTTATTAAGTAGGTTTATGTTGACATTTGCTCCGAGTGTTACGGAATAGAACCAGCCACTGGACAAAAGGGACATTGACAGGCTAAGGAGTCGCTTGAGGACCCGCAGACCCATCATCATCGGCATCGACGACCGCGACATTGCAATGGGGCGTGGTCCACCTCGCGGAAGACAAAGCACGACCCGTAATCGGACACTCGGAAGCAACCTATACTACACTCTTCTTAATAAATATAATAAATATGAAATGTTACATAGAGTTGTTACCGCAGTCAAGCATACCGTCCAGCATTTCCTACCTGGAAGAGATATTATCAGAACTAATAACTGATTGGAATATAATTGAGAGAAAATAATCATAAAAAAGAAAACGACAAGAACGGAGACATCGAATTGGTGTATCCAATCTATTGCTTTGGCGCTGAACCGAAACTAATAAAAGAGCCTGGCACGTGGTCAAATTATCTACTCAGTGACTGAACGGGAGTATCAAATGAATACCTGTCGAACTTAAATATGATAATCAACTCAGACAGAAAGGACATGGATAAGTCATTGGAGAATGAGGAAGAATTTATCTATCCATATTACTCCTATTTCATCATAAGACTTGAAGAATTAAGAGACAATTTTTAAATATTTTTTTATTTATTTTACTTGGTATATAGAAAAATTAATTATTTTTTCATTTATTCATTTAAGTCTCTGAAACATTTGAATAACTTTATTTTATATTCTTTGAGATTTTCTCATTTTATTTAATATTCAAAGACAGGTTTATATATAAATATACATATATTTATTTTTTCCAATTATAACTATTATATTAGTAGTGAGTTCTTTGATCCAATCTGAAGTAAAATTAATGATAATTTTGAAATTATGGTTTTCTACAAAGTGCTTTTTCTACAAACTTGGCTTTGTATCCATAAGATTTAATTTATATAATATATTTCAAAATATGGGTAGTTAAAAAAATTATTTAAATTTAAAATATTAATAAAATTGATAATAAAAACTAAAATGATAATATAGACACAACACACACAACAAATTAAACAAGTAGTAAGTAGTTGGAATTTAAATGAGAAAATTGTATTTTCAAACAAAATTTTGTTATTAATTCATCTAACTGATTTATAAATTCAAAATGAGTCAAATTTTCTTAATTCTGAGTTATCTCCATTGAATTTCTATTCTTTCCAAAGTTTCTCACATTACACTCATCAGCCATTTATCAGATGTTTTCCATATGGTTGAATTATAATCATATTTAACAGTAGACTTTTTTTTATTCAATCGGACTACATGTCCTGTTCTCTTTGATTTTGTGCTTCTAATATTCTTTGGAAATGGATCGAAGTCATCCAAATTCCTCTTTAACCACAATTCGCCAATTCCCTCAGCTCTCATGTTTTTTCGATTCATAAATATTACTTAAGACCAATTTTATTTTCATAAACCCTGAATCTATTCTATTCTAAAAAGGCATGAACAAAGCATATTCAATTACCAATATACATATATATAGTACCTGGTTCACCGAGCCACAGCTCGGAACTTTAAAAAAATTATTCCTTAAGACCTATGAGTAAGTTTATTAATTAAAATAAATAAACGACAAAATATAAGAAACAATTTCAAATAATTTAAAGCAACATAAATTAAAAAAAATAGTCATACGCCCTTAAACGTACGTATTAATGCACAGAAAGGCAGAAAAGTATGGCCTGTGGATACAACATAATATATATTTCGTAATTTGATTGCAAAATATTGTTTAAATAAATATTTTTAATTTGATTTGATTTATAATGTTTTGTATTTAAGGAATCGCTGTCCGGCTTTGTCCGGCGCCATTTTTTTATTATTATAATTCCTATTTTAAATTAAGAAAAAACTAATAAGGATGATTTTTCTCGAGGTTGAAACCAATACAGATCGATTTTTCTTTATAAAAATTATCTATGGTGTGAATTTCAAAAAAAATCCATCAAGCGGTTTAATATTTCAAAAAAACAAATATACATATATATATATATTTACGTTGCTAGTATAAGATATATATTATAAAAGTAAATCATATTTTTTTATTAATTGAAAATATATCCAATTAATTTTTAGAGTTATTATGCGGATCTAAAAGGAAAAAAGTTTGATATATTTAATTTTTATATAATTTACTTGATTTTGATAAATCGAATTCAGAAAATAATATTTTATATTTATAGATGAATTGGTTTTTATCTCGGCAGATGATTAAAATGAAGAAAATTCCATGATGAAAATGGCAAACACTCCTTTTCTAACTATCAGCTAATTTTTTTCAATATCAAGCTCGGCAATTTGCAGCGCCATTGTCCATTTCGCGTTTCCCTTAATAAGATTAATGATTGCAAATAAGCCGATGACCTGGGAATGTGGCTGACGTGCTACTCTACACAATACACAACTCAAATGCGCAGGTTGCCAATTTGCTTAACATCCAATGGAGGTACTCAAGTGTCGAATGCCAGGGAGGTTGAATACATCCTCCTCTACCTTAGCCAATTGGCAACAGGGAAGAATTAGTCAATTTCTAATTACAATAGCTATTAAAAATTCAAATAATAGGAGAAAAAATGTATTTATTTTATTTATTTTATAATTATTTGTATCATGATTTAATCTTTTGTGGAGAAAAGAAATCCCCTCTTCGTTCAATTCCCAAATGGAGCAACAGTTTTAATGGAGAAAATTTAAGATTTACATTTAATTATAATAAGAGGCAAAGAAGAACAATGTATGGTAGATTTAAAATACGGTCAATCAATTCATTAATTAATTCATCATTTAACTAACCGTACACATAAGATATCGCTATATAACAACAAAATAATATTCAATATTTCATGCAACAAATTATAGTGAAAAAATAAAATAAAAATATAGATAAAGAAATAAATGACAAAAATATAAAAATATATAGAAATAGGATATCTTCTAAAAAAATATAAAAAAAATCTGGAGTGTCTCCACTCGACTATCTCGCAAATTTGAATTGGATTAAATAACATATATTAATTTAAATTAAATTAAATTAATTAAATTATAAATTAAAATTAATAAATAATATTTATTGAACCAGCGCATGTTTGGCACTTTTTGATGGCACCACGTCACGTGTTGGCGAGTAAGATTTACAGTGTTAAAAAATTAATTCTGGTACTTTCAGCTATTCAATCATGCTGAAATTCTATATATAGCAGTTTTATACAATTATTAATCATGTGAAAAATTATCAAACATATAACTTTATTTTTACGGTCACTTTAGAAGAAAAAAAATCAAAACGTTGTAGGTAATGACCCTCTTCCGGTTGAGCTACATTTCTCAAAAGTTGATAGAAAACTATGAATTTTGAATAATGCCCATGTACCAAATTTCATCATTCTAGCTCAAACAGTTTTTGCGTAATCTTGGTTAGACACATACACATACACAGACATTTTCCCCAACCTTAGTGAAAATGATTCACGAACCTTCAAAACGTATAAAAACATCAAAATCTCAACATCGAAAATTTTCGTGATCGCAATACTATCTCTGGCGAGATAGTAAAAATATGAGGTGTGCCCAGGCAGAGAACCGATCGATGATTTGAAATAAATTAATTTCCAAACAAAATTATATATACGAGGTGTGTCTAAAAAGTTCGGTGAATGGTATGATAAAAACAAAAGCAGGACACCAGATAACACTACTTTCTGTGTCTTTGCTAATACCCGATTCTTCGGCTATTAGTCGCAGAGTCAATCGCAGATCTTTTGTTAGCAACTCTCGTACAAGTTCAGTGTTTTCTGGTGTCCTGCTTGTGGATTGCCGGCCTGAATCAAGACTTCTCCAACAGTTTTCAAGCGTTATATGAACGTTGTCAGAAGTGTGTTGTTGCTAATGGAGAGTATTTTGAAGGTTAATAAAGGTATTTCCAATTAACATTCTCTTTTTAATATTTTTATCATACCATTCACCGAACTTTTTAGACACATCTCTATATACTCGTATATATGTAGGTATATATAAAATTTCAAAAAAAATATTTTTAAAACTTGAATTAAAATGACTAAATTATATTATCTTGGTTTTTATTTTTAGTTTAATTACTCAATTATTAATTACTACTATATTTAAAGTGAAATATTTTGAGACAATGAATATAAAATTAATAGTTTGTAAACTACCACTTCCGGTTTCCAGATATACCCCAAAAATTGATGAATTCATGCTAGTGATGCATTAAGTAAATATACCAAATTTTATCAAAATCCGTTGAGGCGCTCAATTTAATATTTTTTTCATCAATTATAAATTATTTACATTAGCAAAATGCCATTAATTATTTATAAATATGTAAATAACTATAATAGTATTGGTTGGTTAGAATATAATATTTAAAATTGAAAAGCCAGTAAGACGTAAAGATAAGAAATACAAATTTCATATCTTTATTTTCTTCAAAACGTCGACGCTTCGGTCTCTGATGACTCATTTCAGGACCATCAAAATGAAAAGAGATTCAAATATTTAAACAAATCTATCTTGAACACAATAACCACATTCCTAGAATCGTTTTTATCCTGGTCCACCCACCGCCGTCCAATTTCCAATCTCTTTTATTTTTAATTATATTCATTTCACATTTTTTTCTACTCACTAGTCTTCCAATTGGTTTTCCCATAAAGAAACGTTTTATCAATTTTCCTTCTCTCATTTGAACTAATGCCTTTCTTATCTTTCTCTGTAAATAATTGAATGTTAATATTTTTTATTCTTAAATAGGTTATGATAATTATCCTCCACTATTAATATATAATGTATTTCAATTTTAACTAAAAAAAATTATATATAAAATTTTAATAATATTTTATTAACATAAGTTATATAATAAATAAAACGATTCTAGAACATTTGAAGCAATATTTCCAATTATTTATAAGAGTTTATTTATTTATTTTATAATACATATAATTATTTACAAAAATACTAAAAATATAAATACCTACACATTAATTAAAATATAACCAGTTCATTTTTAGAAAATATAAATTCACTAATAGTTATTTAATTGATAATGTATATGTCGAAAAAAAATAATGAATACTTATTTGGATTTGATTATAATGATCTTTGTATTTCAGTGGTTCTTCTGAACTCCAATTTTTGGCTTCAATCTGAAAACAAAATAAAATAAATTAATAAATGAACATTCCTAAATCTACATAATCAAAGAAAATAATAATATATTTAAATAATTGGATTATTATCAGATTATTTTGCATATGTTTATTGTATTTATTGTATATTAAACTGACTATACGATATAGAAATATACTTATCATGATTTTAAATGTTTTTGTTTTTTATTTTCATTTAAAATTGATTATTGTTCCATATACATAATGTTTAAGTAATGAATTGTATATTCAATGATAGCATTAAGATTTTATTATCCTAGGAATTCTATTGTGAAGAGATTTATTAATTAAAGTAAAAGACAGCATTCATTACAAATGAAATTAAAAGTGGACAATTGTCATAATGATAAAGCACTTTGAATAAAAAAAAGAAGAGACAAAAGAATAGTATAAAGAAGTAGGCTAGTGAAATACAAGAGGAATGGATTTTTATTATTGATAATATTACATCTATATAAGTAAATTATATTTATTATTATTATTATTATTATTATTATTGAGTTTTCGAAAAAAGAAAGATATATGTCTATTTCAGAGTAATTTATATTCAAATTTACTTTTTTCTAATCAAAAGATTAAAATTAATCAATTAAAAATTAATAATATATCAGTAATAATAATATAATAAAATAGTATAAATTTATATTTTTTTCCTTGTAAATTCATTTATAGATATCAAAAGATAACAATTTGTTAATAAAAAAATCATAATTTTTTCTTTTTTAATTGAAAGTAAGATCAACATATATTTTATTTTTTTAGTTTAGATTTATTGAGTATTTATGGAGTATATTATTAGTAATTATTTAGAATATTATTAATTTTTACCGACCACCGAAAGGAAGGGAAGGAATTGTTTTCACACCAAATTTCACATGTGGTGATTTTTACAAATCTCTACGAATCATGCATTTTTTAACATAAAAAAATATTTTTAGCATAATGTCTGTCCGTCTGTCCGACGTGTACAGCATTGACGGCTCAACGGATTTTGATGAAATTTGGTATATTTACTTAATGCATCAGTAGCATAAATTCATCAACTTTTGGTGTATATCTAGAAACCGGAAGTGGTAGTTTACAAAGTATTAATTTTATATTCATTGTCGGAAATTTTTCACCTAACCTGTAGGATTCTATGTTCTCAAATTCTTAAAAATATCTTCACACTTATTAATTTATTATAAGAAATAGATAATACAAAAAAATATTGAATTATTATTATTGTAATGATAAATTTTGAATAATTAAGAATAATATAAATTCTATATATATAATATATTAATAATTATGAAATAGTATGATAAAAAATTATGATAAATAGTTATTTAGTTAGAATGGGTGAAGAAAGATTATTAACAAGTTTTTTTATGGAAAAATTAATAAGATATGATATAAATTAGAAAAGAATGTGAATAGGATGGAGAAGGAAGAATATCTGTGCTACAAAAAATAACTTTTTTAATTTATTACCGTCACAGAGATGGATACATCAATAAATAATTTTTATATGATCAAATTTCATTATATAATAAACAAAATATATTTTTCTCATTTATTTGAAGATTATGATATTAATAAGATATTTGATCGAAGAACCTCCCCTCTTTTGTTCTCATGATTATGTATATATTCTTTAAAATCAAAAAAAAAAAAATATAAATCAGTTATCGGTTCTCCTCTTGAACATAGTGACCGATCCGGAGTACCGGAAGTGAAAGTCGCTAGTAATGTTCTTGTTAAGGTTCATGTTATCCGTCTCTACGTCATAAATGGCTTATCATTATTAATTCGCTGATTGTCCCACCTTCTTTTTCCAAGATCGAAATAAGAAATCACTGGGACGAAGAAGAAAAAATTGTACTGAATTCTTTACTACCTAAATATTTTAATAAATTTTGAGATATTAATTTAAATAATAATTATAGCAGTGGAAATGATTTACAGGGTATTTAAAACTTAAGTATTTCGAGTATTAAAATTGAAATAAATTGAAGATGTTCTTATTTATATAGGAGATAGACCAAACAGTTCTTCTTCTGGAATCTCTTCCAGATATTAGGCCCTCCTTTGTCATCAAGAAGGTTAAATGGTAATAATATTATTAATATTTAATATTGTTAAATGATGATGATCATAATCTATTATTATATTTATTTATCTCTTAATGAATGAAGATTTTATAAAAAAAAATCTGGAGTGTCTCCTATCTCGCAAATTTGAATTGGATTAATTAACAAATATTATATTTAAATTAAATTTAATTAATTATATATAAATTATAAATTAAAATTAATAAATAATATTATTATACCAGCGCATGTTTGGCTCTTTGTTGATGGCACCACGTCTCGACTGGCGCGGGATTGCCAGCAAACGTGTTAAAAAATTAATTCCGGTACTTGCAGCGATTCAATCAAGGTGAAATTCAATATATAGCAGTTTTATACAATTTTTAATCACGTGAAAAACGAATCAAATATATATCTTTATTTTTACGGTCAGTTTAGAGGTAAAAAAAATGAAAACACACACACACATACACATTCATACATATATTTTCTCAACCTTTGTGAAGATAACTCAGGGACCTTCAAAACGTATAAAAACATCAAAATCTCGACATCGAAAATTTTCATGATCGAAATACCATCTCTGGTGAGATGTAAAAATTGAAAATTTATTAAATTTATATAAGAAAAATAGAATCGCCTTCTGAAAATAAGATTTAAACATTTTTTTTACAACTTCATTAAAACCACATAAAATAATCATTGAATATCTGAAATATTAAATTTCATCATTGAAGAATAAATTATTTTATACTTTTTGTCCAGGTCACAGAGAAGATCAATTTCTGAAAGTTTTAAACATAGGGAACCTTAAAAAAACTATTTCTGTAGAAATTTAAAAACACTATTTACATATTTAATATTATAGTATAACAAGAATATATTATATCCTATGTATACAAGCAAATGAAAGTAAAAAACAATTTTTATAATTTTTACCGACCGACGATAGTAAGGGAGGTATTGTTTTCACACCAAATTTCACATGTGGAGATTTTTACATATCTCCACGAATCATGCATTTTCTAAACAGAAAAAAGTATTTTTAGCATGATGTCTGTCCGTCCGTCTGTCCGTCCGTCCGTCCGTATAGATGTGTACAGCCTGAACGGCTCAACCGATTTTGATGAAATTTGGTATATTTACTTAATGCATCAGTGGGATCAATTGATCAACTTTTGGTGTATATCCGGAAACCGGAAGTGGTAGTATTAGCGATCGACGATAGGAAGGGAAGGGTTATTTTCACACCAAATTTCACATGAGGAGATTTTTTTATATATCATCACGAATCATGCACTTTGTATTGGTTTTATCCTCTGGAAAATCATATTTATTAGTTTTTTCTTGATTTAAAATTATATGACGTCATCCAGCCATTCATGACGTCACAGCCTGTTCTTACATATATATTATAAATAAAATAAAATTAAAAATATTTATGTTATATTCATATCTGTTTTTTATTACATTAATAGATATATTAAAATTATTTGAAATTGTTTCTGTAGCTGAAAATTAATTTACTTCAAAACGTCGGTCGGTTCGGACCTGGCCACAGGTCAACTTATTTTTTATAACTAAAGTCAATGAACTAAATGAATCTTCTTTATTATTCAGAAAGAAACAAAAACACAAAAAGAAATCAATCTATGTCCGATTTAAAATTGCTTCATTTTTAATCTAACGAGCAAATAAATAGCCGATGTTGATTTCAGGTGTATGTGTATGTGTGTGTGACAACAAGGAAGAGAGGGGGGTTTCATATTAAAGTTTGGAGGCTCTTGAAGCCAGTTAATGAATAATGGATGTCGATGAGAATCGATCCATGGACTTTGTCCGGGGGTCAGGTGAACTCACAACTCACAGCCCCGCTCAAGCTTCCATCCCGACGCAAAAAGGGCTCATTAACCATTCGCTTTCACTTTTCTTTTATTTTGCCTTTCCTGCTGAAACAACCTCCACCACCCTTCCTTGCCTCAGCCACCCGTCCAAAAGGCCACTTGATTTCATCACTAGATTCTTTTGCACTTGGCATTTTTTTTGCTTAATTGTCCCCGAAATGACCAGAGAAAGGAGGGTGAAGGGAAGTGGGGGGTGGATTATCGCGTGTCCTGTGGGGGTCACGAAGCGGCTAGATCGATCTCAAGATACCAGGAAAACATCGAAAAAAGTTTATCCACGGATGATAAATTTACGGTTATTTTATTATTAATAATATTATTATATATATTGTATTATTTATTTTTTTCATATCCTAATTGCCAAAAAGAGAAAGTAATAAAGGTAAGATAACACTTATCATCTTTTTTTTTTAATAAACACGAGCGGAAATGAAAATGTCTGCAGTTGAGCAGGTCTTGGTTATTAAACGCATTCTTTATTATTTGTAAATTTGATTAATAGAGGAATCAACACGGGCAATACATCCATCAATATGTTCTATATTATTTTTGTTTTTTACCATCTCGCCAGAGATAGTATTGCGATCATGAAAATTTTCGATGTCGAGATTTTGATGTTTTTATACGTTTTGAAGGTTCCTGAGTCATTTTCACTGAGGTTGAGAAAAATGTCTGTCTCTGTGTGTATGTAGTCAAGATTACGCATAAACGGTTTGAGCTAGAATAATGAAATTTGGTACTCGGGCATTATTATCAACTTTTGAGAAATCTAGCTCATCCGGAAGAGAGTCATTACCTACTACGTTTTCATTTTTTTTTCCTCTAACTGACAGTAAAAATAAAGATATATGTTTGATAGTTTTTCACATGATTAAAAATTATATAAAACTGCTATATAAAGAATTTCAGCTTGATTGAATCGCTGAAAGTACCGGAATTAATTTTTTATCCCGATTGCAAGTAACGCACCAGGACGTGATGTGGTGCTATCAACAAAGAGCCAAACACGCGCTGGTTTAATAAATTTTATTTATTAATTTCAATTTATATTTTAATTAATTAAATTTAATTTAAATATAATATATGTTAATTAATCCAATTCAAATTTGCGAGAAAGTCGAGTAACAAACAAATCAAATTTTAATTTTGAAATTATCCAACAAAAATATAATTAAATCAATTAAAAAGGAAATTACTTATATTCAATTACCACAATTATAATAATATTAAAATATGTTTTATCTAAAATAATGATGAACAAATAAAATGAAATTGAACAAAACAAAAAGCAAAATGTAAAAATAAATTATAAATAGGACCACAAAAGTTTCAACTATAAAAATGAAATTGAATTCTGTTTTATAGCCACCTCGTAATCTTTTTCAAATATTAATTGGTGACAGTGAGTCACCTGGTGCGTGTTCTCCAGCATCCTTAATTCTTTTGCTACGCTTTTCGTCCGCACGCGTTTAGCCATGAAGAATTTTTAACGTGTTTTTTTTATTAGCTACCTCATCTAAATTGAGATAATAGCATATAGAATTTGAAGAAAATGATCTTAAACCAACCAGAAAAAATATTCAAATAATGATTTATAGATGAAAAAAATATTCAGAGTTCTTTTAATCATTTTTTTTTTTATTTTAAATAATTATCGATATATACACTTATATGTATATACTTATGAGCAGAAAAAGAAACGAATATATTATCTATCTATCTCTGTGGTTCTCGAATGTTCTTGGCCGCAGCATCCAAATTCCTCCAAGTAACCCTATCTTCAGTTACATCCATCCAACTCTTATTTTCTCCTATCTCTCTTAAGTCCCTTCCTACATATATTGTCCGCCAAGTGGGTCCTTGAACTTCCAATAGATGGTTTCCCAATTCATGCTACTATATATAAGAATATATATATAATAAATATAAATATATATATTATATTATATATATATATAATAAATTATAAATAGATTATATATCCTACGCTTTTCATGCCCTGTGTTCAAGATATATAATTAATGAATTTTATTTTTTCTTCTCTGTTTTGTTTTTTGAAATTTATTCTTCAAATAGTTTTATTAGAAATTGTAATTCTTATTTTCGAAAAATTGTAAATCTAAATAAAATGTATGAAAAAATGTTCTTAATACTGTAAAAGATGCATTTAAAAATACTATTATATATATATATATATATTCGCCAATCTTTCATCTCCCACGTGTCCTGCTCATCGCAACCTTCTCGATTTTATTTCACTATGTCTTTAGTTGCCTTGCCATGCAATTCCTCTTTATACAGTCTCGGTCATAAGCTAATCATTCATTGGCCGATAAATACTGCGAAGAATCCTATTTTCAAATAATCTCAATTTACTCTCGTCTTCTAAAGTCATAGACCACGCCTCACACACTATAATACAACCGACAAAATAATATATTATATATGATGTAAATAATATTTTTAACATTATGTATAAATATACTATTGTAATATTTATTTCTGGAAGTACAAATCCCTAATTTAAATGATGTGTTAGATCACACCTAGAGTCCCGAATTTATTCTGAGACAATAAATAAATGAAACATGAAGTTAGACTATATAACTGATTGAAAAGATATTTACTGTTTGGTATTTAACATTGTTTGAACCATTCAAAAATAATATATATCAAAAATTAAAATGATATTTTCAATAAATAATATTAAATATATTCGAATATATCCTCTCCCTCCACTCACATAAGTGTTTATTAAACCTATTCCTTGCTAATAAGGGCTCTTCAATGTTTTAGATTCCAGGAGAATGAAAGTGGTGTCACACCTCATTGTGAGTATACTTAGACTAAGGACCTTTATATTGTTTCAATAAGTTACAAAACCACAAAAAAAGGCTATTGACGTTTTGTTATTGTTAATAGTTTTTTTTAATTATCCTTTTTTTGTATTTTTAAAATATGAAAATAATGATATATATGATTATATATGTCCTCAATGGCCATCGATTAAAGACTATTATGTATTTTGTACATATGTAAATATTTTTTTCTCATTGTGATTGTCACCACACAAAAATGTGGTTTGAAATAACATACAAATATATATATATATATTTATATATATATTATATAAATTAAATAATAATAATAATAATAATAGAGTAAATGAAAACCGTGATTACCACGAGAAAAACGAGATGGAAAATAATAATAATAATAATAATATCAATTAAATTATAAATAAAGATTTACTACACTTTATTAATCTAAATATATATATTCAAATGGATCTTAAAGAAAATTTAAAATATATCATTAACAATCTGGTCAGATGAAATTTTTTATGTGAAGTCATGCATTTTCTAATAGTAATAGTCTATTTATAACAATCGACAAATAATGTTTCTTTAATATTTCAATTTTCACTTTTTTTAAAAATTAATAAGTAATTTTAAAAATAATTAAATTCTATAGATATCTATCTATCTGGCTCTACGGAATTCGAAATTTCTTGACCCCAGCAACTACATTTCTCCAAAGGACTCTATCCTTAGCCGCAACCATCCAGCTTGTACCCTTTCCCAACTCTCTCTCGTCCCTTCCCGCATAATCCACCTACCGCGTCATTGGTCTTCCAAGCGGACGTTTCCCACTCGGGCTCCCCACAAATATATTTTTCGCCATTCTTTCCTCTCCCATTCTAGCCAGGTGCTCTGCCCATTGCAGTCTTCTCGATTTTATAATCCTAACTATGTATGGAGATGCTTAGAGGACATGCAATTCTTCGTTATGCAATCTCCGCCATTTCCTGATGACATCATCTTTCTTTGGTGCGAAGAATCCTATCTCAAATACTCTAAATCTACTCTCGTCTCCCAAGGTCATAGACCATGCCTCACACCCAAATAACTCAACAGTTAAATACCTGTTTATAATTAAATTTACCTATTAAAATATTTTTCAAATGAGATATTGAATCAAAATTAAAAAACAAATTCTTTCAATTATAATGTTTAGTTAAAAGTCTATTAAAATCAGAACATTTAAAAAACAATTTAATAAACATTAATAACATTATTCTTTGAGTCTGAATTATTAAATTTTCATCAATAGGTTGATCTCATTAAAGAATTAAAGTTATGTAAACATATAATAAAAATTTATTTTGTCACTGTTTAATCATCCTTTATAAATATTAGATAAAAATCATACACCCGAATCAAGTTTCTATTGGATCAAATCGAATACTTGGATTATTAATTATTTAAGTATGTATGTATGCACATATATTGAATGAGGTAACTTCAATTAGAATTGAAGGGAAGGGATACTTTGATATGGCAAAATGTATGTGTCATAGTGGAAAATTTTTGAATAATAATGAGTCAATGTGTTTATTTGACTATCTAACTATATATCAAATTATTTCTCTTAGATAAATAAGTAAGCGAGATCAAGTGTAATTAATTTTATAATAATATAGTCAAAATTTGCTTCTATTTCTTACAAAATGACTATTAACTCTTTTTGAAATTATAAACTAGTACCGGATAGTCATAATTAATTTTATTTGCATCAACGGAACAAAAAATTGGATTAACTTTAAATTTAAAATTTAAAACTCTATTAAATAGATTAGTAAATTTTTTTGAAATTGATTCATTCATTATGACGTGCAGTTTTAATTAATTAATTCATTTTTTATTTTTATTTACAATAAAAGGGGTGGCCGAGCTCCTTGATAGCCCGAGCAATTTTTCAAGATTGGAAATTTTTTGCTGCATCTAAAAAGTTTTCAAAATGGTATAATTATTTTTTTTTTCAGTAATTATATTTATTGAAAACTAATAAAAGATTAAAATATGTTTATTGAATTTAAATATTATAAATTAAACGCATTTATTTTGTATCTCTAAACTTTAGATAATTCTTTAAAATTTGGAGAATAATTGATGACAGCATTTTTCATTAATTCTTTTAGAATTAATACTGATTGGTGATTGGATTTCACGAATTTTAAAGTGGAATATAAATTCACATAATTTAATATGTTGGTCCGAATATTGAAATAATTCGAAAGCAGCCTTATTTATATACTCATTGAATTTTTCTTGTTTAATATTAGAACAAATTTTTTTAATTCAAGAAAAAATACAAAATGTTTTATTTTTAATGTCCTTTTGAAAATTTGGAAACTAAATATACAGTTTGAGAAGTCAGATATTATTTTATCGTTCCCCTGCTTTTATATATATTATGTATATGTATATTATATTATATTGTAAATTTTGGCTAATAAACATACTCTTTAAATTGATTGAATTGTGGTTAGCACGACAGTCTACCAGGCTGAGGACTCAAGTTCGGGCCTAGGGAAATTCAATAATTAATAATTTCTCTTTAAAAGCAAATAATAATAATAATAATACAAAAATGAAACAGTAGACACGAGTACATTTAACTAAAGTCATAAATAATTCTTCAAAGAGCCGCATGTGACTCGCACCCAACCCCTTTACATTATCATCAAATTTTGTAAAACTCTCAAAAAAACATCAACTCCGAGAAACGAGATTTGATAAGTTATTGAAACAAATTAATTAATTCCAAAAATAATATCAAAATAAGTTTGAAAATTTAATGGGGTCAAGATACAAAGATAATTAATTTTGGTGAGGTGTTAATTCTAGTGAGAAAGTTGATAAATTATTTCTTTAAAAGAGATTTTCATGATCAAGTTTTTTTCATTATTATTATTGTTATTATTATTATTTATTATTATTATTCAGTTGAGTTGAAAGTAAATAAAACATTGCTCTTCTATTTGATATCGTGTCTATGAAAAATTTTATAAATTATGTATAATAATAATTGAACTTCTACAAATGTTTATATTTTCTTATTATTGATAGATGTCTTATTCCATTCATTAATAAATTAGAACCAAGACAACATTGGATGTAAGGTAAACATTCAAACTCATTGTAATGAGTCCTGCTCTTTTAAATTATACCTTTGTCTTCCTTAAGATTTTATCAAATGATAAGTGTTGTTAACTTATTTATCGGTTAAATATTCTCCTCCAATGCTAATCCATTTTCTCTTCAGTGACCAATTTAACCTTCCCTTATTTACCTCCCTTCACCCTCTCAGTAAAAACTTTTTTTTTTTAGATTTATTTATAATTTTCATTTTACTCTCTTTTCATAAATAATTTAATAGATTTTAGGACATGAAATATTTTATTTCTCTCAATTAGGTTTACATTAACTAATTGAAAAATTTTATTAATAATCGGTGAAATTAAATGGATCTAAGTTTGAATTAGAAAAATTAATTGACAAACAATAATATTAGAAGTATATTTAGGTATTCTAAATTATATGAGTATGGATAAGTATTCTATTATCCAATGTAACTAAAATATTTGTTAATATAATTAAATTAAAATAATTGAACTTTTTTCTTAATTTAAATTCAATTTTTTTTTAATTAAGGATATTATTATTAGAAATACCATAGAATTATTATTTCAAAAAATATTATTAATAGTAGTTATTAATTAGTAAGTAATAAAAAAAACTGAATAAAGAGAAAAGGTTCTGTTCAATTTGATCACTCAACTCAACTTGTTAAAATTCGACATGAGCGCGCCTTTAGTAAATGCTAACTACAAAAAGTCCAATTGAAATATTGATAGATTTATATATTATTTTTACCGACAAAATATTAAACGAAAAGAAAATTTTCATTCTACACTTTGTATAAAACATTTTAAATGAACTACTATTTGAAAACTAAAGAGTAGCGTAGTGAAAAGAGAGGGGTGGCACTCTGAGAGGGGCGGCAGATTTTAGAAAAAGTTATAGTTTTAAAACTTTGTGATTATGAGAGTGTTTAAGATAAAAAAAATCAAATAAATTATGTTTTTAAGATGAATAATGCTTTATGAATGATTTTTGGCTGTTTTCATTAAGTACTTGCCGTGAAACACTATTGAATAAGAATTGACTTATTCAATAGGAACATATGATGATAATTCTATAAAAGAATTTTGTGTGAGTGAGACTAGGAAAATTAACTTTTTATTTTGAAAAAGCCTTTTATTATTGTTTCTAATAAATAATAAGAGGCTATAAAAAGTATTTCATTTGTAATCAAAAGTATTATGATTAATGTATCTAATCACTATTTTTAATTAATTTAAATGAATAATAAAATGAATTTTTATTTATTATTTTTAATACAATGAATATCAAGGATGATTTTTATTCAGTAAATATAAATAAATTTATTTCGCAATATACAATAATTTCATTTTTTTATGAATTTCACTAAATAAATATTCTTCAATTTTTATTTAAATTCAATATTATTTAATATCGATAAAGATATTATATCGTTTTTGGACAATATTTAAATATTGATTACTAAAACATGTTTTACTGTTCTATATGTAGGTATTTTTTGAAGTTTAGAATAAAATTAAATTATATAGAAAATTCAATATATGTATTACAATTTAATAAAAATTAAATTATACAAAGTTTAAATGAACAAATAAATTGTAATTTTTAAATAATAAAAAAGATCGCAGTAAATTATTTTCCCTATATTATTTATTTCTGTATTATTTATAATATATTAAATCTAAATATCATACGAGTATGTTATTTGTATAAATCATAATTATTATTTTCTTTATTACATCGATAGGGGTTAATAAATTAATATGATGATGTGATCAAAGATGTCGTATAAGTAGTAGCTTTATGAATGTTCATATTTATAATTAAAAAATTAATTTCTTAATTAAATTATTTATTAATTCTTGATTTTTTTTTTAAATGCATAATTTAGATTTCATTAATAGATTTTAACTTAATTGTCTGAATTTATAAAATAAATAAATAAACCATAGATAATTCTTTAAAAAAAATTATCTATATTGTATATTTATTTAATAGAATAAGAGAGAGGGTGAAAAAAAATGAAAAATATTTACTTGATCGATGCTCATTGATGAGAAGGTAATTCGTTGATGAGATGTTCCACTCTGTTGATTTCTTCAGCTACGGTCCACAAAACATTGCAACCGTTTTTCTCAATACCCGGAACCTCAAATGCTCATCAGCATTCTCCGCAAAGTCAATATTCATTCAGTAACAGACCACTGAAAAAAAAAACAATCTCATTAATATTGTCCATTTGTTATTTTTCACTCAGCTCTTATTCTAATCATTAGAGATCTGTTTAAAAAACAAGTTCGAATTCTTGGTGGTATCTGAAGTAAAATTGGATTGGAATAAAAGATAGACTTAGGATAAAATTAAAATAATATTAATTTAATATTGTCATAGAGAGATTATTTAGATATCAAATACATCATCTGTATTATTTTATAAATCGTTTAAAAAATATTTACTTACTTTTTTAAATTTTCTTAAATATTTAAAAAATATTCACTTACTTTTTAAATTTTTAAAATTAAAAAAAATATTTACTTATACTTTTTTTAAATTTTTAAAATTTAAATTATTTTATTCAAATATATTATAGATACATATTAGGAGTATGCCTTAACAATCATGATATTAAAAAGTACTTGAATAATTATTAGATTAAAATTTTAAATAAATGAAAACTAGTATTCCACACTAAAAAATATTCTTAAGCTATATTATTATTTAATGTTTATATAAATAAAATTCATGTTTTTTTATTCCTATATTACAATATAATAAAATATATAAAATAATAAATTATTATTATTATTATAAATTGTGATCAATATTTTTATAAAAATAACTACAGAATAATATTCACTAGCAATTCTAGTTCCATTTTCTGTCTTTTCATCAATTTATATCTTTTAATAATTTATCATGTTTAATATATATATATATATAATGGATTTTATGAGCACATTAATAATTTCAACTTGTGCAGTATATTATATTATTATTAATATTATTATTATAAATTGGGAAAAATTTTACCGTTAATTAATTAAGAGACTTCTAATTTTACAAAAAATCATTAATCCATTTATTGTTGTAATTAATTAAAAAAAAATTATAGAGAGCAACATCAATTCATATATTTTCTATTAAATTATTTTAGAAACCACTGAAAAATGTTAATATTAAATTAATGGTAAGATTTATTATATTAGAACAGAAGGGCGGTACTTACCTATACCATTTCTAATATGGAGTTTAAATTTTAAGTATGATAGTGACATAAAACTAGGTTTCTAATTTTACAAGCTGTATTAGCAGATTTTTTTTACTTTTCAATCGGATAATTTTCTAAGTTTTCTGAGAATGCCGATTGATTTCTGGTATGCGTTTTCCACAGATCTACACGTTTCAGGTCATTCTAATTCTAGAATAGTGTTTTTCTCGTTGACGAATGTGTGTGTGTGTGTGCGCGCGTGTGTTTTGCTATTTTACTGATTCAAATTTTTTTTTAAATATATTTAATATAGAAAGAGAATAGTCACTGAATACAAATATATTGAAACTACTATAAATAATAATAATAATAATCTTTATTTTCAAAGAATAATACAATTTATATACAAATATATAGATTTAATATAAGATATAATTATGGCTTCTGGCAGGGGTCGACAACTTGGGCTCGCGAGCCGAATAAGGCTCTTTCGATGTCAAGATGTGGCTCTCCAGTTCCAAGCGCAAATATGAATAATTATATTATTTTATTTTTAAAACTTAAAATATTATATTGCAATAAAAATATATAATGCTAATAAGATAAAAATACTCAATAGACAACAGTTTAATTATTTTAAATCAAAAAAATAATATATATATATATATATAATCCTAATTAAATGTCATAATAAAAATCTTTATAGTTTTTTAAAAATTTGAAAATTTTGTAAATTGTAACTTTGGCTCTTCCGTCTCAAAAGGTTGCCTACCCCTGGCCTATGGCGTTGTGATGAATTGTTCTTAAACTACAATAGAAAGATTACTATTACAAACTTACTATTACTAATCAATTTTTAATAATATTACTATTAGAAATCTAAAAATTACAAACTAAAAATTAAATTCCCTTATTAGAGAGTACCTGCATTTCCAGGCCTCCTTACTAGATTTAACAAGGCTGTCATTTCTCCCCTTCTAGATGCTCCTCGAACTCTTCAAAAGTAAGGATTTCTCTCCCGAATGCCTCTAATTGTTTATAAATTCCATGTTTTTTATTATTGATCACCCTCGCTATTAAATCACTCATTATTATCTTTTTCATTTCATACTTTATAAATTTTGAACTAATTTTGCCATTAAGAATATTACTAATGTTAAGATTACACTTTTCACACAAATTTTGCCAATTCTACTTTAAATATCGATTGAAATATATAATATATATGATATATATTGAACTGGTTTTTAAAAAAAATACTGTCCATTAAATTAATTATTAATCTTTATTTTTAAGATTAATTCTTTTTAATTTATTTTTATTTTTTATTTTATATAATTAAATAAAAATAGACAATCGTCTTCAGAATCAAGGAATTAAAAAACTTAATAAACAATAATTAAAATAGATATATCCTGAATGAAAATATTATTTGATTACTATATATTAATTTTAGTATTGATGATTATTACTAATCGAATAATCAGAACACACACATAGAACATTTAATTTAATTTATACGTCTCAATTATGACCTTTGTTTAAAATAAAATAAATTTAAGTAAAAAGAAATCTTTTTAAAAAATACACTTTACTTAAAATTACACTAAAAAGTAAAAAATAAAATCACTTTAAAGTGTGTGCGCTCAAATTATAATAACACCAAATGGAAGCAAATGTTTTACGGTGTTAAATGTTTTACGGTCTTATTATAATTTGAGCGCACATACTTTAAAGTGATTTTATTTTTTTATTTTTAGTGCAATTTTAAGTAAAGTGTATTTTTTAAAAAGATTTCTTTTTACTTAAATTTATTTTATACTTTTTAGTCGTATTCAGCGCCTCTAGAACTGCTATCGCCATCTATGATTGAAATAGTGAACTATTCCATATTCCGTATATGAAAGTTTAGTTAATTAATTACAACTAATAGATAAATAATTCCGTGGATTTTTCAATTGATTCGTGTATTATTAGCAGGAACAAGCGCGTATGCAAAATTTCAAGTTGATTGAATGACGGGAAGTTGTTGAAATATCGATTATAAAATGCCGCGGACAACGTAGAACCGGACAACCCGCGTACAACCGGACAGAGTGAGTTAAGTAAAAGTGTATAAAAATACACATAGAACATTTAATTTAATTTATACTTCTCACTTATGACCTTTGTTTAAAGAATTTCTAGGTATATACAATTTAAAAAGGTAAGTAAATAGTTTTACAAAATATGAATACTAAACGGATCAATATTAAAATAGTAATTCAATAATTTAAAAAAAATTAATTTAAACTTTGATTTTATTAAAATATTGACAATTAACAAAATATACTTATATCTATCGAATCGATTAGAAGGAACCGTAAAAAATAAATAAATAAAAATTTGTATTTTTTTATTATTTTTAATAATTAAATATTTCTAAAAAAATACATATTTTTTTTTTTTATTTATATTTTAAGAAATATCTATTTAGTTTTCATAATTTTTTTTTAACACATCTTTCTCTAGCAAACTGTCTTATCAACATTTAACTAGATTTTGGTATTTTCTTTGATGGCATGTATGGCACATTATCCACTGATATGTCCATATTTTAATTTATTCTTCTTGTTTACAGAAGATCTTGGGGCGCGAGTTTCTTTACCCTTTTAAATGTTTGGTTTGGTTGAATCTTCATTAATTGTCTTGCCAATAAGTTCGGGTGTGATAGTATTCTTTTAGAATAAGTATGTAATGACCTCTTAACTTATTCTTTAACATAGTTGGTTTTTAGTTCATTGTGAAGTTGCATATCTGTCATGTAGAATGGGGCTCCAGTTAGCATACGAAGAGTTTTTGATTTAAATCTTTGGAGAATTTCTATGTTTGATATTGATGCTGTGCCCCACAGCTGCAGCCCATAGGTCCAGACGGGTTTCAATATGGATTTATACAATAGTATTTTATTTTCTAAGGATAGTTGCGACTTTTGACCCATAAGCGAGTAAAGTTTCCTTCGTTTTCATAATATATAAATAAATATTAAAACAACATAGTATTTATTCAATTTCCCTACATGTGTGGGGATGTTTAAAAATGACATGTGCGCCCTCGTGGAGAGAGCTAAGAACTTCCATTTTGATGAATAATATTCTATAGAACAAAAACAAAATAATAAATAAATTACTTATATCGTTTTATATTATTAGTCTTAGCATTATTTAAAACTTATTCTTTATTCTTTATATATATATATATATATATATAATAATAATATTTTAATTTTAGTTTTAGTGATGAACATCAGTTATAATTATTGTAAAAAACAAATCTAAATCTATCTTTATTGACTAGGGGTCTGTGCGTCAAATGAAATATTAATTAACACTTGTTTTTAATTTCAACTCAACCTGATGGATCTGTAGTCCATTCACTACCGAACACGTCACTTAGTCACCTTCCCTGGGAAATCATTATCAGATCATTTATTATTTATAGAACACCAATATTTCATAGAAACTTGTTTCTACCCCTTCTGAGGGGGCGTGTCCATGCAACACTTAGTATATAACAGACATTATGAAACCCCTTCAACGATGGAGCAATTTTATTAAATTTCTAAAGCAAGTATAATTATTAAAATAGATATAATATTGAATGTTTATAGAACTTGGATCGAATGAAAATTTATTCACTAGTTTTAAGGAACTATCATCTTGCAAAAAAAAAATAAATAAATCAATACTGAAATGAAATAAAATAATAATAAAAAAAAATTGTAAATAATTTGGTATACTTTCAGATTTATACTTTCATTTTAATTAGCCTATGAATATTTTATAATAAAAAGAAATAACAAAATATAATTCAATTAAGGATAGATAACATGGAACAATAGATATTAAGATTTTACCGTAGACACACTATTTCAAACATTATAATAAAATATGTGTGATCTAAAAATAAATTTAAAAAGTGTAAACTTAAATAAAAATAATTTTTAATTAAACACATGGTATAAAGTTTCAAATATATTGATAATTTTTCTTTATGCGCATTTCAGCCAAAACGCCATCATAATCATCTTCTACACAACAGTCAAAATGCGCATAAAGCACAAAACTTCGGATTTTATTATTCTAAGTTATGTAAACAAAAATTACAATTCAATAAATTTAATAAAAATAAATGAATTGTTATAAGCTTTCGGTGAAGCTTCAGGTTTAAAAATAAAAATAAAACTTAACCTAATTTAACTTAAAGTCAAAATTTTATTTATTGTCCATTAAATTATATCAAATCAAAATTTAAAAACAAAAGTGAAAAATATTAAATTTTTTTGTAACTGATTATAAAAATTCTAAATAAATTATAGAAATATTTTCTTTTAATTTAATTAATTTAAACATTTTCTTTACATTTTATTAATTAATTAAAACAATTTTCTAATCAATAGTATTCAGAAGAATTAATTACTTATTCTTTTTAATATTAAAGAAGATTATTTTTTTAATCAATATAAATTTAGAAATAAATTTATTTTTTATTATATTTATATTTTTTATAATTAAATGAAAGTTTCTAAGATGGGATTCTTATCTGATCTTTATTTTTAATCTATAGAATTATCTATTTTTTTAATAAATATATAAATATTTAAATTTTAATTGAAAGTCTAGTTGATTGGATCAAACAATTTGTTGATTGTATTTCTTTTCTTTTCTCTGATTGAATCTACATCAGCTGTTCCGGTCTTCACTGTCTCTATTTGAAGATGCAGCTGCGTGCAGGGAGTACAGTTGTGCTCACTTCCTGGATTGGTTTGGCAGCTTCCAAAGAGGACGTCTTCTGCATGCAGATCAGTTAACAACACTTGGACACGAAACATTCCTTGGCGTCCTGTTCGCGTAATAACAACATTGGGCACAACACACCTCAGTCACATTTCAACAACACCCTGAGCACTTCAAGCAAAGGACCTGCTGCGGATTTCCATTTGGAGAAAGGAAGGAGTTAACTTCTATGATAGGAAATCATTGCCTCCTCTTCTCAGCGATGGCCAAAAATTAAAATTAACTGTTTTGACATCAATTGCCTGTTCAATGTAGAGAATAGAATTAACATCTCAAATTTTTATTTATTTTATTTTATCTATATAAGTATAAATGTATATTGAATTACAAGAGAAGGAAGATATTTAAAATTTTAATGAAAAATATTTAAAAATATTTAACTTTTAGAAAAATCTTATATATATAATTGTTTATTATTTTTTTATTAATTGTAAAACAAGCGTTTTTAAAATAAATAAATTTTGAAACTTCTGTGTTATCACTTTTAAAAAAATATAAATTGTTAATAGACAAACTGTTTAATATTTTTTACTATCACGCCAGAGATAGTATTGAGATCACGAAAATTTTCGATTTCGAGATTTGGATGTTTTTATACGTTTTGAAGGTCCCTGAGTCATTTTCACTAAGGTTGAGACAAAAATATATGTGTGTGTGTGTATGTAGACAAGATTACAGAAAAACGGTTTGAGCTAGAATAATGAAATTTGGAACACAAAATTCAAGTATTCTATCAACTTTTGAGAAATGTAGTTCAACCGGAAAAGAGTCATCACCTATCACTTTTTGATTTTTTTCCTCTAAACTGATCGTAAAAATAAAGATATATGTTTGATAGTTTTTCACATGATTAAAAATTGAATAAAACTGTTATATATAGAATTTGAGCTTGATTGAATCGCTGAAAGTACCCGAATTAATTTTTTAACACGTTGACTTACAATCACGCGCCAGCACGAGACCTGGTGCCATCAACAAAGAACCAAACACGCGCCGGTTTATTAAACATTATTTATTAATTTTATTTTATAGTTAATTAAATTTAATTTAAATATAATATATGTGTTAATTAATTCAATTCAAATTTGCCAGATAGTCGAATGGAGACACTCCATTTTTTTTAAAAAAATATATTTTGGTGAAAATTACAAAATTTTAAAATATATTAGAATTCCAGACTTAGCATTTATTATGAAAGTTATAATATATTATTTTTAAATGTTAGAAAATATGAGAGTAATAATTAATAATGGTATTAATATTGGTATGATCGACATTAATTTATCTTATTCGACCTGTCTTAGCATTTCCACTGCGCGATCGACTTTCTAAATGTTAGTGATAGATTACCCAGCCTATATATATATATATATTATTAATTTATTAACTCTGGAATAATTCAAAATTTGTAGAAAATTATTTAATAATTTATTATAGTTTTCCAGTGAAATTTAGTTAGGTGGTTAGGAAGAAAAGGTCTTTTGAGCCACTGAGTTATATAGAGAGATCTTATATATATATATATATATATATTATATAATCTACTATTATAATTATTTAAAGAATCTTAATATCGAAAATTGGTATGAATTTTGGGAGAGAGAAGAAAAGTCAGAAAACTTCAACTTCCCTTTGAGTAGGCGGCTCTTCCAGATGATAATTGAAGGTAAAATTTCATTTCTCGTTTGTTTTCATAAAAAACTATTTTAATCTTTTCATAATAAATTAAAAAGTTCACTTTTTATATAAATTTATTAATTAATTAATTAATTTAAAATCTAAATAATTTATAATGATAAATTTTTTTATAATAAATATTTTTTTTATTAATTAAGTTTTTTGTGGTAAGTTGTGCAAGTATTGCATATTAAGTTTTGTTTATTTTCTAACACTATTATAAATGCTTTGTCCCAGGTCTTAATCTAATTCCATAATTATCCAAAAGGGCAATCCAAAAAATGTTGTATTCTTATATTAAAAATCAATTGTGTTTACGGTCATTAATGATAATCTAGCTGTTACTAGAAATGTTTATTTCAATCTTGGATCTTGATAATAGACAGAATTTTCTTAAACTACAATCACACTAATCTTGATCAAAAATGAAAAAAAAAAATAAAATAAAAAATAAAATGAAATCAAAAAAGTTTTGAAAAACCTCAAACAGTATCTAGAAACTACCCAAGTTTAAAGTTGTTTGTTAACATCCTGAAAAGAGAAATGATTACTATTTATTACGTTTTAATTGGTTTTTGATATAAACAATGAACGTTAAAAGGAAACGGGGTGAAATAAATTTATTAAATTTCATCAACAAGTGAATTCATTTTTAATCGAATAACAAATCATGAAATCGTTTCTATCTATATATAGACATGGTTTTATGCATATATATATATATATAATGTTGTATGGTAGGCAGGTATATAGAGATAGAAAATATAAGTATGATAAGTTTTCAATATAAGAGAAGGGTTATGAATAAATTATTGACTCCCATTCCATTTCAACACTAATGACTCTAATCTAGTCGTACACTCAAGAGACTCCACTCTTCATAAATACATCCACCTTTGTCCATTATAATGTATGTTTGTGGTAGGGAGGGCGATTGCGTGTCAAATCGTTGATGCTTTAGGACTCGACATACACTTGGCTTGGCGTTTTCTGTGTGAAATTGCCATCCAATAAAATATGTATATAATGGGTCCGAATCGAATCGATAGAGAGGGGCCAGCGGCCCAGGGAAGAGGAACTAGGGAACAGGGGATAAGGCATAAGGATAGGGTACAGAGAGAGGGAATAATAGGTGTCAGGCCGCGGCGCCCCAGCTCGACCGATCAATACTCGCCGGTGCCCTCCAGGCGGCGATGCAGACGCAGGTCCTCCAGGAGGAAGGAGAGATCGCCGCAATCCTACCCCCACCCTCTTTATACACACCCACCTACAAATACTAATCTCCTCACATCAAACTGCATCTATTATCAGTAAATAATATTTAGAATATAACTCTTTTAGAAAAATAAATAAATAAAATCCCATTTGAGGGGAAAAAAACAGCATCCAGTCATTGACCTTCGCTGATTGCGGGTCTCTAAAGGTCAAAATTTATCGATTTTCAAATTTTTGAATGATCGCTAACGGAAAGTTACATATCTGACTTCTTTTTATATATTAAAATAATAATTCTTTTTTTAATATTATTTATTAAAATATTCAAACTTAAAATGCCGAACTAATGAACTTGAGTTCAAACCTTATCAAGGTCATAAAAATTACAATTTAATATTTAATACGATAAATTCACAAGTAAATTTGTATACCTATTAAGATGGACTTAGATCTTATGGATCAATAAAAAAAACATCACAAATATTATTAAAATGAGATTAAATATACGAGGTTTGTTCAAAAGAAAAGGTGAATTTTGAATTATTTCGAAAAGTATTTAATTATTCATCAATATCTATTTTGCTCCCTTCAAAGTAATTCCCCTCAGATATAATGTACTAATAATGTTTCTTCCAATCGTCGAAGCACTTCTGAAATGCGCTTTTCGGTAAGACCATTAGCTCATTCTTCGATTCCGACTTTATCCCATCATTTGTGGCAAAACGCTTTCCTTTCATTGGTCTCTTCAGTTTTGGGAATAGGAAAAAGTTGCAGGGAGTCAAATCTGGTGAATACGGTGGTTGAGGCATGATTACTGTGTTGTTTTTAGTCAAAAAATCACGAACAAGCAATGATGTGCGAGCTGGTGCCTTATCCCTGATTTGTTTTTTCACAATTCCTATCGTTTGAGCTGTATTGCTTCACGTAAACGAACAGTACGACCTGTTGGCAAGAACTCATGATGCACCACACCATTATAATATGAAGAAAACAGTGAGCAAAACCTTCACATTTGATACCACTTATAAACATTTTTTTGAGACAAAGTACAGTCAACATTTTTAAGTGCGTTGGAGCACTTTATTCCATTTTTAACGCAAAATGTAATAAAGATTCTTTGATCCATTTTTTTAAGTAAAAAACACATAAATAAACGTGACAACTTTTTCAGTTACCATAAACAAACTACTAATCCAAAATGGCTGATAATGTCAACATATGATAAACATATATGTTTTATATATGTATAACAAAAAAATTGATAATCGAATCTGCACAGCCTGCGAAAATTCACAATTCACCTTTTCTTTTGAACAGGCCTTGTATATATAATATTCTCTACATTCAATCCTCCTGTGATTCTGCATTTTAATATTTTTTTTTTTATATTTTTAAACATTTTATTTGTTTATAACTATTTATTTATTTTATTTAAAATCTATTCATTTAATGAAATATATTTTTTATTTGATTTGTTATTCAGAAAATGCTTTTAATAATCTTTGAAAGTGACTGAATTTCAAAATTATGTATGATAATTTCAGCATATAAAATTTTTATTGAATTATACTTGCATTTTATTTGACCTTTGTTGTTCAATTGTTTACTTTATTCGCATTTCAGGTATTTCTCCATGATTCAATCATTCTTTTAATTCATTCATATAAAAGTAATTTTAATATTTATATTTTAAAACTATTATTTTACTGTATTTTCATTAATTTCTTCAAGATATGCAACATAAATTATAGTAGATGGGAAGTTTAAGACATTATTGAAATAACAATAATAATAAAAATAAGATAATTAATAAGAACTAAAAAAGTAGGTTCTGTTTTGCTGTGAATGGTATCGATCTTCGATTATCTGTCTTGTTTGTACGTTAAAATAAAATCGATAAAGATTAATTAGCATAGAAGATACTATGGAGATGAGTGGCCTTGAAATTTATCTATTCTTAGAAATCTGCATTGGTATATTATGTAATGGTTATGTCCATAAATGGATAACATCATTAAAAAATTGTCCAATGCATAGTTAGAAGGATTTTGATGTTGAAAAAAAAAATAATAAAACGCCTGCATCCTGAGTTCCATATCGATTGTGGATAATACAACGGCATTATTCTGACGGACGCCATTTTTGGTGAACAGGATGGTAGTATATCTTCCGCGTGCGTGATAATCAGCTACTGACGGTATAAAATGCGAAAGCGTGTTCATGGATGGGCGTCTCGCTCTTCTCTGGGAGGGCCGATTGTCTCTGTTGTAGGTGACCAAGGGTCAACGTTCCCCACTCACCACATCTGTCTCCCTTTACAAAAGAGATTTGGGAAAGATATTGAAGAAAAAGAGGAAACGACAATGGAGAACTGGGTGGGTGGGGATGATGAGGGCAGGTTTAACCACATAACACAATTATCTACCCAAAAATAAAAAACAAAAAAAAAAAAAAAAACAAGTTCCCAGTTATTATAAAAAGACAGCATATTTATATACGATATGTATAAGAAAAATAAAAATAATATTTTTCTAAAATACATATAATTATTAATTTAAAATACATAAAATTAAATATATATAATAAAAAAAATAATTAAATAGATTAATAATTAATAAAATAAATAAATAATTGAATGATTTAAAACATAGGTTTCCAAAGTGGTCTATTTGGACCCCCGGGGTCTATTTTAACCTCCAGGGGGTCCACGGCAGTGAATAACAAATTTGGTCTACCCAAAACCGAAAAACATGCAAAGGGATCCACAACAAAAAAATTTTGGGAACCTATGATTTAAAACAAGAAAAATATAATATTATTCATTTTATAGATTTATTGATAATTTTAGTTTGATACATAAAGATATATGCTTGATAGTTTTTCACATGATTAAAAATTATATAAAACTGATAAATATAGAATTACAGTTTGATTGAATCACTGAAAGTCCTGGAATTAATTTTTAACACGCCAACCGCCAATCACGCGCCAGCACGTGGTGTCATCAACAGTCAAACACGCGCTGGTCTAATAAATGTTAATTATTATTTTTAAATTGTAATTTTATATAATTAATTAAATTTAATTTAAATATATAATATATGTTAATTAATTTCAATTCAAATTTGCGAGAGACACTCCAGATATTTTTCTTTTAAATCAGTAATTGTTATTTTTTTCTGTCTATATGGTCTCCTTCATTGAGTTGTCCTTTTTGTTACTGTATATATCCAATTTTTTGGGGTCGACCTCTTTTCCTTCTTCTTTTCGGGATCCATACACAATTTGACTTAATTTTTTTAAAAATAAATATTTAATTTAGTCTTTTATCAAACATAAATACTTTTATAAAAATGAATTTTATTTTTATTATCTATATTTTTAATCATAATTTTATTTTGTTGTCGATATCACTTACCAGACAAGATTGGGGGGAAGGGCTGAGTATGAAAAATAATAGCCTCGAATTTAAATGAGAAGAATGAAGAACGCCAATTGAAGCAGCAGGAAGCAAGATAATGTGAAAACCATGTAGGTCCTCGTGGTCAACTAGTCGCGATAACACCTATCAGGCCATGAACCCAGCTGGAGAGACATCCCGGCAAACAATTTAATTGCTAATATACCAATAGAAAAGATTTTTCATAAACTAGTTTTTTGAAAGAAAAATAAACAAGATTATATAAATAAATTACTCAAATTATGCAAATTTAAAAAATAAAGGTGTATTTAAAAAAAAATGTTTACAAAAAAAACAACATAAAAATCGAATTAAAAATGTAAAAATAAAAAAATAATAACGAATAATATTTTCATAAACAAAAATAATTAAATTTCATTTTTATTCTTTGAAAGCTAATATCATGATTATAAATTAAAGTATATCTGGATGTTTATTATAATTTTAATGGGGAACACTTGAATATTAAGTTTATTTCTAAAATAAAAACATATTAAATAATACATAGTAAGTTTTATTTAATTTAATAGAAATATGAACTGTCTTTATTATTGGTTATTGGTTTTGATTATTTTTGTCATATTTATATTTTAAAATTAATAGTTATGTTAATTTATTAAACAATGTAGGAAAGTACGTGAGAGAGATGGAAAAGGGTATTGGAGGGCTGTGGCTCAGAATAGGGATGCTTGGAGAAGTGTGGTTGCTGCGGCCAGGAACTTTCGAGCCACAGAGATAGAGAGGTTGATTTATTAAAAATAATCTATACCCAAATACTAGGGTCACCATATTTCGAAAACACCACAACGGGACATTTGAAAAAGAAATTTACCTTTTTTTGTTTTTTTTTAGAGCCATATTGAATGAAAAATCGAAAATAAGAGCCAAACTCATTGTGAGAAAACGATCGTCGGATCTAAATAATTAAAACCGGGACAATAGACTGACCCGAAGACATTTTTCGGGACGCCGGGTCAGAGCACCTAAAATCGGAAAACCGGAACGTTTGATCACCCTAACCAATATCTCACTTTGCGTTGAGGTTACGTTAAAAAAACACGACGCAAAGTAAATTAAGATTTTCTATAGCAAATCATGTAAAGATCAAAGATAGGTTCAAGGGTTACGAAAAAGAAAGTTGAACAAATTTAACATGAAAAAAACAAAAATATTATAAAATTTTATTACATACATTCAAAAAAAACGCAATCAATTAAAACAGAATAAACAGAGACCAAAAATTGATTATTTTTTCTTAAGTTAGTCGAGGTTCAAACACGACCGAATAAAGATCTGTTGTTCAATAAAGATCTGTATAAAGAATAACTTGTTTTATTTAAACTCCGATTATCTATAAACTCAACAGTTTTTTTAAATTTTTTTTAAGGAAATATTTTTATTTAGGTTTCGGTGGGCCCCTCGGGCTGGTGGGCCCCGGGCGGCCGCCCGGACCGCCCGGCGTTTAATCCGCCTCTCATTCTGGGATATCCTTCCAGAGAAAATAAGTTGACCTGTGGCCAGGTCCGAACCGACCGACGGTTTGAAGTAAATTAATTTCCAGCTACAGAAACAATTTCAAATAATTTTAATATATCTATTAATGTAATAAAAAACAAATAGGCATATAACATAAATATTTTTAATTTTATTTTATTTATAATATATTTATATGCAAGACCAGGCTGTGACGTCATGAATGGCTGGATTACGTCATATAATTTTAAATCAAGAAAAAACTAATAAATATGATTTTCCCGAGGATAAAACCAATGCAAAGTGCATGATTCGTGGTGATATGTAAAAAAATCTCCTCATGTGAAATTTGGTGTGAAAATAACCCTTCCCTTCCTATCGTCGATCGCTAATACTACCACTTCCGGTTTCCGGATTTGCACCAAAAGTTGATCAATTCATCCCACTGATGCATTAAGTAAATATACCAAATTTCATCAAAATCCGTTAAGCCGTTCAGGCTGTACACATCTATACGGACGGACAGACGGACGGACGGACAGACATCATGCTAAAAATGCTTTTTTCTGTTAAGAAAATGCATGATTCGTGGAGATATGTAAAAATCTCCACATGTGAAATTTGGTGTGAAAACAATACCTCCCTTACTATCGTCGGTCGGTAAAAATGAAAATTTCAAAAAATTAAAAAAAGAACCCAAAACAACGCAACCTCGAAAAAAAACGCTAAAGAAACGACACAATATATATATACCATATTAATAGATATATTAAAAAAATAATAAAATAATTTAAAAAAAAACTGATTGGAGATCATTACATAACTTTCACTAAGACCGTATTTTTTGCACTTTTTTGAGATTTCCTATGATAATATTTATAAAGTTCGTTTATATATTTTATATTTTTTTATCCTTACCAGTAATAACACTGTAAGATTATTAATTATTTAAATCGATAAATTAAAAAGTACTTTAGAGCAGGGGTCGGCAACCAGGTGCCTGTGAAGCCTTTTCAAGTGTCCGGGAAGCCATTTTCAAGTGCCCTCATTCAAAAGTTTTTGCGATCAGGCTCTTAAACATTTTCGATTTTTCAATATGGTTAGTGTCACCAAGTGTGCCTACGCCTGTTATATTATTTCAGAAATATGCCCGACTATTGAAAAAGGTTGCCAATGTCAATTTGAAAATTCGCTATTTAGAAATTTCGCTATTAGAGTACTTCAAAGTGGATACAATCTTTTTGTTATAATGTTATATGGCATTGATAATGTGAATTTTATCAAAATTGATAATTCCATTTTTTAGAAAAATTCAAAAAAGTGTATAAACAATGATGCAAAGTAGAACTTCATTAAAATAACATTATTTTAAATTCATTTCCAATGTTTTCTTATTTATTCAATACATTATTAAGTATTTGTTTAAATTTTATTACTATTACTTTTCATAATTAGAGGCATTTCATTACTATTATTATATTTAAGGATCCAATTCACTGAACCTTGCGTGATTCTTCTAATTGTTTTGATGTTGATTGATTCTATTCTTTTGATTATTGATTGACTAATGACTACCTCGTAACGCCATCAAATAAAATAAAATAAAATAAAGCCATTAGTAGGATTGTTTATCCCTCGGGACGTGACAAAATGAATGAAAGATGATGCCGCAAACGAGTGTTCAGGTCCAACACACCATAACAACACTATCTTTGATTACAATTTACAATTTGGGCCTATCGTATTTCATCTCACCTCATATTCGATAATGTAACAATTGCATGGCAAAACATCTATTCTAAATCAGATTGATTATAATTGTCATGTTTCAACATTTAAATACAAAGGACTAAAACGTATAATACCTATAATATATATTTATATTATAATTCCTCAGGAAATCACTTTGTAAAATAATAACAAAACTTTCTTCGTGACGGGTTATTATAAATACGTTTTGTTTATCAATTTTGGGGAGCACGGGAGCACATATATACCTATAAATAATTTTCTTAAATTTCTTAAATAATTATAATTAAAACAGTGATGTATAAGTTATACTTCCTAATGTTGTTTTGTTTAATTACTTAATAACAATTTAATTATTTTTTTCTTTGAGGGAGGTGGGGGTATTGCTCCTCTCCCAATGTCAATCAAAGTTTTCTAAAGGCTTACAATAAAAAAAAAATATATATATAAAATAGGATTCTTCGCAGGATTTTCGGGGGAATGCCGGAGGCTGCATAACAAGGTATCGCATGACCTCTTGCATAAGGTAAAATTACCAGTGGTGGACCGCCTTAAGATATTTTTTCATAAAAAAAAAATATTATTCTGTAATAAAAGTGAGAATAACAACAAAACAACAAATTTTTAATAAAGAAATTTAAATATTTGTTTAGATAAGAGTTCACATTTAACAAATTTCAATAAAAAAATATTTAAGAAAATTGAAATTTTTATTATAATCCAAGAGGGTAGACGATAGGTGAGTAGGTATAGATAATAGAATTTTAAAATGATGGGGATTGGAAGGGGATGGCTCAGGATAGATAAAGCTAAAGTAATGTGGTTATTCAAACCGAGAACTTTCAAGTTCAATAGTGCAAGATAGATTATAATACTATGAGATTTTGAAAGTTTCAAAGTCTCACAAATATTAGTTCAATTTGTATCTTTCTTCAAGTTTAGATTATATAAAAAATTATTTTTTATTTATATTTATTTATTGATATAGTACCTGGAACACCGAGCTATTGCTCGACCCTTTAAAAAATATTGATATACAATTCTTTAATTATTTATTACAATTATTAAATGTTACATCATTGCATCAATCTGATTAAAAGAATGGAACTTGGTATCCTCAATAAAAATAAATAATAATAAATAATAAAATTAACTAATAAAAATTTATAAGAATTAACAAAAAATTAAACGACAAAACAGATTAAAAAATTTAGTTAGTGACGTCATATAAATTTAAATTAAGAAAAAACTAATGAAGATGATTTTTCCCTTCTAATATTGACCTTTTTAACTTTTTGGACACACTGAAAACATTAACATTGAGACTATTATTACCTATTTTAATTTTTAAGATTATATGAATAAATAATTTTAATTTTGATCTCATAATTGGATTTTCAAGTAAGATTTTAATATGTGTGCACAATATATGAAGGCACACTTGGAGAAATGTGGTTGTTGCGACCAAGAAGTTTCGAGTTCAATGCAACCACAGAGATAGATAGATAGATAAAACATATACAATAATAATATATAATTAATTTACTGATTAAATTAAAATATATTTTAAGTAAGAACACAAAAACAAATTAAGGTTTTATGTAATATACTGATTGAAACAAAATGGATGAAAACCTTTTACATATAAACTTTCAACCAAATACAGGGACGGAAGCGCTGCCTGACGAAATTTATGACGTCATTTAATTTCCCTCTTTAAATAAAGATAAATCTTCTAAACGTTTTGAAATATTTTCAAATAATTTAAATGTATCTATTAATGGAATAAAAAACAGATATGGATATAACATAAATATTTTTTATTTTATTTATAATATCAGATAAGATATAAGGATATAAGAAAAAACTAATGAAGATGAATTTTCCGAGGATGAAACCAATACAGATCGATTTTTCTTTATAAATACTATCTATGGTGTGAATTTCAAAAAAATCTTTAGAGCGGTTTCTGAGATCCCATTTACAAATATATATACAATTTTTGCTAGCATAATAAGATTAGATAAAATATATTGGGCATATGTAAAGGATAATATTCATAGTTTAATTAATATTTTATTTTCTATTTTATAGGGTATTTTTGATTAAAAAGCATGTATATTAAAAAGTTTTTTATTAATTAATTTATAATGTGTATCATTAATAAAATTAATATGGTAAGAGATTTGCCATTTAAAAAAAAATAACTCACAGTCCTGAGCGAAATTGTTGCATATTTTATATTTTTTTAAGAAAATTTGTTATCATACAAATTAATAACTATTTTAGATAATAAAAATATTTACTTTTAGAAGATAATAATTTAGATGATGATGATGAGTTTTAAAATTTTGAAAATAAATATTAATACTTATTTCAATATTAACACCAATTTATTGAAATAAAATGAAGAAAATGTATTAAATAATAAATATTACATATTGAAATAGTATCTTATTTTTAAATAATATCTTGACAATATATATATATATATATATAAAGATTAAAATAAAAACAATACTGTAATAGATTATCATTTTGGAGCATGATTATGATTGATATTAAATCTATTAACACTTTTTGGATTCCTTCATAAACAGATTATCCTTGAATTTTATATATTAAATAAGAAACATATTATCTGTTTTTTTTTCTAACGCGAACTGTTCTCGTAGTGAATTGACTTTTTATCATGTTTGAGTCATCCGATAGCTGCTAGCCACTAATTTGTTAGCAAGTGGAGGCCATCGGCAGGTTATCAACTCCTGCGCCTTTTCGCGACTGAGTCAGCACCGGCCGATGTCATTCACACTCGACGTTCATCGACAAAGCCTCTTTTCTATCTTTCAATCAAGTAATTTAGATCTTAATAATTTAAATATCGGGAAAATTATCAAGATATTTAACAAATAGATCTTTGATAACGGGAAATATTTTTTTTTTCTGAAATAAAATATTGATTTAAAATCTTTATGAATCATATCGATCTAATTAGATTTATTTACAAAGGTAGCGTTACCAAAGAAAAAATTTGAATTCCGATTTTATTCTATATATACATATATATAATAATATTCAATTGAATTATATATTATTGTTATTATTATTATTATTATTATTAAATTATCATTTTTTAATATGTCCTTTTAAATAAATACGGTAACATAATTTAATCATATCTTGTTATAATCATGAAAAAAAAAATTAGAATATTTTATTATACAATTTAATAAATTAGAAATTAAATATGAATATCTAATTCAAAAACAATTTTTATTTTTATAAAATATAAATTTATTGTCATGTAATAATAAATAATTTATATTAATATATAAATAATTACTTCAATTTCAAATAATAAATAAATGAATAAATTTTAAGTTGTGATTTGTGAAAAATTTTATTTATTTTATAAATTTTAAAGTTTTATTATTTAAACTCTAAAAAAAAATCTGGAGTGTCTCCACTCGATTATCTCGCAAATATGAATTGGATTAATTATTAACATATATATTATATTTAAATTAAATTAAATTTAAAAATTTAAAAATTATAAATTAGAATTAATAAATAACATTTAATAAATCAGCGCGTGTTTGACTCTTTGTTGATGACACCACGTCACGTGATGGCGCGTGATTGGCAGTCAACGTGTTAAAAAATTTTAAAAATTGATTTCGGTACTTTCAGTGATTCAATCAAGCTGAAATTCTATAAATAGCAGTTTTATACAATTTTTAATCATATGAAAAACTATCAAACATATATCTTCATTTTTATGGTCAGTTTAGAGGAAAATCAAAATCTCGACATCGAAAATTTTCGTAATCTGGTAAGATAATAATAAGAGAGAATAAACTAATTTAATTTTTTTTTATATTTTTTTATAATTAATTATAAATATTTAAAAAAAAAATTTAATATTTTTAATTAAAATTGATTAAAGCCCTTACATTTTTAAATGTTTGTAGGTATATATATTTTTAATAAGAAAAAAATATTCAAAAATATTTGTACTATTGAGGATTTGTCTATTTTCATTAAATTATTTTATTTATATACATTTTTTTGTAATTTTCTACTGATATTAAATTCCTATATTAAGATAAAATATTAAAAAAGAAAATATCAGCTGGTAAGCAAGAAACCAGCAAGGTTATCTAATATATAGGGTATGTTAAGCCTAGTTTACACCGGCTTAGTTCTTGACATTAGTTAAAAGTATTTGCCCACCCCTGAACTAATAACAAGAACCAAGCCCATGTAAACTAGGCTTTAGTAAAAACTGAATTGGTCCTGGAATAACATTGGATTTTATTAGAATTTCAAGGCATTTCCACGAAACTCTTGTTTAATTTGGTCTTAAAAATTTTAAAATCAGTCCTATGTATTCAGAAAATACATTGGTTCTCCTTATCTGACCAATTTTCCATTGTGAACATTCTGGAATTTTACCTACCAATAACGGTTGAAATTATAAATAGCGATTTCTATTATAGAGTGAGCTATTTAAGTCTTTTAAGTGCTGATACATTAAAGTGGATAAAATCATGGTAATAATTTTATTGCTAATCTAATTGAGTCAAAATTTTAATTTACTTATAGATTAAAAAAATATATTAAATAATTTTATTCATTTAATAAATAACTCTTAATAATTTCAAATATTCCAAACTCTTTTAAAAGAAAACTTATTTCTTTACTTTCTTTCACAAATTTTATTATATATAGTTATCATTATGTTTTGTAATAAGAAATGTGTGTTTTTTTTTCTAATGATTAGTAATAGTAATATATCAGTATTAATAGTTGTGAAAAAGATGAAATATTTATTCTTTTTAGATCTAAATTCTAGGTATTTGTTATTAATTTAATATATTAATTATTAATATATTAATTGGTGCGTTTATAATATTAAAATCCTTATATTTATATATTAAATATTAATTCATTCATTTCAAAATATAATAGTATAAACTCTTTCTATCATTATAATTATTATGGAAAATTTTTACTAAAAATATTTATTTATTTTTGTTGATTTTTCGGTACCTATTTTCAGTCTAAAATTCATTAAATAAGATTGTTGATTGTTTTTTATTGCTTAATTAACATTTGTATATAACTGTGACCAGTGTAAAAACAATCTCTTGTTCCTTTTGAAAATTAATGTGTCAAGGATGATTAATTAGTCAAGAGTCGAGTTTCAAATCTTGTTAAATGTGCTTTAGAGATATCTAAATATTTTATATTTTTAATTTTTCTTTTCTTATAAAATAAAAAAAAAATATGAAAAATTATAATAATTACAAGTTATTGTTTAATGATTCTTTTTATTTAATATGGAATTGTATTGATTGATTGATTTTCATTCAATGATCATTTTTGTATTTGTTTTTTAATTGATAAATGAAAAAAATTATCGCCCCCGGGTGGGCTCGAACCACCAACCTTTCGGTTAACAGCCGAACGCGCTAGCCGATTGCGCCACGGAGGCCTGTATTATTGTACTATAATGAACTTATACGTGCATTTCGATACAAAAAATTCAATTTGATTTATTTTTTAATTAACTTCAAACGAACTTGATAATAAATTTTTATGTATTTTTATAATTAAATTTTATTAAATCCATTGGAGAATCATTAGGGAATTCACGAATATGTAATTTAGTAAAAATTTTATTATTGAATGTGTTTTGTTATTTAAAGAAATGATTTAAATTTATATTCAAATATAAAAATAAATATACTTATATTCAATTCTTTTGTTTTTACCGACCGACGATAGTAAGGGAGGTATTGTTTTTTTGTGTGATCCTCCAAACTTTTTAATCTTAAAAGAGTAAACTTTGTATAGACTCTATATTATTTATTTATTTATTAATATTATTTCGATTTCTAAAAGTTAAAAAAAAAATCATTAAAAATACGTATATTTCTTTTTTTATTAAATATTAAAAAAAAAACTTTTCTTTTAAGGGTTAACTTCTCACCCTCCATGATTTAATTGATAAGTAAAAATTATTTATTAAAATTATATCTTATTTATTTATAATATTCTTTAAATAAATAAACCTGTATCATCAATTGTTTCAAAAAAAAATAATCAATTTAATTTGTATTTCGATTTGTTGTAATTTGTATTTTGCTCCTTTTTTGAATTTATTAATAATAAAAAATACAAATTTATAAATAAAATCCTTAGACATTTGATTACGTTAATCTGTTTAAAAATAGATAATAAAATAAAGTTTTCGACTTCCATCAAATGTTAAAAACAAAATTTAATTGCTACTCTACTCTAATCAAGTTTATTTATTTATTTATTTATATTTTTATAGCCTTACTGAAATACAAAAGTTTTTATAAACAGCAACCATATTCCTCCAATCGTCTCTATTTAATTCATTTATAATTATTAATACTAATTTATTTATTTATTTTAAATAAATAAATTATAATAATAATTTGATCTTTTTTTAAGATATTCATTTTTGTAGACACAACAATTTAAATAAGTTGACCTGTGGCCAGGCACAGAACCGACTGAAGGTTTGAAATAAATTAATTTCCAGCTTCAGAAACAATTTCAAATAATTTAAATGTATCTATTAATGCAATAAAAAACAGATATGGATATAACATAAATATTTTTAATTTTATTTTATTTATAAAATATAAGGAGGCGCTGGCTGTGACGTCATATAATTTTAAATTAAGAAAAAACTAATGAAGATGATTTTTCCCGAGGATAAAACCAATACAAAGTGCATGATTCGTAAAGATATGTAAAAAATCTCCTCCTGTGAAATTTGGTGTGAAAATAACCCTTCCTTTCCTATGATCGATCGGTAATTCTACCACTTCCGGTTTCCAAAAGTTGATCAATTTATCATACTGATGCATTAAGTAAATATACCAAATTTTATCAAAATCCGTTGAACAGTTCAAGCTGTGCACATCTATACGGACACACAGACGGACGGACAGACATCATGGTAAAAATACTTTTTTCTGTTAACAAAATGCATGATTTGTGGAGATATGTAAAAATCTCCACATGGGAAATTTGGTGTGAAAACAATTTCTTCCCTTACTATCGTCGGTTGGTAAAAATTGAAAGTTTCTTATAAAATATTTTAATAAGATTCTTGAATTTAAACTTATTAATTAATATATATTCATGTAATCGTAAGAAATAATATAATTAAACGAAATTATATTTTCGACGACGTAACTCTTATCAAAAGTCGGAAATAAATTGTTTTTTTTTTTAATTAATTTATATTTATTTCATTTGTTATCATATTTTAAATCTCAATCTTATTTTTTATGGGGGAGGGGGGGGGGGTGAAACTTGACTTCACGTAGAGTCCATTTCTTGTATGATTACTTATTATAAATTCAACTTTTATCAATTCCTAGAATTTTTTTAAATTAATGTTAAATAATATATCTTTAAAACAAGATGGAGAGTGATTTTTTTCACGATAAATTCCATTCAATTATTCTTCGTAGATTTATTCCGATGTTAATGATGCATGTCCAGATGATTTTCTCATGGGGAGGCTTTTAATTCACTATTCTTAGTATTTTATTGGATTTCTAATAAGAAAAGTGTAGAGAGAGAGAGAGAGAGAGAGGGAAAGGACACAGTTCTTTTGGTTAGATCACGCAAGGTTCAATAGATAAATTCTAAAAATCATCCATGAGTCAGAATTATATTTGCATTTTTTTTTCAAATAATATTTATTTTGATATCTATCAACATAGAAAGAATTTATAATTTTATAAAGATAAACCAAACTAAATTGTTCTATATTAATTTAATTAATTTACTTAAAATTTACTAATAAAAATCCATTAAAGAAAATACAAAATGTATTTGAATTTTTAATATATGATGCAATTCCTAGTTAGTGCAGGTTTAAACAAGATGAAGGCGTCGAAATCTCAGACCCCCGCCGCCCCTAATAAGGTTACTCATTTTATTACACAACATTTTAAGAAATAATTAAAAAAAAACATATAATCAGTCTATCTATTTTTCTCTGTGACTACCGAACTATATAACCAGTTAATTAATATAAATACAACATAATTATTAAATAACATAATAATAAAAAAAAAATTAAAAATAATTAAATGTTTGGTTTACTCAATTTTTGGACGTGAATTCTTTTAGATTTAGGTATTGTATATACACCTATAGTACCTGGTTTACCGAGTCTCGGCTCGGTACTTTAAAAAAATGATTCCTTATGAAATATGAATATTTAAGATTAAGATTATTATTTAAAATAAATAAACGACAAAATATATGAAACAATTTCAAATAATTTAAAAGAACATAAATTAAAAAAAATAGTCATAAAACATAATATATAAATATATATTAAATATAAACGTACGTCTTAATGCACCGAAAGACACAAAAGTATGGCCTGTGGATATAACATAATATATATTTCGTAATTTGATTACAAAATATTATTAAAATAAATAACTTTAACTTAATTTACTTTTTTAATATTTTGTATTTAAGGAAGCGCTGTCTGGCGTTGCCTAGCGTCATTTTTTTATTATTAAAATTCCTATTCTAAATTAAGAAAATACTAATAAAGATGATTTTTCCCAACGCTGAACCAATACATATCGATTTTTCTTTATAAAAATTATCTATCGTATAAATTTCAAAAAAAATCCTTCGCGTGGTTTAATATATCAAAAATACAAATATATATATATATACAATTTTTGCTAGTATAATAAGAAAAGATATAGGTATGCTATTTTGATATTACATATTAAATAAAAGAATCAGTCGTCTAATAGTTTTTAAAGATTACTTTTACGCAGTCTTGTCGAAGTTAATTTTTACTATCTCGACAGAGATAGTATTGCGATCACGAAAATTTTCGATGTTGAGATTTTGATGTTTTTATACGTTTTGAAGGTTCCTGAAATTTTCATTAAGGTTGAGAAAAATGTCTGTGTGTGTGTGTGTGTATGTGTGTATGTAGACAAGATTACGCGTGGCCGTAAAAATAAAGATATATGTTTGATAATTTTTCACATGATTAAAAATTGTATAAAACTGCTATATATAGAATTTCAGCTTGATTGAATCGCTGAAAGTACTAGAATTAATTTTTTAACACTGCAAATCTCACGCGCCAACACGTGACGTGATTCCATCAACAAAGAGTCGAACATGCGCTGGTTTAATAAATATTATTTATTAATTTATAATTAATATATTATGTTATTTAATCCAATTCAAATTACGAGATAGTCGACTGGAGATACTCCAGCTAATTTTTAATTAAATAGAGATATGTAGATTTTTTAATTACAATATTCCTATTTATACTAATAGAACTCCGAATTTTTTCTACACCTCTCCTATCTTTTATTTTTTTATGTTTAATAATATAAACATAAAAATTATTACAATATAAGAAAAATAAACATGAATTATATTAATTTGGTTTATTCTTAGGCTATGCTATTGTAGATATATTGATAAAATAAAAAAATAATTTTTCTACCTTTGAAAATAATAATAAACTAATTTTTAATATATAGTTAATAAATAAATTATTTTTTTTAAATTCAGAATTTGATTAAATATGGACTTACCCATATATGATACACATATTTCTTTTTCTTTTATTTTTTGCTTATTTCTTCGACTTTTTACAATTATATAATTATTTAAATTTATCAGTTGGGATGTTTGTGGGCACTATATTCTTTCGTTGTGTGACAAATATAGCGTGGCAATTATCCTTCCGATGTCGTAAGGAGTATCAACAGTTGTGGTGGGGCCCGGCGCCCCATGCACCTGTTTTAACGAATTTCTATTGCTGTCCAACCCGGCTGAGGGGAATTTCTTCAACTTCCGAAGAAAACAGCAGTTAACCGCGAACAGATGTGTCGGAGCAACATCTCAGCCGGACCTACAACAAGGCCATTCACTTCAGACAAATAATAGACAAACAAAAACTAATGTCTATTTTTTATAATCTTTTAAAATTCGATTAATAACGACAAACAAGAGAATTATGTCCAAAGAACACGTCGATTATACATAACGTATGTATTTGTATTAACAATTTAAAAGAATACAAATATTTATAGAAAATTTCTCTTTGATATTATAAATTAATAAAACCTTTATTAATAAATATTTACAAAGAATATAACTCATAAGACCGAAGACAAATTTATTAATTAATATTCTAATAAATATATTATTATTTTAATAAAAAATTAATTAAATTTATAATGAAAAGTCACTCTTTTATTAAAAGTTAACCCTTTTTAATGCGGTACAATAATATTCATTTAGATGTATTGTTTTAAGATAATTTTCATTTTGTTCAATAGGTTTGAAAACGAGTTTTTTTCGAAAATAATAAATATTGGTTGGAAGACAAAAAGTAATATAATTATCGCTTCATTCCATATGTTCAAATGAAACGAATCAACTTTTTTATTATTTAAGTTAATTATAGATAATTTTAAAATATTAACTTAATTAATTTAATAGAGAATAAGAAAAAATAATATATTATGGGTATACTATACTTCAGGCATATATATAAAAGTAAAATATATAAAAAAAATTTAAAAAATATGTATATATAATTTGAATTTTAACAATGAAAGTGATTTTAATAATATAAATTTAAAAATTTAAATTATTTATTTATTGTTATTAATTAATATATATTCGTATTGTTTCATCTAAATTTGGTTATAATTTATTATTAAATAATCTATATATAATCAAACAAAATAAATATTACTAAATTGAATTTTAGCAATTCAATATTTTTTTAATAGTCGCGTTATATTATTATTTAGCATAGAAAACATACGAAAACAACATCGTATATTCAATTTATTTTATTTTTTTTTTTTAATATTTATATTATGTATATTTTTATACTCCATTAAAATTGATGAAAATTGCATCTAAAAGGGCTCAATAAAGCTCTCCTAGACATTTCTATCATCATTTCTAAGTTGACCTTGCATACAGATGCTTTTGTGGTTTGTGGACGCGCCTGTTATATAGACAACCAGGCATCACTCTTTGGTTGTTTTATATTAATTATCAAGCAACGTTGAAAAATAGTTTTTATTTTCTATAAATTCACAATATAGAAAATCAACTTATGTATTTGGAATATATTTAGAAATTATTCTTAAAATTCAACTTAAGAATGTTTGAAGGAATATAGGATATATATTATAAACTAAAGTTTAATAGAATCAGATAGAGTCAAAAGTCAATAACTAATTATATAATTAATTATGGAATATCTATTGTTTTAGATTAAAACTTTATCAATTATTCATTTAAAGATTAATTTACCTTAATCTATTGGAATACTTCAACGAAATTATTTCGATTAATTATATCAACTCTTTTTGACCTTATTGAATATTTACCTATGACATGAACAATAGGTTTATTATATTTGTAATATATATTTAAATAGGCATTATGTTTGTGATATTATTAATAAAATAATAAAAAATATTATTATTTATATATTTACATATGAGCATTAGTAATCCAATAATCAAAATATAATTTCACATTTATTTATTGTTATTATATCTATATTTGTAATAAATAAAAATATGTCTTTATATATAAAAAAAAATGTTAATATTTTGAGAAAAAATAATTAGTATTAAAAAATTCATAATAAAATAAAAATTAATTAATATTAATGAGTTATCATTGTAATTATTAAGAAATCGATATTTTCTTTTTGTAATTTTGTAATTTTGTAATTTTTTGTTAATTGAAACCAGTGATGTATTGGTAAAATAAGAAGGGAACGCATAGTGGGAGCAAAAAAAAGTCCTATTTTCAGCAAACTATTTTTTTCCATATAAGCTTTTATTTTTCTATTCTTACTATACAAAATATTAACAAACACAAAAAAAGAAATTCTTGAGTTGTCGGAACATGAAAAAGTACTAGAACGCGTTCGGGTTCTGAAAAAAGGTAAGGGAACGTCGTTCCCCAGCGTTCCCCTCCCAATACACCACTGATTGTAACAAATTAATTTTTCAAATAAAATTTTTTTGCCAATAATCTATTTTTTGGAGTATTAAAATAGAAACCAAATATAATAACGTTGTATGAACTGACATCTAGTGGAAAATATACAAATTAGAAAAGAATCTAGAGACGAAAATAATTTTTATTATAGTTTTACTTTATTAGGCATATCATTCATAATATTATCTTAACTGTAATTATAAAATAATAAATAATGTAAAAGGAGTTTATTATAAATTAATATTAAAACTTTTAGAAAAAAATTTAGAATTATAGAAAATTTATTACTTATAAATATTTGGAAATTATCTTGAAAATGATTATTTTTGATCATTTTGAAGATTGTTATACTTTCACTATTAGTTAAGACTGATTTCTGTATAAATTATATTTAAGATGTTGATATCAAGTGTGAAAATGGCGAAATTAAGACTAAAAAATTTATGAACCTCCCGATTCATTTAAAAAAAAATTAAAATTGATATATTAAATGGTACTTCTCACAATAATAACACAATTGGATTCTTATTTGAATAATTTTTTAGTTAATATTTAAGATATTAAGAAGATTATTAAGTCAATTAGAAACAATTATAGAGAATAAAAACCCCAATTATATATAAATAAATATTTGTTTATATAAAAAAACAGACCATTAAAATTAAGAAATTGTAAAACACAAAACATTTATAAATATATTAATAAAATTCATGAATATTTTTTTTTTAAATTTTCAAAATTTATTTTCTACTGATAATAAAAAATATGATTAAATTTACAAATTTAATTGTTAAAACTGATATAAAATCAGATAAAAGAAGTAGAATTTACTGACCTAGATGTAAAATAGTGTGAAACTATTCTCATTAAAAAAAATCATTGATAAATATAGAAAGAATATATATATATATATATAAATCAGTGTCAACTGGATCTTAAATCTAGGTATAAAAAATAGTAAAAAAAATCAAAATATAAATAAATTGGTAAAAATCAAAACAAAAATGTCTTCAATGGTTTTATTTTCATTCGGCTAAGGGGGTATTGAAAAAATTGGCAGGCAAATTTTAGGGACAACCGATCCCTTTTCGACCGTATGCCGGACGCGTGGTTAACGTGGTCAGCATGCACCCGGCGGAATACCGCTGCGGCGCTCCAAACACCTCTGGTAGAAGATCCGCGAATAAACGAAACAATGGTCATCGTACTTCCAAATCATCACCCCAAAGACACCGGGAATCATATGACTTGCCACTCTTCTTCCTCGCGGAATATATCCCGAATCGACTCTATTTTATGACGGTTCATGGGAATTTACCCAAATCAACGAAAGAATTTCATTTCTTTTCCACGGATGATGAGCTCGTTTATTCCAATTTCTATTCTGATTTTGGACCTCTTCATCTTGGTATTTTAATTTCTTAATGGTAGAAATTTCTTGATACTTTGTATAAGTGGTGTTTTACAGGGTGGGGCAGAAAAACCTATCCGATTTCAAATCCCTTTTTCTCAGAAGGGGGAGCAGATAGAGTAGTGGGGTAAAAACCGTTAGAAAGCCGGTTTTATGCACCCGCCCACACAACGCGACGATCAATGGACATTTTCAGGGAAATGTTTCCAGGTCGCCTCATTTCTCTGAGAGGTGATCTTGGCTGGCCGCCGCGCTCACCGGATCTCACTCCATGTGACTTCTTCCTTTGGAGTTACCTCAAATCGAAGGTTTACCAGCATCGACCAAGGACCCTTTATGCTTTACGAAGGTAAATTGCTCGGGCAATTGAAGAAATTCCTGTGGAAATTGAAAGTCATGGAAAGCTACCACGAGCGCCTAAATCAGTGTATCCGCTCCCAAGGACGACATTTGAGTGATGTGCTTTTCAAAACTTAAATTAAAAATGGCATAAAATTTGCGATATGTTAATAAAATAAATTTTTTGACAAGCTGATGGTTTTAATTTTATAACATTTTGAAATCGGATAGGTTTTTCTGCCCCACCTTGTATTTGTCATATGTAAAAAATGGCTAGATTTGACTTGTGCACCACCATGGAGAGTGCTGTGAACTTTCCAATTGGAGAAGTGATGTTATTATTTATTTATTTATTATACTTTTCTTTAATAACTATTTCACAGTGCATATGTCAAATCTATCCATTACTAAAATCCATTTTTGTATAGAATCCTTTATATATATATAATTTATAAGGATATTTTTTAATTTATATAGTCAGGGCCATTCCTAGGGTATATGCCGCCCGTGGGTGCAAAACCCCAAAGTTGTTAAAAATTTACAAATAAAAAAGATAAAGTAAATTTAAGTTAATTTAGTTTTTTTCTAGAACCAAATTGAAAAAATTGAAAAAAAAAATCGAAAGTATTTAAAAGATCCTGATCGCCAAATCATTTGACCTTTTTCTCAGAACCATATTGAAAAAAATTAAAAAAACAAAATGAATAAGTACTTTTAAGGTGGCTCGCGCCGCCCCCCTAGGCTTGCCGCCCGAGCGCCCCGCATTACCTGCACCCCCGGGTCGGAACGGCCCTGTATATAGTAAAAAAATAAAACTAAATATTTATAAATAAATCTATAAACTCACTTTCTTTGACTAAAAGTTGATTTTTATATGTTAATATTTATAATTTAGCTATTTATAAAATTTACAACATATTTTTCCTTTATTTTTATTTTTAAAAATAAATAAATTGTTACTTTTTATGTATTTTATAATTTTTTTTTTCATTTGAAGGCCTTCTATATAAATATTGTCATTTGTTGAATAATAAATTAAAACGACCAGAATTTGAGAATCTACGTATAGTCCATTATACAAATGGACTAAGCCCTGAAAAGCGAGCAAATGCAGCCTATTTGATTTCATCCTACGCTGTTATCTTTTTGAATTACAAGCCGTTACTTGCTTATAGCTGCCTTCGTCAAGACGGAGCCCCACCATTTAAATCCTTTCAGGACGCTTGCCAAGGGCCATCCGAATACACAATCACGATTCTTGATTGCCTCCATGCACTTTATAAGTATTAAACATCTTTTTTGATTTTATTAATAAATAAATAAATAAATTATACAATTTTATTTAATAAATATATATATATATAAGGTGAATCGATTTAATTAAAAATTTCAAAGGAGAGCGAAGTATTTAATTATAAAATTAAAAATATTTTAATTTGATCAAATTTTGTCAATTTTACTTTACTATTGTCGTTTTCTTAATAATTTTATTTTAATTTTTTAGGTTTAATCACTTTTATTACCACTTCCTTTATTTCTGTTTTATTATCATTTAACTAAATTAATATATTTAGGATATATATAGGCTGTTTTTGAAAATTAATAAATTTACTTTATTAGTGACAAATCTTGAGATATTTGGGTAATTGAATGGTTATCGTGTCATGGATTTGGATAAAACTTTACCAGTGGGTTCCTTTTTTAATTGCAAATAAACTTTTCCTATGCAATTTTTGCGGGTCGCTTCTAGTTTACGAGATAAAAAGGATTAAAGTTTGCCAGCTTAGCTTATTATGAACCTCGAAATATGAGTAATGTTTTATTGACTAATTCACAAATTATCACTTATTCATAACTTTCGGTTCTTTTCGGTTCGGTTTGGATATAGAAAAATTATTTAATTAATTAATTTTTTAATCTGCTTATATACAAACCGAACTAAAAAAAAACCCCCAGAAAATTAGTGGAACCCTCTGATGGTCAAATTAATCAAACATGGTAGCTAAATAGAATATCAATGGATTTATATGCAAACTTTAATAATTTTTATCTCTTAAATTAGAAGCGACCAGCAAAAATTGCATAAGAAAAGTTCATTTGGAATTAAAAAATTTACCTACTGGTAAAGTTTTATCCAAATCCATGACTAGATGATCATTCAATATAATTACCGATATTTGAAATAACAATCAAGTTTATGATGCATCAATCTATGCACCCTTCCACACACAACTCACATATAAACGCGATGTAGCATATTCTGCGTAATGGTCTAGAGTGCATGCATTATTAAGGTAAAAGGCCATCGACGATAAATAATCATATTCACATAATGAATTAAATCTGCGAATGAGGTAAGGTTGTCTTCTTTTCTAGTATAACCAATTCAATGCCAACTAGATTTTCAACCTGTCCAGAAATTTGTTTATTGCCCGTCATTTGTTATTTGCAGAAAATTGGTCAGGTAAGCATGACAAGCGAACTATGGGTTTTGTATCATAAACTTGGACAGTTGCTGTTTCTAATGAAGCAAGGTTTAACAATATACCTAAATAAATAATTAATCTCTCTCTTCCCAAAAGCAGATATTATCAAAGATCAAAACATAAAATAATTTATTATACTTTAATTTTTATTTCTCGTTGAAAATTTAATTCATTCAACTAAGAAATTATAATAATAATTGATCCTTATTTTTTTCCCAGAGCGTCTAAACTTGGTTTAGTAAATTTATGTGATTTTGACATTGCTGAATATACACGATTTGAACGATTATCACAAGGTGATCTTAATTGGATTGTTCCTGAAAAATTATTAGCATTTTGTGGTCCGAGTGATCATTCTGGGGTGATAGCCAAACCACCGGAACATTATTTACCTTTTTTCAAAGAAAATGGAATCAAAACGGTCGTTCGACTTAATCGTGCACAATATCGTACAAATATGTAAGAAAATAAACTTTAAATATCTAATTACGTATATATACAGCGTCCGCTCTAGGATTTACGGCGCCCCGGGAAAATGAATAAATTGACGCCTCTGTATTCGTAAAATTTATTTCATTCATAAACAAAATGCCGCCCTTCCGGACAAATGCCCAGTTTGCCACCTTCTAGAGTGAGCCCTGTATATATATATATATATATTTATAATATCATGAAAAATTATTTCCGTGATATTTTCATGTTTAATTGTGAGATTTGACTCTCGACGTTTCGGCGCTATTTTCAAGACAGTTTATTTAGGAGGAATTTTTTTGGGATTTTGGGTCTTAGTATGTGTGTCCAAGAGGCAATGTTGGGATTTTTGGTTGAATGGATGGAAGATTTTGGAATTAGTGTCTTCTGAAGCTCCGAAGAATCTTTGACAGCAACACTACTAATGACACACGTCTGCTCCTGATGACAGCCCAAGGCCTCGGGAGCTTCTAAAGTTCAACCAAAAATCCCAACAACGACTCATGGTCACACTGACTAAGACCCAGAATCCTAAAAAATTCCAACCTAAACAAACTCCCTTGATAATAGCCCCGAAATGGGCGCCGAAAGGTCACAACTAAACGTGAAAATAACTCAGAAATAATTTTTCATTATAATAAAAACTTTCACAGAAACCTAAATGAACAATTATATATAGGGATTATATATACATAAAGATATTTTTATTTATAAAGAATAAAGAGAAATTGAATTAATTACAAATGTGAGTTCTTACCATAAAATTGAAAAATATTTATTAAATTACTTTTGAATTACGAAAACATGATAAACTTATTAACTCTACCCAAAAATAATATAGTTTTAATTAATTAGCATAAGTATTAAGTTTTATTATAGTTAGAAAAAAAATTATATATATGTAACGGGTGGGGCAAAAGTCTCGCTACCATATGAATTGCTCACAATTTTCGCTGAGTGGCAATAATGGAACGATTATTTTCAATAAATATTGTCACTATTTTTGCTCGTTCTTGTGGCGTATATTTATCCATTATAAAAATGGGGCGTCTTCACAACACAATGCTTAAAGCGAAACTGATCTAAACGTCACTAACCAAAATGGTAGCGGGACTTTTGCCCCACCCTATATATTGTTGTAAACAAACTTACAATGATTCTTCAAATTGAATTGAATGAAAAATACGAGTTTTTATTTGTTAAGTATAATTGGAAATTTTAGTTAGTTTTTTTTATGAAAATAATTATTTATTTATGATTGTAATTTATATGTTTTATTCTTATGCAATTCTGATTCTAATGCAATTAATAGCTTTCATGATGCTGGTATTGCCCATTTTGACTTATTTATTGTGGATGGCGGTACACCATCAATGGAAATCACTCAAAAATTTCTGGATATTGTGGAGAACTCGAGAGGTGCTGTGGCCGTACACTGCAAGGTTATACTTATAGATATTATAATTATTGGAGAGTTATGGTTGCTGAGACAGAGTTCAATGGTGCTACAAAGATAGATGCTCTCTTCGATTGAGGATTTTTATTAACAATATTCAAAAATTATAAAATTTGATCCAGTGAAATATTTTCACTTGTATTGAATATTATTTTATTTTTATGTTATCATAAAAACATGATTCATCGAACAACCACTCTGGTCAATATATTATATAATATTCTGGGGTTGAGAATTAATTCTTCATATTTTTCCAACGAATATTGTAACGATATAGACTTAAAATTAAATGGGTGGTAGTTTATTTAAAAAATTGTAATTTTTATAATAAATACCCCGCAACACAGACAATCCCCACAATTTGCCTGTTTTTATAAAGTCAATATATATATATATATTTATATATGAGTCACTCAGAAGCCAAACCGATAAACTCCAATTTTTAAAATTTTGCTAGTAATGTAATTAAATATAATGTAATGTAATCTGCAACATATGAAGTGAATATTAAACTTGATAATATTAAACTTAATAATCTTAATATTGCAATGCAATATACATTTTTCTGAAATCAATAACCATGAATTTAATACAAACTTTGAACTTTGGGCTCACTTTATTTATATGTGGAGTTAATCGCTTTGGATTCTGAGTGGCTCATATATATATATATTCAAAAGACCTAAAAATTAATATTTTGAATAAAGAACTTATATAGGGCTTATATATAAAATATTTTAATATATTCATATTGAAATTAATTAAACTTTAATTTTGAAAATATGAATGACAATTTGACCTGGTCCCTTTCAATTGTCATCTTTTATTTTGTAACAAAGAGAAACCTTTTAGTATAAATATATAATAAAATTAAGCCCTTTGGTCATTAGTCAAAAACTCTGAATAAATAAAATAAATAGTAATATATTTGACAAATTATATATATATATATATATATATATAGATAGATAGATATATAAAAAATACAATTTTATTAGTACTTTAGTTAGAATTGATTATAGAATAATTTTTATTAAATATATATACAATAATAAACTTACTGTTGATTTCATCAATGTCGAAAATTTTTCAAAATATTAAATATCATATTCTTGAAATAAAACTATGAGTTTTTTACTCAAAATGTATCTTTATAAATTGTAATTATTGATGATTTGATGTGCTATTTATCTCGTCTGTTCTATGAATAAAAGAGAATTGAGACACTTTTCCAAAACATTAAATTATTTTTTAATTTCCTAAATATGAAAAGGATTATGTGTTTAAATAGGCTGGCTTAGGACGTACCGGCACATTAATTGGAGCATATTTGGTTAAACATTATAAAATGCATGCAAGAGAAGCAATAGCTTGGTTACGAATTTGTAGACCGGGAAGTGTCATTGGTCCACAGCATTTATGGCTGGAATCTATGGAAGAATCCTTATTCGCCGCAGGGGATGTATTTAGGTAAATATTATCTGAAAAATGATATTTGTTTAAAAATGATAGTTCAATTCATATACAAATTTTTTTTATTTAATTTTTACCTGAAGAGGTTGTTAATTTGTTTCACAAATTATTTAATTAATTTGATTGAGTGATTTTAAGGTCTCGAATGTATGGAAATGAAAAACAACTTCCTTTTCATGAATTTGGCATATATAGTGTAATATATAAAAAAAGATTTTATTCAGAAAAGAGCAATTACAATCATTATTCCCAACATTATAATCGTCAGTGGAGATCATCCAACTATCAAAATAATAATGAATTTAATTCTAAATATGAAAAACAAGGAAAGCGAAGGGCCCGATCTCCTGAGATTGGGAATGGTCATTTTAGGTAAATTATGATTTTATTTAATTTTAAAAATAATTATTTAAATATAAAAATAAAAAAATCCCATCATTCTTCAATACATAATTAATGTTTTTTATTTTATTTTTCAAAATATATTATTTAATTTATAATTATAGATCTCATTCGCCATCCTGGAGGTATGCTTTTACTGAAGAAGCAATTGAAATTCCACAAGGAGATGCTTTGAATCGAATCAAAGCATCGCGACATCCTAAATACATGCGAAGCAGACATTAAAGAAAAGAAAAACTTCAGAATATTAAAAAAACAAAAAATAATTATTATTCAAATTAGAATTTGTAATTTATTTCTTGATATATATATATATATATATATATATATATACATTTTCATATATTATAACAAAAATATATAATAAAATTTGAAAAAATATTTATTATTGATCATTAATAAATGAAGTCTAGAATACACTATAATATATTTTTATAGTTTTACTAGTAGATATATTTATTTTAGTTATCACAGTTTGCTCGGATAAAAGTTTCGAGCTATATTTTCATTAGTGATAAAACTATTAAGACCCCCTTCAAACGCTAAGTCAATTACCTCTTCTATATTGGAAACCTAAAACAAAAAAAATACAATTTTAACTTACTAAATATTAGAAAAAATGTAAAATTCACATTTTAAAATTCATTAAAATAAATATATTATATAAAATTCAGCAAAATTATGATTGATTTAATAATTGATTAAATTAAAATTTATACTAATTTTTTTCCCATTTTTAAAACATAATTGAAATTAGTTGAAAATAATTTTTATATGATTTCATAATTATTTTACCTATTTAAATAATTAAAAAAAATGGACAAAAATGAGAATGATTTTATAAAATATTAATTAATTAATATGATAATATAATATTTTACTTTATGAATTAGGAGATTTTGTAAATGTTCTTCAGGGATATCTGCCAGTTCACTTTCACAATTATTTGGAATTACAACTTGATTAAGACCTGCCCGTTGAGCAGCTAATATTTTGCCTGGTAGACCTCCAACGGGTAAAACCTTAAACGTTAATTCAATTTAAATAAAACTTCAAGTTATTATTAGAAAAGTAAAAATTGAATGCATTATACACACCAATCCATTAAGTGTAATCTCCCCAGTGAATGCAATATCGGAACGAACGTGTCTTTGAGAAAAGAGCGATAAAAGAGCTGTTGTGATTGCAATACCTGCAGAAGGACCTTCTTTAGAAACTGCCCCTGAAGGGAAATGGATATGAATATCGTATTTAGATAGATAGCTCCATGATAAATCCAAATCAAACTAAAAATAATAATCAAATATATACATAAATATATATATATATATATATAAAAGAAAATAAATGTTATAATATTACTATAATAAGATTATAATAATTTACCGCTATTGCATTATTTCTTAACCAGGCAAATGCTATATTTATTGATTCTTTTATAACGTCACCCAGCGAGCCAGTAAACTTTATTTTACCAGTACCATCCATCATAATTGCTTCAATAACAAGAACTGATCCTCCATGATTATTATGAGCCAATCCCAAACAAGCACCTGGCTTTCTAAGACGATCCGCATAATTAGGAGTTGTAAATATAGGAGGCTGAAAAAAATAAATATAAGCAATATAATATAGATAAATAATAGATAAACATATATGATTTTGGTATGAGTCGCCTTAACTACTTAGTACTAAATAGTATAAAAATATAAAAAAAAATAAACCCCTCTAGCTTTTGAGCGTCCTATGAAAGGAGAGCACCTATCGACTATATAAGCAGGGAAGAGGTGTTGTATGATAAGTACAACAGATCCTCTCAACCTTAATTTTCTTAATCGGAGGTCTCTACTTCTTAAGTAAAGTAGCTTTTGAGCATCTAGATGAGCCTGGTACCCAGATAGAGAACAATTCCCTTGTCAAACCTGGGTATCGAACCCAAGTTCCGGAGCTTTAATAGACAAACTTGATGCTACCAGCCTAGTATAAAATCATACCAAATAATTTTCCTACAATTTAACTGAAAAGTTATCTATGAAATTATCAATTTAAAGGCTAGGTTAACAAAATGCTTGTTGATTTTATTATTAAGTAAAAATATTAATGTTCATAGATACCCCAAGAATTTTATCCAAATCATAATCATTGATAGTGATTAAATTGTAATCGTTTAATGTTTCGTTTTTAAACAATTCATTATATTCGTCTTTTGATATATTTTCTCTTATATTTTCACTGGCATTCATACTAGTTGGTGGTGGATGAGTATAAGCAATATAACGACAAATGGATGCAATTGAACGTTCTAAATTACGAACGCCTGCTTCTCTTGTGTAACCATCAACTAAAAACAAAAAAGAAACAATAAATTATGATTTATTAATTGAATGAAACAGATTATTTTTCTAGAGAATCTTACTTATTAATTCAACACTTTTATTAGGAATCGTCAATTTATCTATTAGTAATCCATTTTCAAGAATTTGTTTAGGAATCAAATGTTGTTCAGCTATTGATATCTTTTCATGCTGAAAGAGAAAATATTATTTAATATAAAATTTATACCATTTTTGAGTATAATAAGATAAATTTAAAATAACCCGTTTTTTTCAAAACGTATAAATAACAAGATATAATTTATTATCAAAATTTATGTATATATAATTATAATTTTTAAATAAATCTCACGATGCTATATCCATTAATAGGTATAACTTCGAGTCGGTCAAGAAGAGCTTCAGGCATTTTGGCAGTAGAATTAGCTGTTCCAATAAACATCACTTTAGATAAATCAAATGGAATATTCAAATAATGATCAACAAATTTGCAATTTTGTTCTGGATCTAGAACTTCAAGAAGTGCTGCTGCAGGATCTCCAAATTTTTCTGAAGCCTTAAAACAGAAATATAAATCAATTAGAAATAATTAATGGATAATTATATTGGCAAATATTATTTATAAATAGAATTACTAATTTGTCAATTTCATCTAAAAGTATGACAGGATTATTTGTTTCCACATGACGAAGCGCTTGAATAATAGTGCCGGGTTGTGAAGCAATATATGTTCTACTATGACCACGTATAGTCGTATGGTTATGAACACCACCTGTAAAAAAAATTTTTTTTTTATTAAATTAAGAAAATGTTTAAAATTATTTATCATATGCGTGGGTTTTTATTGATACTTTCCTTTTTCAAGTGACTTTTTTTATTATTGGAATAAAAACTTTGCAATTTCAAGAAAAAGAATTTATAATGCTAAAATTGTGATGGCCGAAATAGTAAAAGAAAAATTAAGAGACAGGGTTTATAAATTATAAACATAAATAAATCAATTTCTTTTTAGGTCTTAATAAATCTAGAATTCCAACTTTTTGGGTAATTTAATTCAATTATATATACTGAATTTTAATTTTGAGATTATTATTATTATAAATTTCGTATGTTTTCAATTCTCCCACCATGGACAAAATTTAAATTTAAAGATAATAATTATAAAAAATTAATAATAATAATAAATTTGTTATTATATTAAAAAATAATATATAAAATGGAATTTGGAGTTATATTGATTGTGATTATTGATCATTTCTTGTAATTAATTATTTAGCATGGAATGCTTCGAATTATATTTTATTAACTAACTTAAATTCTTTAATTCTTACCTAGTGCTATACGATAAAATTTTTTTCCAATTGCTTCTGCAATACAAGTTGCCATACTTGTCTTTCCGGTACCTGGAGGTCCAGAAAAACATAATATAGGTCCTTTCGCGTTTGGTTTCAAACGTTTAACAGCTAAATATTCTAAAATTCTCCGTTTTTGTTTATCCATTCCAAAATGATATTTATCTAAAATCTATCAAGGAAATGGTAAATTGAATTTAAAATTATTTTTTTTTAAAAAGAATAAATAAATAAATAAAATTAACAAAATAAGAAAAAATATAAAAAGAATTACCTTTTTTGAAAAATGTATATCGATTTTTTCTTCTGATGATTTGTTCCAAGGTAAAGAGAGGACAAGATTAAGATAATTTCTAATTACTTGAGATTCGCTATTGTGGTTGCACAACATTCTAGATAATTCTTCTCTGACTATTTTAAGTACATTTTCAGGTAAGTTAGCCTCCCTTAAACAAGATATTCAAAATTCAATACCAATTAAAAAAAAAAATTTACATTATTTAAGTTATCACAATATTAATTAGTTTTTCAAATACACACGTTGCTTTATAATTTTCAACCAATCACTTCTATTCTGAAATGTATACATATACATACAAACATGTATGTGAATTACATTAGTGAACAAAAATAATATGAAAAAAATATTTATTTACAACTTTTATATTTATTACAAACAATTTTAAGTATATGGATCTTCCAATCGGAATGGTGAATAATCACTGTCATCATGGTCATTAAAAATATCAGATAAATGGGATTGTCTTTTATCCTTTTTTGGAGAAAGCGGATTAAAAGGATGAGTATTCTTTAATAATCTATTTTTCTTGGAAGAATTCGAAATTCCACTTGAACTTAATCGTCTAGGCACATCAGTTCTATCATTTATAGAAGGCAATAAAGGATTTTGATTTTTATTCTTATCACCAATTATTTTGAATGGTACTGGTGAACGAAATAATCCACAAACACGAATTAATTGGCCTGAAGAAACAAGAGCGTCTGTTATTTTACGAAGTTTAATCTCTAATTCTCTCCCATCCAATTGATTAAATGATTTCCTAGTTATATCAAATAATTGATTAAAATCGAGTGGTTTTGTTTTTAATACAGAAAGGACAAATAAACGTAACCGTTGTAATAATTTTTTTTCTTTCATTATATTTGGGCGATGTTTACGGGCAAATACTGGAAATGGTGTATCTTCATGATAAGTTGATTTACGTTTGGGTTTAGCGATATTTTTAGGTTTTTTGATTGTTTTTTTAATAAATAAATGTTCATCGCTACTTAAAGTAGATGGGGTCAATCTGGATGTTTTAGATAAAGATTGTCTTTTACGTTTTGTATTTCTAAAACTTTTATTCAACGTTTTTTTACGTTTTCTGGTGTCATCTTTAGGCATGTTGAAATTAATTAAAATTTATCTTTACATGATTTTTCAAAATATTTTCTTTGTGAACGAATATATTTGTTTTGTAAATATTAATAATAAATTTAGTATGCAGTGAAAAAAATTTTATGAAAACTTTAGTTTAAGAAAATTTAAGATGTCAAAATAATAAATAAAATTTTAGACGAATAAATGAATGTTTAATTTAATTTAATTTAATCAAAGCAATTAATAAAAAAATTGTATAAAATAAAAAAATAATTCAAAATAAATTCTAACTAGTAATTTTATTTATTTAAAAGATTAGATAAAGAAATACTTTACTTTTCTTACTGAATTATTGTGATTACTAAACTAAATAATCGTTAACTTATAATAAAAATAAAATGAGAATATTTTAATTTCGTAAATAAAACTTTCTTTTACCGTTATTTATAGGAGTATATATATATAAATCAATTTAAATTTCTAGCATATATAATTATATAATAATAGTAAAATAGTAGTACTTAATTCTTCGAATCCAGCTTTCTTCCTCTTCGCTTATAGACCTATGCATTGAATTTTTAACAATCGACAGTTTTGCAGGACGTAATTGTTTAAATTCAGGTAATTGATCAGGATTTTTTAATAAATGAATTACTGAAAATAATAATTAAAACAATTAAATTATTCAGATAAATAAATATTCATGAAAACATTTTTAGTCTTAATTAATTTGAAAATAAAATGTATATTAAAAATAAATTTAATTTGTTATTGAACACTATTTAAATAAAATATGAATATGAAACAAGCCCAGTCAACCCTATTTTATTAAATATCTTTACTTTATGAGGCAATATAATACATATAAAGTTTTAAATGAAAATATTATTTTATTTGAAATCTTATAATAATTTCCCCGCTCATATAAAAATATTTGATAAATTGTCGAAAAGTACAATCATAATATTGACATAAATAGATAACATACATTTATAATAAATCATTTTAATAAAAAAAAAACTAAAAATCTCCTGTCAATTAAAATTAAGTAATATATAAATGTATATATTACAATCAATTGCTTTTAATAATATTATAACTAGTAAATTATCATTCTATAGATCTATAATCATAACAAACCTTGCTGCTGTTGGTCTAACATATCAATTAACATTTTTAATCGTTCTTTGAGATCTAAAGTGCTAAGAATTTTTAATCTAAACGTTGCTAAAGCTGGTAAAATGGAAGAGAAAACGTCAATAAGAAGTTCTAATTTTGTTTTATCTTTAATTTTCTAAAAAAAAGAGAAGTATTAATAATAAAACACAGTAATGACAAAAAATAAAATTTAAGATTATAATAATATATTATACCTCAGGAAGATTAAAGGAAATATGAGAAAGTTTTTGATATTTCAGAATTTTTTTAAATAAAGCTTGAATTAAACTTGAATCAACTATAAAAACAAATAATACATTATTAATAATTTGTAATTTATTTTATTTATATCAAAATGAAAATAGTATTAGAAATTAATTAAATAAATTATATTTTATTATATATTCTTAATTAAATCTTGCAAATAAAGTGTAACTAATAAAATAACTAATAACTAATGATAATAATTAATAAAAATTGTATTTTATTGATATTATACTGACTGGAATCATTTGAAGGACCTTCAACTTCTGAAATATGACCGACTATATAAGGATTAACTTGAATAATTTGTTCCACACGAATGCGACGAAGACCATAAACGACGAGAGAAACTCGATATGGAGTAGTCTCAGCGCCTTGGAACCGGACAAGTGTACCAATTGAATCTTTAACCTAATAAAATAAATAAATAAATAAACCACAATAATATGACCTATTTTTTATCTTTTTTCATAATTCAAAATATAACAAAATATAATATTACCTCTTCTTCCTTATCAGGTGATTTGTATATTATTCCTAACAATGAACGTCCTTCATTATCTTTCTTTAAAATTTTACTTTTTAGTGTTTCAATACTAAAAGAAAAAACAATTAAAAAAAACTTATTTCAAATAATTCCACCAATCGATTCTTTTCAAATTATAATTATTATCACAATTTATATAAAAATAATGTATAGTAATTGTTACAAATAATTAAAGTAATTATTAGTAGTAAAAATAAATTAAATTTTTGAATATTCTATAATTCCACTTCTTTCAACAGTGAATAGTCATTAATGAATAATTTTTTTTTTAATTTTAATTAATTTATTTTAGTTTAAGTTTGTATGTCTCACATTTATTGGTAATAAGGAATCATGAAAGCAAAAGTAACATAATTATTTATATCTTTTTTTAAATATATAATCTCTTAAGAAATTAAGTTATTAATAGATATTGTAAAGTGAAAAATACATATAAATGTTTTTTAAATAAAATTACTTTTAGAAACTTATTAAAATAAACAGAACTATTAGAAATTCATCATTCTAATAAAAGAAATGACTTGAAATGACAACCATCACAGGAAATAAAAGAAAATTATTTATGATAAACTCTTATTAAAATAAACATGTCTGGCAGCTTTACATAAGAAAATTAAATTTAATAGTATCCAATTTATAATTACTCTTTTGTTGAAGTTAGTGGAATTTTCATTAAACTTCCTGGAAGAACTACATCATCAGTCCATACTAAAAGTGGAAGTTTTTTTGAAGGTTTTTGGATTAAATTATTTGATTGATCCATATTTGGTGTTTTTCCTGGACCTAGCAAAGAAATCATTAAATCTTAATTAAATGAGAAATAAAAAATATTTTTATTAAGCTTTTCTTAATTCTCATTTATCAATTTGAATTTAATCATTCAATAAAAAATTTTGTTTCTTACTTTTTTATATTCCAATATAATTTTAAAATAGCATACTACTGTAAAATTATAACCACAAAAAATGATATTCTAAGAGCTTAAAAATTTCATTACCATAAATGGCACGAAATATATATTAAATTATTACTAATTATTAATTTACACTCATTAAAAAACTAAGATAAAAGATGACAAGTGGTTTAGTGTCAAAAGTCAAAAGTCTTTTATAACATGATGCCATCTATAGACTAAATTAGAAACTATTTCTGATAAGTTGATAATTTAATTTAGACTCATTAATTAAATTTAATAAAATTATAAAATATAGTCGTCTATTTATTTATATGAAATAAATCATCAATCGTATATAATTTATCAGTTATAGTAAAAATATTGTTTTTAATAAAATACCTCATATAATATTTATGATTTAGTGTTTTATTATAGTATAATAAAGCGACAAATCCTAATAGTTAACTTATATATAATATATATATATATATATATATATACTAATTTAAAAAGTAATTAAAACAATTGAAAAAATAAATGAAAAAATACTTTATTTCAAAGATTTTAAAAATTAAAAATTTATAAAAAAATATTTTGAGCTTTCTCAAGAAAAAAATGTGTTAAACGAGCAGGATAATTTCAGTAGTTTGAATGTTATATATTTGTTGATCAAAATATTGTATATAAAAAAATTAGAATTCTAAAAAAATGACTAGGATCCTCTCAATTATATATCAATATAGTGGATAAACTCGAGTCATATAAGGATTATTTCAACTTTCTTAACTAGTTTGACAATGCATCTGTTGAAATAATAAAAATATCGCAGTCGTAAATACAATTGAAAATGGAACAAATCAATCGATTTCATAGCGTTTGGTGAGAATTTAAAAAACAAAATTGTGATAAAATTTATGTACTATAAATCTTTTCTTATTAGATTCTATAAATGTCTAATCACGATAAAAGTTCCGGTTGCTAGCTTACTTTTACGATTTAACGTCGTTATTTATTTATTTTTATGGAGTTAGTATATGGTCAGTTGGAGAGCAATTTCAAGAATAAAACGCTAGGTAGCAGCATTATCCAGTAGAGAATCAACTATGGAATCAGTTTTGTGTAAATGAGTTATACAGAGGGCAGCACTCAATAAGTGAGAGAATCAACTACACAGTGCTGCTACCTATTGGCTGCTGATCGTTTGCTGTGATAGAACTGAGGAGCGAATACTGCTCTCTATCTATCTTCGGCAGCCTTTTGAACCGGAAGTGCCAAAAGTTGCAATTTAAAAATTTTCCAAGTTTTTAAAGAGCTAACATTGTTTTACCGATATTATGGTAATTGAATAAGATTAGGTATATAAATTTTATTCTTAATTTAAAATAAGTATAATATACTCTGTTTTTATCTTCTTTGCGGTAAATAATATTTTTTTTACAATAAAATATTTTGAGTTTTTTTTTCTAAAAATAATAATATAATTAATATTTGCGGATGCAATTGGAGAGCCATATCTCGAAAGAAGCACGCATTAACAAAATTGTATAAAATTGAATTTAAAAAAAAATTATAAACACAATTTAGAAATTTTTGTTGATTAAAAATTTTTACTCTATCATCTATATTTTAAAAAACAATTTCAATTTATGAATATATAATAGTAAATGAAACTGTAAACTGCCCCTTTTCATAAGAAATTACACAGAATGGTTAGTAAAAATATATAAACCAATAAAAAATGCCGCCCCCAGAAGGCTTGCGCCCTAGGGCTATAGCCCAATTAGCCCTGTGGTTAGGGCGGCCCTGGTTAAAAGATATAAAAAGTTTAATAAATGTTTAAAATAAAGAGCGAATTTTCTTAAAAAGATCAATTTCGTTGGAATATGATTAACTTTAACATAATTTTTAAAAGAATTATGTGTTAACCCGAATAAAATTATAAATATAGGTATAGATATCTATTTTTTAAATTTCGTTTTTTATGCATTTCCTAAAATACGTAGTAAATAATAATAATTAATTAAATTAAATTACATAAAATTGAATGGAAAATAAAATTAAGTAATATCATTTAATGCTTTTTTAAGTGATCGAAAGAAATATTTTTTCCCCAATTTTATTGCCCAATTTATTTATTTTTTTATTTTACATTTAAGTGGCAATAAACATAATCAGAATCATTGGATGATATCTGAATGAAATCCAATCAATCTATAACTAATAAAATTCTTTATTTTTATATTCATTATCATCATTAAACTCCTTCTTATAAGTTTAATTGAATTAAAAGCTTTTAATTATCCTCCAATGAACGATATAAAATGTTTTTGGATTGTGGGAATTTATTTAATAAATATTATTCTAGTTGTTTTTAATATTTTATATGGTTTGTTATTGATTATTTATTTAATGTTATTCTTATTCTAGTGACTGGTTTATTGAAATAACAAAGTATTTATCAATTTACTGCTTGTTTGGCTGTGCCCCATTGAATATAGATCTATATTCATATAAAAATTAATACAAAATATAAGATTTATGATTAATGAGTGACACCATTTTAGTCTTATCTTTCTCAGTTTCAAAAATTAAGAATAATAGAAGTTGAAATTTAGCTATTATATAAAAATTTCAATATAAAATTAGTACAAATGTCAGGTTAATTATGTTCAATTAAAATATTAATAAAATATTTATTCCTAAAAGAGATAAAGAGAGTGAGAGAGACTTTCCTACATACATAAAATCTCTGGAAGGATTTTCTTGAAAGGATGGATGGTGCCTTCAGGCTAATGATATAATGAGGTCGCCAGGACAATATCAATTCTATTGATTTAATGACCAAGAGAACCAGAAGGCATAATGATAAATCTTCAAAGAGAAACAGATAGAACATGATGGAGGGGAGGTGGGGGGGGGGAGTATGTACGGAAATGTCTGCTCCTCAGATCTCACAGTGCATCTCGTTCAACTAGATCACCTCCTGATTAATTAAACACCCTAAAGCAATTAATTAAATTTTACCTAAGGGAATACAAAACTTATTTTGCAAACACCTTAGGGAAAATTAAATTAGATTGAAATACAATTTTAGTCCCAGGATCCAAATGCTACTCTAAATTTCCATCTGTACCATTTAAAAATTCCATTAAGATTAACAAACTGTCTTAGAATTTTATCTAATATCAAGATATTGATTAATAATATTTTATTAAATTTATTATTATTAGTTTCTGACGGTATTATTATGTTATTAGTCTCTTGGTGCTTGAAAAAATTCATTATTTAACTTTACCTTCTGGGTATTTTGTATCAAGAATATCAAGAATATTGAATCTCTACAGGAATATTTTGTACGATAAACAAAAAGGCTAGTCCGATTTTAATAAATATCCATCTACATCAAGGGTGTCAAACTCATAGGTACCCTTGGGCCAAACAAACAAGGTTTAACTTTAATTAAATTTTCTCATTTAGCATTACTGAAGATTTTCTTTTGACTGAAATAATTATTGGTACAATTTCAACGTTTCCAAAAAATCTTGTTTTCTTCAATGTAATTTTGCTTCTAAAAAAATATTGTGGATTTTCATAATCTGCATTAGGAAGGAGGACACTAACCTCTATTAATATACCATATTCTTTTTTTGTTGTTAATATTATTATTAATATTATTATGTATATATTTACAAACCTATAAAATATTTATAAATATAGCTTTAGCATTTACAGTGCTCTGGCAATAGAACAAATTTCTGCCCCTATATTAGTAAAATTATTACATTTATAACCATCAATGAATAATGATAACCAAAATGCCCACTTCCGATTTGTCGGCCTGGACAAATGCCCATTTTGCAACCCTCTATACCGGACCCTCATAAATATTTGTTATAATATTAAACTATTTAATAACCTTATTTATTAATATAATATTTTTGAATTTTTAATTTGCATTAAAATTAAAAAATAATAATAATGAATTTTAATGATTATTTATTGATGAGACTTTCCATTGAAATTGTATTAATCTTATGATTTGGTTTCGAAGAATGACAGAATCCAAGAAAAGCAATATAAAAAATATTTATAATTTTATTAAGAAATTAGGAATTTATTCTTCAGGTGGAAAAAGGAGTCAAATATGTAAATAATCATTTTAGAAGGGAAATTATCGAAAATATCTAAAAAATAGAAAACAAAAAACAAGAAATAGCATATTAAACTATGAAAAATGAATTACTGTCAAGTATTGATCTTTGAGAGAGAGTATTTTCTCTTTTTTTTAGCAAAATATTTTGATTTTCTCTAAATGGTAAAACATTTATACTGAAAATGTTTTCTTTTTTTAAAAAAAAAAATTTTGGGTGAAATTGGAGAAGATACTTATAAGGAGTGAAATTGATAAATTCATTGTGAACATTGCTCGAAATGTTTTAATTAATTTTGAAATTTAAAGTTATTTTAGAAAAAAATCAAAATACTCTATTGTCGGACAATCAACCAGTAAGTTGAGAAAGTTCATTGTGATTGCCCTCCAAAAGCCCTCCAATTTCTAAAATTAGTATTGAAAAATTTTAAAATTAAATTAAAAATTAAAGAATAATTTATTATTATGCCATCTATTATATAAGTACCTGGTTCACCGAGTCGCCGCTCGGTACTTTAAAAAAATGATTCCTTATGAAATATGAATATTTAAGATTACGATTATTATTTAAAATAAATAAACGATAAAATATATGAAACAATTTCAAATAATTTAAAAGAACATAAATTAAAAAAAAATATTCATAAAACATACAAGTCCTTAAACGTACGTCTTAATGCATTGAAAGACAGAAAAGTATGGTCTGTGGATATAACATAATATATATTTCGTAACTTGATTACAAAATATTATTAAAATAAATATTTTTAATTTTATTTTATTTAAAATATTTTGTATTTAAGGAAGCGCTGTCCGCGTTCGAAGGGGTCATTTTTTAATTTTAGAATTTCTATTATAAATTAAGAAAAAACTAATAAAGATGATTTTTCCCAAGGCTGAACCTAATATAGATCGAGTTTTCTTTATAAAAATTATTTATAGTGTAAATTTCAAAAAAGTCCTTCAAGCGGTTTAATATATCAAAAATACAAATATATATATATATATATATATATATATATATACAATTTTTGCTGCTATAATAAGATAAGATTTATTCAATTAAATAATGAGTAATTCTTATAATTCTAATTATATTGATTTATAGATATTAATAGAAGAAATAACAAATATTCACATATTTCAGTGAAATACAAAAACAAAATCTAAATTTTTTTTTATTTATAATTTTTATCTTTATCCTAAATATACCATTTTATTTTAATTGAAAATATTGAATTTATTACATTTAAATATATAGATATATACTTATAATAAGAAATATTGTTTTTTTATGCTTTTCAATTATTCAAATTAGTTAATTTTTTTCTATATTTTACTCATTTTAGTAATAGGGATCTGGGTAGCCTTAAATTGATTTTTCTTCTCCTCTTCATTATAGAAATTAAATTACTATTAAATAATTAATAACAATATAATTGTTAAAATATTATCCTATTTGACAATTTCTATAAAGAAAATAAAAATATGAGATTTTCTTTTCCTTAAAATATATCATCGTAATGTTTTGAATGCAATGACATAAATACCGAATGGGATGGTAATTAAAAACGCACCAGGACTAATTCGAGGCCAGGACTGCCCATCTTGATTCTATCGTCACCTTTCTATCGACAAGATAGCATTCTAGACAAAACACTGGAATGTTGATTATTTCCAGAGAAATGCCTCGGTCCAGTCGCGGATGAAGATCACACAAGAGAGTGGGGCCAGTTGGTTTGTGGGTCACACATATACAGAGACTGGGTTACGTGCACAGACACCTGCACGACCCCAACACGTCTTAACGCGGATCCAAGCAAACCGGTCCATTCCGCCAACATTTTATAGTCCTGAGAGTGGGGTCTTTATCTTTTTGCTATCACCAGATGATCACAACTTCCTGCATTCATCCATTTTTTGCATCCACCATAAATGATCATTTTTATGAAATCCTTCAGGTTTTTCAATATCCTTCACTTAAACTATCATTTATCCAATTCGATGATCACTGATTTTAAAAAAAAAGATCAAAGCAATAATTAAATAATTTTTTTTTTAATTTTAAATGCCAATAATATTTATTATTATTATTATTATAATTATTAATATTATGGTTAAATTATTTATAATTTAATTACGATAATAAATCAATAGACATTTAAACAATAAATACATTAAAATTTTCGAAGATGTTATATTTAAAAGATATTTAAAATAAGTAATTTTTATCCACATAATATTAATATTTATCTATTGATTTTAAAATAAATACAAAAAAATCTATCAATTATTATTTGAATATGATTTTGAATACATTTTTTAATTTTTAAAGTATTTCAATTTGATTGTTTAGAACTACGGTAGGAGTGTTCAAACTTTTTGAAGTTGGTAATACAGAAAGTTTAGGTAACAATAAATGAAAATCATTTCGTAAATAAAAGTAAATAAACTGTAAGTACCAAGGTCAGGTATAAGATACCACCTGAGGTACATGTACCATTACTTGAAGGTAGTAGTCGATCATGAAAATATTGTATTGCGATCACGAAAATTTTAGATGTTGAGATTTTGATGTTTTTATACGTTTTAAAGGTTCATGAATCTTTTCACTAAGGTGGAGAAAAATGTCTGTGTGTGTGTATGTGTGTATGTAGACAAGATTACGCAAAAACGGTTGGAGCTAGAATCATGAAATTTGGTACATGGGCATTATTCAAAATTCGTAGTTTTCTCTCAACAGGAAGAAGGTCATTTCCTACAACGTTTTGACTTTTTTCCTCTAAAGTGACCGTAAAAATAAAGATATATGTTCGATTATTTTTCACATGATTAAAAATTGTATAAAACTTCTATATATAGAATTTCAGCTTGATTGAATCGCTGAAAGTACCAGAATTAATTTTTTAACACTGCAAATCAAGCGCCAAGACGTGACGTGGTTCCATCAAAAAAGAGCCAAACTAATTTAATAAATATAATTTATTAATTTTAATTTATAATTTATAATTAATTAAATTTAATTTAAATATAATATATTATGCTTTTTAATCCAATTCAAATTGCGAGATAGTCGAGTGGAGACACTCCAGCTAATTTTTTTTGTTATGTTGGTACACATATGTTTCTCATATAGGTTGACATTATCAGCCATTTTGAATTAGGAGTTTGTTTTTGACAACTGAAAAGTCGGAATCGAAAAACAAGCTGATGGCCATACCGAAAAGAGCATTTCAGAAGTGCTTCCACGATTGGAAGAAGCGCTGGCATACGTGCATTATATCTGAGAGGAATTACTTTGAAGGGGACAAAATGGATATTGATGAATAATTTCATTGGTCTCTTCACTTTTTGGAATAGAAAAAGGTCGCAGGGAACCAAATCTGGTGAATACGGTGGTTGAAACATGATTGCAGTGTTGTTTTTGGTCAAACAAACACGAACAATCAATTCTCACAAGCTGGTGCATTATTCATCAATATCCATTTTGTCCCCTTCAAAGTAATTCCTCTCAGATATAATGCAAAATACACCTTTTCTTTGGAACAGACCTCATATATTATTTTTCCAATATCAGTACGTTTATAATAATAATAAATAATAATATAATTATTATATAAAAGTTTTGTGATTCTTCATATATTATTTTTATTATATTATTAATATTATTAATAAAAGTTAAGAACACAAATAAAAAAAACATGAAAAACATTTCTTCATTGAACTCCTTTCTCGCAGTCCATTGATTTATAATCTAAACTAATTAATCTTTCTAAAAAAAAATGTAATATGTATAATAATTTTTAAATTAATTAAAATTATAATTTTTAAATGTTTTAAATTGTTATAATTAGTTAATTAGAATGTTTGAAAATTTATGAAAATTGAATTAAAATTTTTACAAACTGAAATTATAATCTAAACATCTTTATTTTACAAATTCACATATTTAATGGGAAATTTGTTTGAAAATTGATGCTGATTGTTAATATAATAGAATAATTAAAAGAGCATAAAATTTGAAAAAAATTACTAGCCAAATTAGCCTTCAATAATATAAGAAAGTTACAAACATCTATAAATATTTATTAAATTTATAGATGTTAATTAACTCTGTGACACTTCTTTAGTATAATGGCAAGTAGAATGTTAGAAAATTAAATAGGATTACGAATGAGTAACAAATCGATCCGCTAGTTGATAGGAAGTGAACCTTTGTTGATTTCGCCAACAAAACGGCTGAGCAATTGTAGTGTAGCTCAGGTTTGAGACTTACAAATTACAAATTCTACCTACTCAAAATTTAACTTACTAAAAATTCTGCAATATAAAATAAACTCAATAAGAATAATTACTTTTTGATATCTCGCCAGAGATAGTATTGAGATCACGAAAATTTTTGTTGTGAAGTTTTTGATGTTTTTATACGTTTTGAAGGTCTCTGCGCCATTTTTTACTAAGATTGAGAAAAATGCCTGTATGTGTGTATGTAAACAAGATTACGCAAAAATAGTTTGAGATAGAATAATGAAATTTAGTACATTCGTAGTTTTCTATCAACTTTTGAGAAAGGTAGCTCATCCGGAAGGGGGTTATTACCTACCTCGTTTTCATTTTTTTCACCAAAAAATAAAGACATATGTATGTTTGATAGTTTTTCACACGATTAAAAATTGTATATAACTGCTATATATAGAATTTCATCTTGATTGAATCGCTGAAAGTACCGGAAAAAATCAAGCGTCAGCACGTGACGTGGTGCCATCAACAAAGGGCCATACACGCGCTGATTTAATAAATATTATTTATTAATTTTCTTCTTCTTCTTCTTCTTCCTCTTCTGTATAGGTGCAAGCACCTGTTCCACCAATATCTGTCTCAGACGTCGTGATGAAAACTCTCCTTCCATCTTTTTTTTGGTATTAATTTTAATTTATAATTTATTTAATAATATTTAATTTAAATATAATATATCTTAATTAATCCAATTCAAATTTGCGAGATAGTCGAGTGGGAGACACTCCAGATTTATATTTATAATATCCCAAAATTCTCACGTTTAAATGTATTTTTGTTTTAATTTGTTTATGATTTTATTAAATTTATTCTACTTTATTTTTGTCTTTCTTTATATCTCTTTTATTTATTGAATGTTTGAATATCATTAAAAATTATCTCAATATAATAATATTTTATTTAATTATATATTCAAATTTAATTTCTACTCTTTTATAATATTATTTACATAAATATTTAATATAAGTAATTAATAATTTATTTAATTAAAATAGAAAATATTATATATTTAATTATTTCAAGACCAAGAGTCAATGTTGGAGATTTGATTTGAATGCGTGGGTAATCTTTGACTTATTGTTGAAGCTCATAGTAATCCACGTCAATGCACTGACATTCAAACACGTCTGGCCCCAGCGCCCGCTCTAGCAACAAAAAGACAAATTGACGCCCCTTTAAAACAAATTTTTTTTAGTCAGAGCAAAAGTTTAAGACAAAAATCCATCATACATACGTTAAACTGAACAATTACCAAAAAACCAACAAATATATATTTTGATTAACTGATTATTAATATTTTATCTCAATAACAACCAAAATGCCGCCCTTTAGATATGCCGCTCCGGGGCAGCCGGCCCTGAAACGGGCCATGCTGCCTCGAACCACAACACGAGGTCAACTGTGATACAATATTAAATAAATATATAAATTTAAATTAAATTTATATATATTAATATATTTATTTTTATTCGTTAGCGTAGGAATTTAAAAATATTAGAAATTTAAAAAGTTTTTAAACTAAAAAAAGCATAATTTATCATCTTGTTTCACTTTCTTATTAAATGGGTAATTATACAGAACAGCCATCCAGTCATGGATTTGGATAAAACTTAACTTGTGGGTTTCTTGTTTTATTCCAAAGAAACTTATAAAATTTTACTCGGTCTCTTCTAATCTAATACGAGATAAAAGTTATTAAAATTTGCATATAAATGCATTGATATTCTATTTAACTACCATGTTTTATTATTTGACTACCAGAAGGCTCCACTAATTTTCTGTTTTTATAAGTTCGGATTGGATATAAGAAGATTAACAAATTAATTAATTAAATAATTTTTCTTTATCTAAACCGAACCGAAAATAAGGAATAAGTGAATAATTAGTGAATTAATCAATAAATACTTGATGACATCATATTTTGAGGTTCATAAAAGCTAATCTGGCAAACTTTAATCGTTTTTATCTCGTAAAGTAGAAGCAACACTCAAAAATTGCATTAGAAAAGTTTATTTGGAATTAAAAAAGGAACCCACTGGTAAAGCTTTATCCAAATCCATGATTAGATGACCATTCAATATAATTACTATTAATTGTTTAATAAATTAAACGAGATAATAAAAAATACATATTAATATTTTTAATATTTTATATTAACATTTGCATATCATCTATTAATACTATTGATGTGTATAGCCAAAATAATAATTATTCCTCTCCTCATTTATTAACAAAAAAATTATCCTTTTAATTTTTATATCTTTATTTAATTTTTATTCTCACAATAATTTCATTTCACGTTAGAAAACAATTCATAATAAAATGATAAAACATTTATAATTACAATCGTTATTTTTTATGAGTTTAATATAAAATAACATATAAAATTTACTAGATAGTAATGTTTAAATTTAATTCCTACATGTACCTACGTGTAAGCATTGTTTTCTATTTTTTTATATTCGGACAAGACATCCCATTTGATGAGAAGTAGGAAGAGAATCTCTGCTCCGATTCTGTCATTAATAATAAGTGAAGTGGTATTTATTATAATTATTATGATTATATTTCATTTGAGGAAAGCGGCTGAGCTGAGAACGAGTAACGTTTGTACCGCATGCTTAATATACTACAAAGAAAAATTCAAATACCACACGAAATTCCGGATTAATAGGTTGATGAAATATGATCCTCCATCATCATAACAACTCACTGAACCAAAAATGTACATTTAATAAATAAAAATCTTAAACAAACCTGAAATAATTTAAAAATAGTTTAAATTCATTCAAGTGTAGTTACATTCTCATTACAAAGTGAAATGTATTTTACATTCATGTAAATAATAGTCAGGAAAATAAATGCAATGATGAATAAAATTTTAAAAAATTATTTCTGATAAAAAAATTAATAATACATTATATGTTTAGTATTAAATATTTTTATATAATTTTTAATTAACAAAACATCAATATAAACAAAAGATTAATTCTAAATAATAATATAAGGTTTTTAAATTTATTAAAAATTTGTTATGTTTTAATAATCTTTTTACCGACCGACGATAGTAAGGGAGGTATTGTTTTCACACCAAATTTCACATGTGGAGATTTTTACATATCTCCACGAATCATGCATTTTCTTAACAGAAAAAAGTATTTTTAGCATGATGTCTGTCCGTCCGTCCGTCCGTTTACTTAATGCATCAGTGGGATGAATTGATCAACTTTTGGTGCAAATCCGGAAACCGGAAGTGGTAGTATTAGCGATCGACGATAGGAAGGGAAGGGTTATTTTCACACCAATTTCACATGAGGAGATTTTTTTATATGTCACCACGAATCATACACTTTGTATTGGTTTTATCCTCGGGAAAATCAAATTTATTAGTTTTTTCTTAATTTAAAATTATATGACGTCACCCAGCCCTTCATGACGTCACAGCCTGGTCTTGCATATATATATTATAAATAAAATAAAATTAAAAATGTTTATATTTATTATTTATGTTATATTTATATCTGTTTTTTATTACATTAATAGATATATTAAAATTATTTGAAATTGTTTCTGTAGCTGGAAATTAATTTACTTCAAACCGTCGGTCGGTTCGGACCTGGCCACAGGTCAACTTATTATATTTACATTAATAATATAAATAACAATAATATTAATAACAAATCTCACAATTAAATGACAAAATAAACCATAATTAACTTTCCATATCTGTCTATATATATGACTTTAATTAAATAAAATTAAAAAAAAAATATTTGATGATCATCAAAATCTATTTAAATATTTTTCTCACTGTCTGGAAATTGTTATGAATATCCTCAGAATTATTTTTATAAATTTAATTATATTTATATAATATCTATATTACACTTTATAAATATAATATATATATCAACCTAATATTGTTATTAAATTTTGATATAAAACACAAAAAAAATAATGACGCTGATGATTTAGAATACATGTCTTGTACAAAAAATGAACACAAAATAATAATAATTTCTAGAATTATTAATATATATATATATATATATATATATAAATGTTTAATTAGATTTTTCAAAATGTATCAAATATCATTGACCTTATATAAGTTATTCTAAAAGTCAATTACTGGTATTATTAGATCAATTTTAATCAATTTTTTGTAAAAAAATATTAATATTTCTTTAATTATTTATTTAAAGAAATAGAATTAAATAAGATTATAGTAGATCATATATATATTTTTATATATAATTAATATTTTTAATATTCATATATGAATAAATTTTAATAAGTAAAATACATTTGTTCTAACAATTGTATAATAAATATGTGGTTTATTGATATTATAATATTAATTTTTTTAAAAATGTCCTAGATAAGAAATATTTTGCATTAAAAAGATTTCATTGATAAAATTCAATATTTCAATATAGCCCCTGTGATATAGGCAATAGTAGTTACACTTAGACAATTTAAATATTTTTTTTATATTGGTTTTTCAGGCACTATGCCTATTTTTGGTCATCCTTCATATTATCAGCATATTATTATTAAAATTTAAATTAATAGAACTTGCGATGTTTAGACTTCGGCGGAACAGAACTATAACAACTAAGCATTCTGGTCTTTTAAATATTTTTGAAAACAGAACTTAATTTACCAAACAATGTATTTATTGAAATTTTTTTCAAACGATAATCTCCTTGTAACAAAAAGGTAAAGGAAAATAATTATTTTCTGTATGAATGTTAAGATCGACATTTTATTAATTTTCATTTATAAACATTGTTCATTCTACATAAAAATTATTATGCATTGATTAATGAAAAAATATAATAATCTAAAAATATTTGTGAATCAGTTTAAGATGGCTTGAACTGAACAGGAAAAAGTAAGGTAGACCTATTACATATTATATTTATAGATAGATATTATTGATATGTATTATTATATTATATATATATATATATATATATATTTCAAGAATAAATTTAAAATATAATATTTTATAAAGATATCTTTTCAAAATTGAATTATTAGAATATAAATTATAATTCAATATGATTTTTGAAATATGAATTTAAATATTTATTAATTAGTTAAGAAGTTACATTATTATTTTGAAATAATAAAATTTTTCCCTTAATATGTTACTATAGTAAAAAAAAGTAATACTTATTTTTTGATGAGCTATAAAATGAAATTGAAAATAGGATTTCAGGCAGGTGAAAACGAAGAAATCCAAATCATCCAAAGCAACTAAGATTATATAATAAAATATGAAAAAAACATTAATTAAGAAATTTTATAAAAAAAACAAAACAGTTAGAAAACAAACACCTCGGAGTTGAAGAAAATACTTTCTTTCTTTCTAAGAATACAACAGACAAAATTGAAAAATTAATATGTAACAATTAATTAATAAATAACAATATATTTTATATTAAAAAAAACAAGATAAAATATAATTTTTACTAAGACTATGATGATTTCGAAGAATTTTTTTTTTCCTGGTGTGAAATATAATTAAAAAATAATTATTATTATTTAATATGAATAATATTAATATAGGAAATATACATACAATTTTGTATGTTGAAACACAATTCATTGTTTCATATAATTATTTTTAAAATATTAATTATTTTAACATCTAACTATAGTAAATCTAAAATCAAAAATAATATTGTAAGTAAATATTTTTCGAAATTAATTTTAATGTAATAATAAAATTAATTATATATAATATCAATATTTTAAAATAAATTATTATACACCTTGGTACTTTAGAAAATGTTAAATTTATGAAAGTTCAAAAGACATTATCATAAGTTTGGAGCTATATAGTCTAAAATTAACTAAAAAATTCCTTTTTAACAAAAACATTTTATATTCTTTTAAAAAAAAAACTAATGCTTATAAAACGCAAAATATTGCAACGAATTAAGTGGTTTTTTTTCATTCTTACAAAACTTACTAATATTTGGATTTTTTTTTAATTATAAATTTATAAATAATTGTTATTGCTTATTAAAACAATTTATAAAAAAAAACTTTTTGTGTTAATCAATTAAATAAATTATAGCATTCGTATAAGTCTGAGTATAAAATAAAAATTATAAGAGAATCTAATTATTTAATATATATAATATTTTTTTAAAATTCCGGGTTGTCACTATGTATTCCAGATGTATATTTTTTTTTATTAAATTCATTTATTATAACAAAAATGATATAAATTTAAAAAAATATTTTTTAATACTTAGAGAATTAAGAGTAAATTCCAAGAATTCCTTTTTTACTTTCAGTTATTTAATAGTATCATTATTATTTAATTTTGTGAATTTCTAAAATTATCTATTATTGTGAGAATAAAAATACTCTTATTTTTTAATGTTACTATATTTTTATTTATTAAAGCTTTTGTGGTTATTTTGATAATTATTAAGAGAATTTTTATTAAAAGACCACATTATTTGTATAAAATTATTTATTAAATTAAAATAATTGTACAACGTTTCAACTGCTTATTCTGCAGTCGTTTTCAAGTAACCGTACGCTTGCTCCGATTCAAGCGGACTGATGCATGTCGGGACACGTCACCTCTTATATAGGCAGTGATATTGGCGCCAATTTTTGGCTCCAATTTTTACCGCCAATTCTTAATCTCAACATGAAGTCAGCAGCAATTGTCAAAGCAAGCGTTTACAATCAAGAAGTATGATAGTGCATTATGTCTCTAAAATGAAGATACTAAATTATTTCCATAATCAAGATATATACACAAATACACATTAGATTAATTATATTTAATTTAATTTGACAAATTTTATTCATCCAACACTATGTTCCACATCTTATTAAGTCTATATCCATCCTCTTTGTTAATATTATTGGGATGATTATCAATTTCTATAGATTCTTTTATTTTTCTTTTCCACCAATTATTTTCAATATGAAGTGTTTCTACATTATCTAAATTTATTTTATGTCCTGTTGTTAAGGCATGTTCTGCAATTGCTGATTGATTTGGATGTTTCAATCTAATGGCTCTCTCATGTTCAGACAGTCTTGTAGAAATCTTTGGCGCCAATATCACTGCCTATATAAGAGGTGACGTGTCCCGACATTCATCAGTCCGCTTGAATCGGAGCAAGCGTACGGTTACTTGAAAACGACTGCAGAATAAGCAGTTGAAACGTTGTACAATTATTTTAATTTAATAAATAATTTTATACAAATAATGTGGTCTTTTAATAAAAATTCTCTTAATAGTTACTATATTTTATTTATAAATTTTACGTTTATTTTTCTATTGTTCAATTTCCTATTTTATAATACTATAAGTATAAATAATCACTTTTGATGAGTTGTTTCATTGTCTATGTTTATTTTAATACATACTATATTTACTAATATCTAAGAAATAAGAAACTTTAGTTAAATAATAAGGTTAAGTTCCTTCTATTCTTAGAAATATATATTTAAAACTAGCTAATAGTTTTAAGATATTATTTTGTAAATATTATAGTTTATTATGTTGTAAAATTGTTTGGTATCAAATTAATCAACATTTTTTACATAAAATAAAAAATATTAAGGAAAGAAGAGTATAATGAATAAATAATTTATTTATTGAAGAAGATAATTTATAAATAAAATTTATTTTTTAAAAATAACTTGTACTAAACAGGTTGTCTCTACTGAATTTAATAAGCTTGCTATAAATATCAAATTGGATAAACGGTGTAGACGGAAGGTGTTGCCAACAAACATAATAATGACTGAACTTATTTCTGAAACCTTAAAAACATCAAAATTTATTAAAGCTATATACATATAGTTTTATCATCATAAGTTGTGTACTTTGTATTGTGGTTTCATCTTAAAAAATAAAAAGGATATAATCGCACATACTGGTGCCTTTTTTCGTATAATTTACCTAACATGACCCAATCTTGAATATTTTTTTTATAAATAGCAGAGAATATCATGAGGTCTTAATTTTATATATAATTTGATTTATGAATATATATAAATGAATTGATACAATTCAGTTGATATTAAAATTTTTAGAAGTGAATAATAAAAAACTCATTGAATTTATATTAATAACATCAATATTTTTTATTTCCGTGTTTAAAATTATTTAACATTATTGTATATATATATGAATGGGCCACAGGGTGGAAGCTAGCGCAGCTGGTTCACATTATCGTGGGCCCGGGTTCAAGTCCCGGGCCTGGCAAGGGAATTTCTCTAGCTGGGATCTATGGGACGGAGTTAACCCAGCCTCCGGGATCAACATTGGGAAGCTACTTGATAAAGAGTAGCGCCTCCGATCAAGAAAATCAATGTAAAGGTTGATAGGACACGTTCTACTGATCATAGGACACCTCATTGATATAACCGACTTGATAGGCGTTGTCCTTGCTTAGGACGTATAAAATTCACAGGGTTTTTTTGAATATATATATATATAGTATAGATATAGATATAGATGGATAGATAGATAGATGAGAGAAAGTTAAAAATATAAATCTAGTCGAGCGTGATAACCTATCCTTAAATCTATGATATTAAGCATTGTTTCTATTACAATCCATTATAATTTTTCAAATTTTTCTCCCTTCTACTTTATCTGTATTGAAAAAGAAACTTGAATAAACATTGATATCTTCATCCGGCTGATTTTAATTTAAAACAATACAATAATTGCCTGATAGGGATAGATTTATTTGCACAGCCGCTGTGAAATTTCTCACTATTGAGTCAGCATTATGATTGTTTAAGTCGTTTCACTTATGTTTGTATTTTTTTTTACTTACTTTTCATTTTAATTTTTGTTGTCCATCCATCTTTCATTGCAGATTGTTAGATATTGTTTCTTTCATTTTGTACTCTTCAGTCATTTATCAAAAACATCAAATTTATCCCATAGAGTCCTTTATTTAGAAATCGAAAGAAGAGTAACTGAAATTGTTAAATTATTGTATTTTATATTTACCATTAATTTATCAAAAAAAGGAAGGAAAAATTTCTGATGTTGAGCAGGAAAGCTTTTAATGAAAAATATTATTACTATATAGGTATTTTTTTAATTTTTTTTTTACATTAATTCTAGAAAATATTATAACATTTAATAGTAATTTATAAAACAATGAAACATTAGGTCTGAATATAGGTAGGAAAATAAAAAGATATCATTTATCTTCAACGTTTCGGTCCTTGATCAGTTCCTTCTTCAAATTTAACAACTCCATTGCTTGAAAAAGGTTATGAACAAGAATACAAATTAAACCACATATTGATATTTGTTATTGTAAATTTATTCAAAAAATACATCGCTTGATAACGATTGCAGAAGTAGCAATCGAAACGTTGTGTATATGTTTGTATTTTTTGAATAAATTTACAATAACAAATATCAATATGTGGTTTAATTTACAAAATTCCGTTATAAATAAAAACAACCACCAAAGCTTTAATAATTTAAAAGAATACAAATGTTGACATTTGGTAAAATCAAAGACAAGTGATTTTCATTTTTTACCTTCACTACCACCAGTCGTCACTATATTCTCATGAGCCATTATTATTTTACAATGAAACAATTAATCAATGTTATGTATATACCTTAAATACAGATAAGATTTTCTGAGCAGTCTGAATTATTAAGATTACTATTTTTACCGACCGACGATAGAAAGGGAGGTATTGTTTTCACACCAAATTTCACATGTGGAGATTTTTACATATCTCCACGAATCATGCATTTTCTAAACAGAAAAAAGTATTTTTAGCATGATGTCTGTCCGTCCGTATAGATGTGTACAGCCTGAACGGCTCAACCGATTTTGATGAAATTTGGTATATTTACTTAATGCATCAGTGGGATGAATTGATCAACTTTTGGTGCAATTCCGGAAACCGGAAGTGGTAGTATTAGCGACCGACGATAGGAAAGAAAGGGTTATTTTCACACCAAAGGAGATTTTTTTATATATCACCACGAATCATGCACTTTGTATTGGTTTTATCCTCGAGAAAAATCATATTTATTAGTTTTTTCTTGATTTAAAATTATATGACGTCATCCAGCCATTCATGACGTCACAGCCTGGTCTTACATATATTTTATAAATAAAATAAAATTAAAAATATTTATGTTATATGCCTATATGTTTTTTATTACATTAATAGATATATTAAAATTATTTGAAATTGTTTCTGTAGCTGGAAATTAATTTATTTCAAACCGTCGCACAGTGGTATGAAACGCCAAAAAAGCTGGCCAAAAATCGAAAATTGAAAATTTTTTTTTTTGCATGTCGTTTATGGTATTTTGTTGAAGACATATTTATGTACGAAAAGCTGAAAATGTAGAGCACTACGATGACTCTACGAGTTTTCCGAACATCTCAAAGTCAGCTGTTTTTACTTTCTCCCGAGATTTCCCAAAACGTCTGAAATTCGAGCTCAGTCAAAATTGGTGTTTCGTTTCATAGAAAAGTTTCATTTGCAACTTGCGACATGGAACTGTTGCTGGAGGTACGTACATGGACTTTTTTATTTTGTTTGCTAGAAATGCATGTATTATATTGATATTGGCTGATTTAAACCGCTCGTGTCAGAAAATGTAACCTGACGAAAAACTTTTCAAAAAACATTCCGCATTTTTTACATTGGTGACCATTGGTGACAATCTCATTTGAATCATAAAGATAAAGGTCTATAGGTAAAGAATCATGATGAAAAAATTGCTCCTTTTTGCCCCATTTGTTCCTATGAATTTTTTTCCGAGCGCGCGAACGTCAACAGACTAGGGCCTATGGGACCCACAGGTACCTGCAGGTTAGCGCGATTAATATCTCGTTAAGGTGCACCTGTCACTTTTCAAAAGAAGGAAAGATATTTGAAGTAAAATCAATGTAACAGCTCACCTTTTCTCGAATTCCGTCGCCTATTTTAGATGCATAATATAGTTGTTCTCCTTTTTCTCTGCATGACGTCATTTTTTGAAAAATCAACACATCATTTGAAATTTATCATTTTTTTTCGTACAATCTAACTTCAATTTCGAAATTTTCGGCTCAAAAAATCCCAGAGAACATACAATTGCGAATCTGACGTCACTTTTCTAAAAATCTGTCCGCCATTTTGAATTCGCCAATTTTTTTTGTCAAATTTAAATTTCCTGACTCTCAAAACTATTGCCTACAAAATTTCAAGCTGTTTCACCAACATCTTCATTTTTGGCCAGCTATTTGGGCGTTTCAGACCACTGTGCGTCGGTCGGTTCGGACCTGGCCACAGGTCAACTTATTTACTATCTCGTAAGAGATAGTATTGCGATCACGAAAATTTTCGATGTTGAGATTTTGATGTTTTTATGCGTTTTGAAGGTTCCTGAATCATTTTCACTAAGGTTGAGAAAAATGTCTGTGTGTGTGTGTATATGTGTGTGTATGTATGTATGTAACCAAGATTACGCAAAAACGGTTTGAGTTAGAATGATGAAATTTGGTACATGGGCATTATTCAAAATTCATAGTTTTCTATCAACTTTTGAAAAATGTAGCTCAACCGGAAGAGGGTCATTACCTACAACGTTTTGATTTTTTTTCCTCTAAAGTGACCGTAAAAATAAAGATATATGTTTGATAATTTTTCACATGATTAATAATTGTATAAAACTGCTATATATAGAATTTCAGCTTGATTGATTCGCTGAAATTACCAGAATTAATTTTTTAACACTGCAAATCTCACGCGCCAACACGTGACGTGATGCCATCAACAAAAAGCCAAACATGCGCTGGTTTAATATTTATTATTTAAAACTTATAATTAATTAAATTTATTTTAAATATAATATATTATGTTATTTAATCCTATTCAAATTGCGAGATAGTCGAGTGGAGACACTCCAGCTAATTTTCATTAAAATAAAAACAATTATAATTATAATAATAATAACAATCTATTTACTTGATTTATTATATGAAAAAAAAGGATAAATATAAAAATAAATAAATCTTTCCTGTGGTGTCTGTATTCAAAAGAGGTTAACTTATTGACGCATCGAATGTCGGGCAAAGAGGCTGGTCAATTTTTATACTCAACCGCTATGACCAAAGTCTTATAAATTAAAAAAAAAACATATATAAATGAATTCTATTTCTTTTATATTTAGCAATCAGAACCTTATTTATTTATTAATTTCATGTATCAAAAATACGTAGATAAATTAATTGAGATTGTTGTTTTATAAACGAGAATATAGGTATTTATTAATCATTTCATTTTTAGTATTAATTTATTTGACTATATAAAAACAAAGACATAGGTATAAATATAATACTTTCGGCAAATTTCTACGTTTTCACTGACCGACTATATGAAGGGAAGGAATTGTTTTTACACCAAACTTCACATGTGGAGATTTTTACATATCTCCACGAATCATGAATTTTGTTAATCTGTCAATCCGTCCGTCTTTACATTGTGTTTCCGTATAGTCGTGTATAGCTTGAACGGCTTAACGGATTTGGATAAAATTTGATTTATTTACTTAATGCACCAGTAGCATGAATTCATCAACTTTTGGTGTAAATTCGGAAACAGGAAGTGATAGTTTACAAATTATTAATTTTATATTCATTGTCGGAAATTTTTTATTACATTAAACTAACTGGTGAAATAAAAAAATACATATATATATATATATATAAAGTTGTTTTTAATTATTTTTAAATCGTCGGTCGGTTCCGTGCCTGGCCACAGCTCATTTTTTTAAATTAATTTATATACGTATATATATATATATGTGTGTGAATGTGTATGCGTGCTAACCGTTGCATGAAAATGATCAAATTTAATCATGTCAAATTTTAATCTATAAAAAATTAATGGTTTTGTTCTGAGTGACCGCACTTTCCGAGATTTATGTAAAGAAGGTATGGATTAACATACTTTAACATTTCATTAAAATAAACGTTTCTGCGATTTGTGCGATGAAAATTCAATTCAGTTTGGTTAGATGCGATTTTTAATAATAATTACCCTACCACAAGGAAAAATGTATAATAGTTTATAATTCTCTCCATAGTTACGCGCATGTCAAATTTAACCATTCTAACAAGTGAGGACTATCCAAATTGAATGTCAAATAGTATAAAATTTTTAAAACTTGTTAATTTTTATAATGAGTCAGTTGTTTATACTTTTGTCTTTTTTAGAAATTTTAGAAATTATAATTCATAACTAATCATAATAATATTTTAAGTTGCTTTTAAAATAATTAATTTAAATAAATCTTTATATATATATTATTATTATTATTATATTGTTTATTGTGGCATAACATTAGAAAAGTAGTGAAATGTGGGTGTTAAATATATTTAGATTAATTTTAAGTACTATTATTATTTTATTGAATATATTATTAAATTAAAATTTCCACAGGACCTTTTTGGACCAAATTATAATATAGTATATATATATATATATATAACTAAATCTTTTCACTTGACGTATGACAGCGAATGTCTTTTTCGTGTTCACATCGGAAAATTATATTAATTCATATTAAAAAGTTTTTTTCTCTTTTCATAAAGAAAAGAATTTATAGCAAGCTTCCGCTGAATATCAGGCCATGATTATCTGAAGTGCTTCTCACTCGCATTCTAGAAATAAAAGTTCACCTCGGTTCTTTGAATGATACACACAACGGTTGAAAAATTTTATAATTAAAAAAAATATTAAAAAAAAGGCAGCTTGAATATATAGAAAATATATTTATTTTAAAAAAAGAAACAATTTATAAAGAAATTTGAAAAAAAAACAATTGTCTAGCTTAATTTATTGTAAATTAAAAAATAATCGTAAATCCCCCCTCCATCTTTTTGCTCAAATAGATGGCAAACTAAAATCTTTACTAGACATTAAATAATACTAGTGAAACTTATTATTTTATTTATTGTTATAATAATTGTTCCAACATTCTTAAATCTAATTTTTATTTACAATTTACAAAAATTACACATTAAGAACATATAGGTTATTATTTATTATAGGTGGTTAGAGAAAAGAGAAAGCAAAGGAAAAAAAAATACTTTGAAAATTATTTTATTTTTGGTTGATGTTTCGAACGCTGGTTCTGTTCTTCTTCAGGACCAAATAATTGTCAAATGATACACAATAGCTGTTTCAGTGTCGAATATTATTTTTTCATATAATCATGCGAAGAGCACGAGGATACAATTAACAACTACTAAGTCCTGAAGAAGAACACGGCTGTTGTTCGAAACGTCGATCAGATATAAAATTAATTTAAAATTATATTTTTCATTGGATACATCTATTTTCATCAATATTATAGTAACTCCTAAGTATTTTTCATTTTAAAAGAATTTAAATACCAAATTTCATTATGGTCTATTTAATTTTACATGAATTTGGCCATATATTTCTTCCTATACTTTCTACAACAAAAAACATACTTTTTATATGATTATAATTCTTGACAATTTTTTCTAAAAAGTTATCGTTTTTCTTTTTGATTATACGACTTTCTATTGATGTCGCTAAATATAGAAAATTAAAAAACAAAATGATTTCTAATTCTAATTTCTATTATGAAAAACAGAAGTAAATGACGTTAGCACTTTAATTTTTATTTATACATGATAAATATTGACTCTATCAATCTCAGTTCAAGTATTAACATTCAATTTGAGAAAACGACGAGTGTCCAAATGGTGATGGCAAATAAATTTAATGGTGTTATTAGACTAAAAATAAATAAATAAATGCCCACCATGCAAGGTATAATAAGGGATTCACAGATGGATTAGATCCAAAAAGAAAATTAACAAGTTCTTCCGGATATCTGAATTTTAAATCATGACTTCTTTATTGAGAATTCATTCTTTTAATCTGCCCGGAGATAGTATTGCAATCACGAACATTTTCGATGTCAAGATTTTGATGTTTTTATACGTTTTGAAGTTTCCTGAATCATTTTTACTAAGGTTGAAAAAAATGTCTGTGTGTATGTGTGTGTATGTAGACAAGATTATGCAAAAACGGTTAGAGCTAGAATAAAGAAATTTGCTACATGGGCATTATTCAAAATTCGTAGTTTTCTATCAACTTTTGAGAAATGTAGCTCATCCGGAAGAGGATCATTACTTATCACGTTTTCATTTTTTTTTCCTCTAAACTGCCCATAAAAATAAAGATATATGTTTGATAATTTTTCTCATTATTAAAAATTGTATAAAACTGCTATATATAGCATTTCAGCTTGATTGAATCCCTCAAAGTACCGGAATTAATTTATTAAATTTTTTGACCTGTTGATTGCCAATTTCGCGCCAGCACGTAACGTGGTGTCATCAACAAAGAACTAAATAAAAATGGTTTAATAAATATTATTTATTAATTTTCATTTATAATTTATATAATTAATTAAATTTAATTTAAATATAACATTTGTGTTAATTAATCCAATTCAAATTTGCGAGATAATCGAGTGCAGACACTCTAGATTTTTCCAATTAAATAGGGATTTGAAATTTTGGTCAATCCCAATTTTGAAGGTTATGAGATCATGGAATGACTAAAAAAGGGATTTGGATGAAGGATCCCTGAGGATGGCCTGGATAAGGGTGAAGAAGTAGGTTAACAAACGAGCTGAGAGAGAGAGAGAGAGAGAGAGACAAGGGCGAAGCGTGTGCAATCGCCATCGGCGATCCGGCATGCCGATCGACTTTGCTAACCCATTTCTGGTGGGTTCATCGATGAACAACAAACTCGCTGTTCGCGGAGAGTAAGAGAGATAGAAAGAGATAGGGGGGAGGGTGAGAGAGAGAGAGAATCGTGAATGCACATTGATTCAGACACACTTTGAAACAACACGTTCATCAAGATCGCGAGTCACATCGGCAGTCATTGCCAATCACGAGCCAACCATTCACGCTACCAATTAATGATCGCTGCCAATTCATCCGAGTTTATTCTAGATTTCAAATCAGCGAATGGATTCATCAAGATCTGTCTTGACTGGCGGTACTTTACCTCCTCATTTACTCATCGAAAAGAATGAACCGGATCCTGTTGTACTAGATTAAACCAACAGTCAAATCATATGAAAAAAAACATTTGCTTGCATTTAATTTTAGCTAACATTTTTTTTTTAATTATCTTTTTAAAGAAATATTGATTTTCATTTTTAAAATTTTAAAATGTTTACATTCTTATATAATTTTTATTATTAATTAATTATACCTGAAACACCGAAGTATTGCTTGATTCTTTATATAAAACATTAAATAAACAATTAAATTACATACCAATATATTATAATATTTTAAATTAATTTTAAACTTCTAGTATTCAAGTAGATCCATCTTTGTTCTCAATTATAATTCCAATATCAAATAATGGCAATGTTAAAATTTTTTAAAAATATTGACCAACAATTTAAAAAAAAGTTTTTTTTTATTGATTAATAATTTTATATAATTAATTTTCCTGAAAACTTCTTAATGATAGATTAATTTTTTAACGCGAAAATCCTCTAATATGTTAATCTCAAACAAATTCATAATCTCTTTTCTAGATAAGAAATATATATATATATTCTTGTATAATAAAAAGTACCTAGCTCACCGAACCCCTTCTCGTTACTTTAAAAAAATGATTCCTTATGGACTGTGAATATTATTTTAAGATTATTACGGGTTTGACTGGAAATATTAATAAATTCATTAGGACTATTATAAAGAACTAGATGGCCAATGCGAAGATTTCGCACAGATATAATAATGGATAAACGCGTATTAAAACAGTCAAATTATTTCATTATCATTATTAATTAAAAATATCAAGCAAAGAAACAAAGAAAAGATAAGTGAAGCAAGTTTAAATTATTATTTAATACATAGTAATTTGTTGAAAGTCTGTATGCGAAAGGTTTCAATTCATTTTAATTCAATCAATGTATTAAATATTAATATTCACGACGGGGTTCAGAGTTGTAACTCTTTTGATGATCACTTTTGAGTAGCATATCTTCTTTTTTCGAATTTTAAATTGTTTATAGACCTTAATAATAATGACAACACTTTCTGGTATTTTATGAAAATTTCTGTATAAATGTCCTCAGAAAAATGAACATGGTTTAATAAACCAATGTTTAATTTATATCATCCTAGGACATCTTAGTTAAAAAAAATATTTAATAAAATTAAAATAATTGGCCTATACCTTATACATTTTAATACTACTTTTTAGTGATATTTACACCGAATATAAATTAACAAAATATGTCAAGAAATAAATAAATATATAAAATATGTGTATAAAGAAAATAGCAATTCAATATCATCAACAATAATATACAGACTTATTTTACTTTTTTTTGAGATAACCATAGTGCCCTTCTTCTTTAGCCAATCGACGTTTTCTCTCATTTAATTTAATTTTACTTTTAATATTATAGAATATTAGAACTTGAAATAAAAATTTAAATATTATAAACATTCTTTGTACGGAATTTTCTAGAATCATAATTTTATATTGAGTGTCAACTTCTTAACTGAGCCACCAGAGGCGCCACATGGACCGTGGTTTATGTGTGTTGGTTTTTTCCCCATAGCTTTGGAATGGATCAACTTTGTTGAAATTTTCAACCTTACACCTAATCGGTTCTAATGATATCTGAACCATTAAGATCCATGAAGCCTTTTAGAAGGAGTTTTGGATTGGGTAGTCGTTTAATTATATAGATAACATCCTTTATACTATTATTATATTATAATCTCACTTCTGTCTCTATTTATACATAGAAAATATCAATCAAATTGTTTTTATTGTAATTTTGATGTAAAACATCTTATTAAAAGCTCCGTTTTAACCTATCCATTTATCAGTACATATTCGACACAATGAATACAAAATTATTAATATTAATTCACAAACAAAATTATTCAAATATATAATTTTTTATTTTTATTTATAATAACCAAATATCATTTAAATTATTTGATAGATTTAATATTATTAGATTAGATTTATTCAACAATATATTTGAAAAAATATAAAAATTAAAGAAATATGTTAACAATTTTCAAGATCAAAAAGTCAGTAAGATAATATATACTTACAATGTTTGCTAGAATAATAGGATATAAATTTTAGATTAATATATAAATTTTAAACTACCAAGCCGTATTTGAACAAAGAAAATATCAATCAATCAATTTATTACTTAAAAGCCCCAGAAATCTACTTTATAAGAATTTATTAAAAGCTCTCAATGCTTCTTTAAATAAAAGAAATAATATTTAAAGTTTCTTAAGTGTAAATATGTTTTATTCATATAATTATTATGTTGTTTTAACTGAATATTTTTTTGACTGGGGGATTGATGAATATATTTCATAATTTGATTCTAAAATATTATTAAAATATTTTTTTAATTTTATTTAAAAATTAAATTAAAAACGAACTGTAAATATGAAGGCGTTGATGTCACTACTGATGCCATTTTTCTTTATAATTACAATTTCTATATAGAGGAGAAAAAACTAACAAAGGCGATTTATTCTTTAGGCAGAAACCAATACAGATCGATTAATCTTAATTTTAAAAAAAGCTACATTTCTCAAAAGTTGATAGAAAACTACAAATTTTAAATAATACCTGTGTATCAAATTTCATTATTCTAGCTCAAACAGTTATTGCCTAATCGTGTCTACATACACACATACACATAAACACAGAGAGAGAGAGACATTTTTATCAACCTTAGTGAAAATGACTCAGGTACCTTCAAAACGTATAAAAACATAAAAATCTTAACATTTTCGTGATCGCAATACTATCTCTGACGAGATGGTAATAGATATATGTTATATTGTGCTATAATATAATATAAATATAGCCAATTAGTCTCTGAAATCTTTAAATCAAAGAAATGTTATTATATTATTTTAATTGTATCTAAAACAAAAAAATATATTATACCTATGCATATATATATATATACAAATGTATATAGATTTAAATAAATTAATAAAAGTTTATGTTTATATTATTTTCGGATGAAATTAAAAATTAAAAAATTCAAAGAAAACCTACTTTATTAATTATTGTCAATTAATAGTAATTTATAAGGATAATAAATAAAGATAATTTGTAATTTTTAATAGTTTATGTATTTCATTTACAACTGAACAAACTCATTTGTATTATAATTTGATTCTGTTAATAGATTTAATGAACCCTGAAATGTTTGTTAAAAAAAACAATTTAGTTATTGCATTGAATAAATTAAACCAGTATAGACTGAATGACTTTGCATGGACTACATTCCTTCATACTTCGGTCTCCTCCCACCATATCCCATCCCTAATTTACCATACAGAAAACGATTTCTATTCGTTTTTATATTTGTCCATTAAAAATATTCCCATTTTATATTCTTAGAAATTAATTTTCTTATAATTCATTTTTTATTTTGATTATATATAAGTATATATTAAATTAAATAGAAATAACATCCTGCAAGTATCTTTAACCTGTATTACTATAATAGAGAGAATTTATGTAGGATTTCACTCCAACCCCTTTCTACTACTAAAATATAAATTATAATATTATTATATATATATATACAAATAATATAATCTTTAATATCCAATAAATTAAAATTTTATATATATAAAAAAAAACGAAATTTACTCTTAAATTGTATATATTTATATATACATTTATATATCTAATTCAATGATTCCCGGAAATAAGAAAGATCTAATAAATAGCTTTAAACATGAGTTTTTATCATGTATACAAGATTTTATAAAAATAAAGGAAAAGGGATAGACATATAACAAGAATGGAATCAAATGAAAACATTAATCCCTCGAGTAGATCTCCCTCCGTAAGCATAAAAAAGAAAAATCCAAATATTATAAGAATCACAGTTAGCTTGTATAACCGGAAATGGCGGTTTTTTCTTGAAACTTTAGATTTTTTTGAATTTTAAAATTTAATTAAATTTATATATATATATATATATATATATATATTACTAATTAATTCATTTAATATTAAAATATTTTTTTTATTGCGAATCGGCTTCTATGCTCATTTAAGTCAGACCTGGCTGGCTTTTAGGTACTTAGTATTCATATAAAATTCTAAAGATTGAAAGTTGGGATTTTTTTAAAAAATATTTTGAAATGAATATACTTTTAACTAAATAACACTAATATTTTTATTGTATGATTAATAATATTATTATATTATTAATAATATTTAAAGTTTTTGAGTTATTTTCTTTTTGAAGAAATACACGAGGTTTCAAAACGTCAACGAAAAATAAAATAATTTTTTATATTGTATTTTCCTTTGGCTTCATCTATCTCTTTTTTCCAACTACATATAATATATAACAGACATTACTACCACTTATATTACTATCAATATGTCTTTAATGTGTAATTTTTCTAATATGTAATTAAAAATTAAACTTAAAAATTGAAAATTAAAATTAAAATGTATTGATTATTTTTCAGCTTTTCTACACCGATTCTAAAGATTTTATTAATTTATAATTAATCCTTTTATTACTAATTATACATCTTTAAATATACATCTTTAAATATTTAAATACTTCACTTTGGTATTATACATAAAATAATAATTCAAATAAATTCAATTATTTTAGTTTTATTTTCGCTGATCATAAAAAAAGAAGTGTGATCATATAAGACCTCTGTTTATTTTTAATTTATTTAAATTAATAAATTTAATTATATCATTTATTAAGATGAATGAAATTTATCTTTTTAAGTCAAAATAGATGAGAATATACAAATTGTATGTTTAAAAAAGTATTTTTCTGTTATTTGTAATTTGTATTGATTTTTATGTTAATTAAAATAAAAATTGCGTTTGTTGGTAACGTATTGAGACAATTAATTTATTTAAATTGAGTTGAATTATCAGTTGACAGGAAAAGTGGCTATAATTGGTAACCGTTTTGTTAGGATGCCAACTTGCAAGAATAGCTCGGAATTTTCACCCGTGACTTTTAAACAGGTGATTAGTTTAGATTCGCTTTCGGTTATAGTGATGAGGTTGTTGTTGTTCTGTCCTCCCACACTAATGCGGAAATTCTCCAAGGTGATGCAATTAAATAGAATGAATAGGAAGGCGGAGACCCAAGTGCTGGTGTCCATCTGCTCAACCAATGTAACCTGTTAACGGAATAGAGTTGAATGATTATATTAATGAAATAACGGCCGGATTATTTGAAACCACAATGTTTTGTTTCAAAAACCACAAATTTTAGTTGAAAAGGTCACGGTTATTCGAGCTGGTCAGAATGATAAATGAAACAATACAAATTTGTATTTATAAGCCTTAAAATTGATGTTGACGGACTATAAAACAAATATGTAGGTATACTATTAAATAAAAGCAATTCATAAGATTAAAATATTTATTATAATTTATTTACCATTGAAAAATGATAAATTTTATGTTACACTTAATTCAATTTCTTGGATAATTTTAAACTATTTTAGGTTAATATATATATACATATTATTATTATCATTATTTTTAGTATTTGTATTACTAATATTTGGAATTCAGATTCTACACAGTCTTGGTCCCAGTTTCTAGTCCGGTGCCTAGCAAAGATAGTTTGTTTCTATTTTGGTTCTATAAGAACGAGGTCCACCCGTTTTACGTTTTTAATATTGGAAAGTTAATTGAAATCTGATAAAAAATATCGATATACAGGTTGGGAGGATTTGTTGTCTTGATCACCATACACCTCTATACCTCTTAGGTGGCAACCGACTTCTTTACTTAGGATGTTCAAAATAGGTGTTCAAGAGACGTTTTTTTTTTATTATAAGGCATTGAGGTACCATAATCCTTTATTTAGTTTGTCTTCTTATTAATTAATTTTTATTTAAAAATTCTCATCAAAGGCCATATTGCTAGGAAATATTCAAGAAATGCATGCTTACAATTATATTTATTTATTTTGAAAAAAATTAATAAATTTATATTATGAAATATTGTAAATTCCATAAATACTTAAATTTAAAAATTATATACTCGTATTATTTTTTGGACCATTTAATTCAATATCAATTATTAATATTTATATATAATACATTCTCGATTATAATTCTACAATATCGCTTATAGAAATGATTTTTTAAGTAAAATTATGATTAACCTTTAATTTTAAAAAATTTAAAAATAAATGTTTTAACTTTCTGTTATTTAATTATTTATGTCATTGCCATTTATTTTTATTATAGAAAAATGTTCAAACAATAAATAGTCTATTCAGTTAAAAAACAAAAAACAAATATGATTCTGTAATATTAAATATATTTTAAAGTCAATTATTAAAATTTAGAACAATTAAAAATAAATTCCTCAACCTCTAATTTTAAACCAAATCGTATTTTATTTTATTTTTTTAACCTATTTTAAAGTAAAAATGTAATACAAGAAAGGGGATAAAAAGTTCTTTTGAATAGGTTATTTATTTAATAAATAAATAAATCTTTAAATCTCATTGCAATAAAAAAATTATCTTTAAATCTGCCCTCTAAAACTCATTATAAAAATGATGTGTGATTTATTGATATATATTATATTATATTATAAATTTTAATTAATTAAAGAAGACTTCTATCTTATTATATTGTTTTTTTTATTCATTGTTTAATTTTATTTCCTCGATCTGTGACTGAAGACTGTAGACAATTAGAAAACTGAATGAGAGAGAATTGTTTTGATGATCGGGTGCAGATACTCATTGAATGTGAAACATTAATTCGTTTTGATTTCGATCTAAAAATTAAAAACCAAAGAATATAAATTTGTGTTTGTTTTGTTGTATTTATTTCTCTCTCTCTCTTAGGAATCTCCATACCGCTGAGGAACGAAGGACAACGATCTTCCCTTCTAGGAGATTAGGCGGCCATTTGTTAAACAGACAGGTGAGTGGATGAACCTCGGAAGTGCTTGACTTCTTGCTAATGACAATGGGAATTAATGATAAGACAAAAGAAGAGAATCTCACTAGGCATGAGTCAATGAACGACGCACAAGTACATTTTCACTCTCCCCACCTCTCTTTCCCCTCACTCTCTTTACCACCCAGTCGATTGCAAAATAGTACTACTAATGAAATTCACACCGAAGAAATTCGCCTTGACTCTGACTTTGAAATGCATCCTGTTCAGGAGACAAAATTTATCTAATAATAAATAAGTTGACCTGTGGCCAGGTCTGAACCGACCGACAGTTTGAAATAAATTAATTTCCAGCTACAGAAACAATTTCAAATAATTTTAATATATCTATTAATGTAATAACAAACAGATATGGATATAACATAAATATTTTTAATTTTATTTTATTTAAAATATATAGCTGAAGTAGCCGGCGTTGCCCGGCGTTACCGAGGCTGTGACGTCATGAAGGGCCGGGTGACGTCATATAATTTTAAATTAAGAAAAACATAATGAAGATGACTTTTCCCGAGGATAAAACCAATACATTCGTGGTGATATGTAAAAAAATCTCCTAATGTGAAATTTGGTGTGAAAATAACCCTTCCCTTCCTATAGTCGATCGCTAATACTACCACTTCCGGTTTCCGGATTTGCACCAAAAGTTGATCAATTCATCCCACTGATGCATTAAGTAAATATACCAAATTTCATCAAAATCTGTTGAGCCGTTCAGGCTGTACACATCTATACGGACAGACGGACAGACGGACGGACGGACAGACATCATGCTAAAAATACTTTTTTCTGTTAAGAAAATGCATGATTCTTGGAGATATGTAAAAATCTCCACATGTGAAATTTGGTGTGAAAACAATACCTCCCTTACTATCGTCGGTCGGTAAAAAAGAAAATAAATAACTAAAATTGTTATTGTTTAAAAGTAAAAGAACGCAGGGGGTAACAAGACTTTCATTTTCAGAAACTATATTTGATATATCATTTAAATATATTATAATTATATATTATTGAACTTTTTCTCCTTAGTAAAACAAACTATATATTAAAATGAAAGAAATATTTTTGAACAGTAAATAAATGCATTATTACCATCAATTAATAAAATATTATAAAAAAATATAGCTATATACCTATATATGTAAAATAATTATCAAGAACGTATTCTTTGTGTATTTATGATAAATCAAAAATATGTTTATATAATTATACATATATACATATATACATAAATGTAAAATAAAGATGCATAATCAATTAATTACTTGAATCATCCGACGAGACACCTAAAATCAAGAGAATAAATATCCCACTAGTAATAGATAACATTTTGACTAGTGCACTGTTTAGGAAGAACTGAGCTCTTTTACACAATGTGAGTCATATATATATATTAGTAGAAGCTTATCAATAAACCCCCCAAAAAATAAATAATAATAAAATAATTATATTCATTTATCATCGTTCTATTAATATATATTTAAATATTTAAATATAAAATTACACATGTTATATAATCAGCAAAGAGAAAAAATAATCAGTTAAAAATATACGTATTACGTCAATATAAACTACCTATCAATCTTATTTTTCTAGCAAAAATTAAATATATTTTTATGGATTTCTGAATTAAAATATCTGGAGTATCTCCACTCAACAAACTCGAATTGAATTGGATAATCATGATTTTTCCTATATTAGAAAATTAATTAAAATTTTATTCTATTCGATCATAGGATTAAAGGTTTTTAACATAATTTTCACTGATAACATTTTATTGAATTAAGAAGACTTTGGCTTAATACTATATTTTTGTGAGTTGCGCAAATTTATGAAGTAGCACTTGTTTTGACCTGCCTTTCGCTGCAATTAACTTTTATCATAGTTTTGATAAAAATTAAATACATTACCAGGTAAAGTACAGGGACGTAACATATTATGTACCAATTACATCTCTTATATGGGATGTTCAATTACATATATTTATATGGATAGTGCAATTTGAATATGTATTTAACAGGGATATTACTATAATCGTATACAGCGTTCGGCTCTTTGTTGATGACAACACGTCGGATGTGGACGTGGCGGATCATTGGCAGTCAGCGTGTTAAAAAATTAATTCCGGTATTTTGAATAATGCCTGTGTACCAAATTTCATTATTCTAGCTCAAGCCTAATCTTGTCCTCATACACACATACACATACACACACACAGAGAGAGAGAGAGAGACATTTTTCTCATCCTTAGTGAAAATGACTCAGGAACCTTCAAAACGTATAAAACATCAAAATCTCAACATCGAAAATTTTCATGATCGCAATACTATCTCTGGCGCGATAGTAAAAAACTATTTTTTTTGAAATAAAATATATTTTCAAAGGTGATTAAGGATCAATAATATATGAAAATAGAAATAAAAGGGATGAACATTGCAAGAAATTTTTCATTCAAATCAAAAATATTCCAAATAATATATATATATATATATCTATACAAAGATATATATTGAAGTGTTATTTTGGGTCAGTAAGGAAAAAAAGAAAAAAATAAAATTTTATAAAAAAAAAGTTGAACATTTTTATTTAAATTTTAAGTGTGTGTAAAGATATATAAAAAAAGGTTAGACGGATGAATATTGGATATAATGGTCGCAACAAAAGGTGTATAATGGTAGCACTTGGAATTAATCACACAGCTTCAGGGTATATTTCTTTAGATATGGAGGAGGGTAGAGAAACCAAGGAAGACCCCGCAACTCGAACAGGTGGATTCTTGTACTGAAGATGCGTGGTCCCCAACGAATCCCAGCTGATGGTCGGCAATATTGTAGATTGGTTTCCTTCTGGAGGAACTGTTTCACTCCCTGGATGTTGTTTTTTCCAATATGGCGGATGAACAGGCTGTTTTGTTTTTTTGTTCAACACAATTTTTTTTATGATCCTCACGCTTTGCATTCACCCATCCAAGTCCCCGCTCAAACTTCTCTCCTGTTCCTGGCAGCTCTTCTCCCTCCACATAACTTTTATGGTTCTCCAGGCTCTCAGCCAATCGGGTGTTCTAATTCGGATCCGAGTCGGGGAGGATTTGATTCTTGACCCCGGCTTAACAGGACTTCGTTGGAATTTTGATTTTTTTTTTGGTTTCATATTAATATATCCAATTCGGGAGAATATCCTATCTTTTATTTAATTTCACAGGAAATTCTCCCAAAATAAAATTTTCCAGAATTGATACCATTAAAATTTCATTACAATATATATTCATTCTATACAAATATATAGATATTTGTATAGATATCTAAATATAAAATATTGAAAAACGAATAACTAATCCAACTAATTTTAATTAAAATCTATATCTATCTCTGTGGCTCTACGGATCTCGAAAGTTCTTGGCCTCAGCAATCACACCCCTCCAAGTATTACTATTCTGAGCCACAACTCTCCAGTCCCTATCCTCTCCCATCTCTCTCACATCCTTTCCCATATTATCCACCCACCGTGTCCTTGGTCTTCCAAGAGGACGTTTCCCACTCGGTCTCCCTACCAATATATTTTTCGCCATTCTATCTTCCCCCATTCTAGCCACGTGTCCCACAGAAGCGTTCTCGATTTTATAATTCTAACTATATCTGGACATACATAGAGGTCATACAATTCATGCAATGAATAATGAAAAATAATTATTAATTATTACCTGGCAATTATCAGCCAGAAAGTAAGGTGTCTTATCATATTCACTCTGAAAACAAAACTATAAATAATATATTTTATATTTTTTGTAAATTTTTTTGTTGTTTTTCCATAAAAGCATATCGCTCAATGGAAAAAAACAATTTCAATTTCTACCTTCATTTTTTTATACACTCACACACACTTATTCTTGTATTAAAGATTAAATAAAAAAAAATAATTTAAAAATAATAAACATTTCATATATTGCAAGGCTCCTAATAATTAATATTGCGATAGAATCAAATTATTTTTTCATTAAATTTAATTTTAAAAAATTATTATATTAATATTTTTATAACATTTTATTATTATTATTATATATATATATATTATATATATATATATATTATATTATAATATGTAAATTAGTATATATATATATATAGAAAGAATTCTCTCCAGTACTATTGTTAGGGGTTAACCCAATTTTGACCAGAATATTATTATTATCCAATAGACACCATATTCTCATATATAATACTTATATATTATTTATTTATTTATTTATTTAGGTTCACCTTAAATTCATTAATAAAAATTGATATAACAAGTTATTTTTTGCATGGATATATTTAAAATTTTAATTTAATAAAAATGTAATTTTTTTTTTAATATGAATATAAAATTCTTCCATTTTATTACAATTACCCAATTAATTTACTCGTTTCGGAAATTTAAATACAGGTCACTATATAAGTATTTTTGTTAATTTGAATAAATTTCACTGACCCCGACTATTTATAATAATTTTTATATGAATAAATTAAAATAAAAAATTGATTTTTCTTTTATGAAATTTAGAAAAGAGGAAAATTTCTTTTAAAATTTATTTTTTTGATTTATTCATAAGTTGTCAATGTGTCCAATGAATTTCACTTTACATTTTTTTTTAAATTTATCTATGATGAATATTTAAATTTGATGAGCTAATTGCTTTCACTCAGTCAATTAAGATTAAAATTAAAAACGATAAATTTATATATAATATAAAATATATTTTCTTCTTCAAAATAAATAACTTATATTTCATGTAATAAATTTTACATTTTAAATAGATTACAAGTTAATTTTTTCATATTTTACATTTTCGATATTATTTCTTCCCAAAGGTGTTTCTTACCTTTTATCAGGGATTCATTTATATATTGTATCTATTATTAAACGCTTATCTAAATTATTAATGCTAGAATATAAATATCTTATAAGGTAAGGTTGGTACCGATGGACCAGCTCCTAAAATGTACTAGCATAATTTTTCAGTAGATATAGACATTGTGGTCAATAATTGTATCTGGCAGAATAAAAAAATCAATGAAAATTATTTAGTTTAATAACATTTAAAATAAAATATTATTTTATAAATAGTAAATTTGCAATTAAATGAATGATATTGAACTGAAAATGTAATTAAATAATAAATTAATATTGTAATAAAAAGGTTAAGTCTTTAGTTCTCATTTGTTCCCTGGGGGTTGCCCATCTCAATCAAGAAAAACAGTCGCCTTAAATGGGCCGTTGTGACAAGATTTTATTTATTTTTCAAATGTCGCATTAACATTGAATATCTATTACTCCTGTGAACACTCAAAGGAAAGTCTCCCGATCCTTATCCCACCACAATTATATGCTCGATAAGGGGATGAATGGATATATAATTGAGCGCGGATAAAACGCAAGAGATTTCTTTGAGAGGGATTGCTTTGACGAGAGATCACAGTGACCAGAGGTATTGAGAGTGTCTGAATTGTGAAGTAATTTGTATATTTATTGTAAATAAACCGTTTTTAAGAAATCTATAAGCTTTCATTTGAAAAATCCAAAGAAGAAGTCATAGGAAAACTTACCCCTAGACACTGAACCGATCTCCTCCACAGCCTCTACATTATTTTAGTAACTCCTCTGTGATCAAAATATACCTATATATATTACATTATCCATCTATTTGTAACAGATTCTATTAGGATACCTTTCCTTAAATATATTATATTTAAAGCTTTAAATATAAAAAACTCGAACAAGGTTTTCTAAATTTAAAAAAGTTATTTTTGTGTAAACGGTATTAAGTAAAAACTAATATTCAAATAAAAATTATTCAAAATATTTAAATGCTATGAAATATTTAGAAAAATATTATATGTTAGGTTTAGATAATATTAATCAAATTTTTCTAAAAATTAAAATTATTTTTTATCTTCTAACACATGGTATAAAACAACTTTAAAAATTTTAATATTTACAATTTGAAATGATGAAAAAAATTCTTTCCATTTAAAATCTTCTTAATTTATTTTCTTCATATCATTTATTCATAAAATAAATAAATAAATAAGCCTTTTAAACATGTAACGGTATATTGAACATCAATTTATTCCACACAATTACATCCAAGAGAGAGGGAAAAACTGTCTTTACTTATTTTCCCATTAAGAAAAAAAACAGATCTTTAAGAATTTAATTATAATAAAAAAGAAATCATATCAATCTATTATTCTATATGGAACATTAATTAATTATATTTTTTTCCTTCTTCTTTTAAGTCGCTATCAAAAGTTAACAGTGTATTATTTGAGGCAAGGAAAGAAGATAAAAATAAAGATAAATCAATTGAGGAGGGAAACGATGAGAAGCTAATTTCAATCCAAAGAGAAGAATTCAAATAATAAATCGATCTTCTCACAAGGATGATACTTATCAATTCAAATCGAATCTTAATTCAAATTCATTATTAAATTGGGAAAATTTGTATGCAAATATTACAATTTAATTAAGAGTGAGTGTATAGAGATGATTATTGGTTGATGAAAAATTTTCTGAATAATAATTTTTTATGAGCTTACCATTTATTACTTGAAAAACAAATTTTAATGTGTCCTGCAATATTATTATTATTATAATCATTATTAATATTATTATTAATTTGATTTACTAATTTATTTTATAAAATTTACTCGTTTAAGATTTATTTTTTTATTTAATTCAGGGTTCCCAATCTTTTTTCTACACCGACCCCTTTTAAACTTTCTGGTTTAATACTCCTCGATATTTTTGATACCGATGCATTGGCTCTGTCCCCTGTACCCCCGATGTAATACATAGTAATTTGTTGAAAGCCTGTATGCGAAAAGTTTTAATTCATTTTAATTCAATCAATATATTAACATATTCATATCCACGACCGGGTTCAGAGTATATAACTCCTTTGTTGATCACTTTTGAGTAGCATATATTCTTTTTTCGAATTTTAAATTGTTTATATACCTTATTAATAGTGACAACACGTTCTGTTATTTTATGAAAATTGCTGTATAAATGTCTTCAGAAAAATGAACATGGTTTAATAAACCAATGTTTAATTTATATCATCATAGGACATCTTTGCTAAAAAAAATGTAAAATAAATAAATAAATAAAATCGGCTCCTTATAAATTTTTACTACTACTTTTTAGTGATATTTACAACGAATACAAATTAACAAAATATGTCAAGAAATAAATAATTCTATAATGTAATCTATGTGTATAAAGAAAATAGCATTTCAATATCATCAACAAAAATATACAGACTTATTTTACTTTTTCTCTGAGATAACCATCGTGCCCTTCTTTCTTTAGTCAATCGACGTTTGCTCTCATTTAGATCTCCGTTTTCACTCAAATTTGTAAACTGCACATTTTTTCAAAATATAAATTTAAATATAAAAAATATTACTTAGTTTATTTAGAAAATGTTAATTAGGAGTAATATCCAATTTAATTTAATTTAATTTACTTTTAATATTATATAATATTAGAACTTGAAATAAAAATTTAAATATTATAAACATTCTTTGTATGGAAATTTCTAGAATCATAATTTTATATTGAGTGTCAACTTCTTAACAGAGCCACCAGAGGCGCCACATGGACCGTTGTTTATTTGGATCGTTTTTTTGCCCATAACTTAGGAACGGATCAACTTTTTGAAATTTTCAACCTTATACCTTATTTTTGACCCATGACGGTTCTACTAATACCCGAGCCATTAAGAATCATGAAGCCGTTTAGAAGGAGTTTAGGATTGCGTAGTCGTTTAATTATATATAATAATTTTTAACAACAAAGTAAATATTATTATTACATTAGTAGAAAAAGAACAAATATTATTTAACAAAACTTACAATTCAATATTTTATCAATCACTAATTTCATAAATGATTAATAGTCATTCTTTGCTGAAAAAATTAAAGTGACAGTTCAGGATTATGTTTTTGATAACTGATTCTAGTTTTGATTAATAATAAATTTCCCAACTTTTACATACGATAATATAACTAATAAATATTATCATTTAAATATTTATTATATAATAATTATTGGAAAATATTCATTTAGAAAAAAATTAACTCTATCAAAAAAACTATTTAAGTTAAATGATATTTTATATAGATTGAAAATTTAAAATAAAAATTCCAATGGGAAATTCCTTAAAAATACCTAAAAATATGGATGATTAAATAAATATATAAAAGTGTAATAAATATAATTTTAATAAAAAGTACTACAATTGGGACTAGTAGGACCTGTAGGAAATTGTTTGTATTTACTTTTTTATTTGGTATTTATTCCATAAAGAAATTCTTATTTTTATTATAGTAATTGAGAAATTTCGCCATAGCCTTCTGAAGTTCTGTCGACCCTATTCAAAGCTCCAAAGACCACTGAGAATCCTTGATTTAAATTTTATAAATAAAAGGCTTAACCGAATTTAAAAGTTCATTGTCGTGACAACTCTTCTTGTTGTTCACAATGATTAGAATTTTTCTCATTTTAATTTATATTGTTTGAATCAATATTAAATTTGTATGCTAATACAAAATGATCTTATAAAATAATTGAAATAATATTCATAATATGCTTTTAAAATTAAGGGGTGTAGACCTGAACAACGTAACTACTGTAGTCGTAGGTTCAAAACCTGAAATGTAATAATGCAAAAAATTTAAATTAATTAAATGTTATATAATTGCTTTTTGATACATAAAAATAAAAGAATTTATAATTTTTATATGATGAAACAATCTTAGACTACAATGTTTATATAGATGAGACACTATTATAAAAAATAACAATGTCATTTTATTATTGAAAACTTTATTTAGCATTTTGGACTCGGCATTGCACACATTTGACATTTATGTGTATCATGTTCACATTGTGGGTTTATATAAACCATTTCCAATTTTGAACAAGAAAGAGTGGGTACGAAATCAGCAGGAAGATCTTTCACACAATCTGGTTCACGATAGCAAGGAGCTTTGGCACATTGATATTGTACCAAAGCACAATAAGTTCCATGATCGCATTGATACCCACAACAACGATTTCTGGGACCAACTGAAAAATACAAAAAACAATGATTATTATTGGACTTACTGGTTAGATATGGTATCGATCGTGTAGTTTAGTTGAGGAACAGTTTTTAGATATATTATAATAACGCTGATAATATGTTTTCAAATGAGATAAATCACGAAAACGTAATTTTGACAATTTCTTTGCCTGGAAGATGAGTGCGATTCATACTCGAAACATTGCCTTTTAATTATAAAGTTTTTTTTTTATCTCATGTTTCGGATTACTATTATTAGATATTAATATTTATAAAGGAGAAAAGGGTCTTCTCTAATTAATAAATTCAAAGTTTAATTAATTCAGATTAAATATAATTATTTAAAAATTTATAAAACAAGAAAAATTGTACATTACAGTGTTGTATTTTTTTTATTTACATATATATTCAACTTCGAATAAGAAAAGTCGACGAATATCATATCTTGTTCAAAAATAGTAATTTACAAAAACATATACGAATAAGTGGACCTGTGGCCAGGCACAGAACCGACCGACGGTTTAAAATAAATTAATTTCCAGCTACCTTTAGCTACATTGAATTTTTATCTCAAATGAAGTAATCAGAGAGATAGATTACCGATCATGTGAAGGGGACGCAGCAGCTTAAATGTGCATGATTGGTAAAATCTCCTCATATGAAATTTGGTGTGAAATTACCCTTCCCTTCCTATCGTCTACGACCTACTACCTCTTCCGGTTTCGGGATAAACACCAAAAGTTGATGAATTCATGCTACTGATGCATTAAGCAAATATATCAAATTTTATCAAAATCCGTTGAGCCGTTCAAGCTGTAAACATCTATACGGACACACAGACGGACGGACAGACCTAATGCTAAAAATACTTTTTTCTGTTAAGAAAATGCATGATTCGTGGAGATATTTAAAAATCTCCACATGTGAAATTGGATGTGAAAACAATACCTCCCTTTCTATCCTCGGTCGGTAAAAAAGAAAATAAATAACTAAAATTGTTTTTGTTTAAAAGTAAAAGGACGCAGGGGTAACAAGACTTTCATTTTCAGATACTATATTTGATATATCATTTAAATATATTATAATTATTTAATATTGAACTTTTTGTCCTTAGTAAAACAAACTATATATTAAAATTAAAGAAATATTTTTGAACAGTAAATAAATGCATTATTATTTAATTATTGTATTAGCCAATATTATAAAAAAATATACCTATATATACCTATATATGTAAAATAATTCTCAAGAACCTATTCTTTGTGTATTTATGATAAATCAAAAATATGTTTATATAATTATACTTATATAAATATATATAACACAATAAATGTAAAATAAAGATGAATAATCATAATTAATTAATTACTTGAATCATCCGAAGAGACACCTAAAATCAAGAGAATAAATATCCCATTAGTAATAGATAACATTTTGACGAGTGCACTGTTTAGGATAGAAATGAGCTCTTTTACACAATGTGAGTCATATATATATATTAGAGGAAGCTTATCAATAAATCCAAAAAAAAAAATGAATAATAATAAAATAATTATATTCATTTATCATCGTTATATTAATATATATTTAAATAATTCAATATAAAATTATACATGTTATATAATAGGCAAAGAGGAAAATAATCAGTTAAAAATTTACGTATTATGTTAATATAAACTACCTATCGATCTTATTTTACTAGCAAAAATTGAATATATTTATGGATTTTTTAATTAAAAAATCTTGAGTATCTCGCAAATTTGAATTGGATAATCAAGATTTTTCCTAGATTAGAAAATTAATTAAAATTTTATTCTATTCGATCATAGGATTTAAGGTTTTTAACATAATTTTCACTGATAACATTTTATTGAAATAAGAAGACTTTGGCTTAATACAATATTTTTGAGAGTTGCGCAAATTTATGAAGTAGCACTTGTTTTGACCTGTCTTTCGCTGCAACTAACTTTTATCATAGTTTTGATAAAATTTAAATACATTACCAGGTAAAGTACAGGGACGTAACATATTATGTACCAACTACATCTCTTATATGGGATGTTCTATTACATATATTTATATGGATAGTGCAATTTGAATATGTATTAAACAGGGATATTATTTTATAATCGTATACATGCGCGCCAGCGAGCGTTCGGCTCTTTGTTGATGACAATACGTCGGATGTGGACGTGGCGGATGATTGGCAGTTAACGTGTTAAAAAATTAAAAAATTAATTCCGGTACTTTCAACGATTTAATCAAGTCGAAATTCTATCTATAGCAGTTTTATACAATTTTTAATCATGTGAAAAACTTTCAAACATATATCTTTATTTTTATGGTCACTTTAGAGAAGAAAATTATGAGCTGTGGCCAGCTAGGAATCGACCGACGATTTGAAATAAATTAATTTCCCAATTTACATTATATATATATATAAAGTATCAAAAAAATTATTTTAAAACTTGAATTAAAATGACAAAATTTTATTATCTTAGTTTTTATTTTTTGTTTAATTAATCAATTAGTAATTACTACTTTATTTTAAGTGAAATATTTTGGGACAATGAATATAAATTTAATACTTTGTAAAATACCACTTCGTGGTACTGATGCATCAACTATATATACTAAATTTTATCTGAATCCGTTGAGCCGTTCAAGCTATACATGACTATATGGACACACAATAGACAGACGGAAGGACGGACAGATTTCATACTAAAATTACTTTTTTCTATTAAATGCATGATTCGTGAAGTAAGGTGTCCTGTAAAATTTCTATAAATAATAGGAATTAATGAGATAAAAATGGTTGATAAAAGTTTTCACTAATCTTAATATTATAAATTTATTTTTTATTTTTATGTAACATTTTGATTCTCGTATTTCCATCTCATTTCACATAAAATAAAACTGCTTTTTTTACAATTATTTTTTTTTTAAACGAGAAGGTAGTAGTAATTTAAAAGATTAATTTTCAAATTATTATCACAGGCAAACCTGTTTAACGTCGCCTCGTATTGAGTCGTTTCGTTTTAACGTCTTAGACTAAAATCCAAATTCTTTTTTATTTCTTTATTTTAAATTTTGTTATCATAATATTTATGAGAGATCATAAGAATTGGATGGGTAGGGACATTTGGAGAAATGTGGTTGCTGCAGCCCAGAACTTTCGAGTCCGTGGAGCCTCAGAGAGAGATGTAGTTTAATGTTTTCACTCCTAAATTTATTAATTTGGTATGCTGGAATAATTTAAACACTATAGGAAATATAGTCTCAAAATTAATATTTCCCTAATTACAATTTATTCTTTAAATAAATATTTAACAAATAAAATATGATTCAATTTAATATAAATAATATAAATAAATCTGGAGTGTCCCCACTCGACTATCTCGCAATTTGAATTGGATTAATTAACATATATTATATTTAAATTAAATTTAATTAATTAAATTATAAATTAAAATTATTAATAATATTTATTAAACCAGCGCGTGTTTAGCCCTTTGTTGATGGCAACACGTGACGTGCTGGTGCGTGATTGGCAGCGTTAAAAATTTAATTCCGGTACTTTCCGCGATTCAATCAAGCCGAAATTCTATATATAGCAGTTTTATACAATTTTTAATCATGTGAAAAACTAGCAAACATATCTTTATTTTTAAGATCAGTTTAGAGGAAAAAAAAATGAAAACTTCCGGATGAGTTACATTTATCAAAAGTTGATAGAAAACAACGAATTTTGAATAATGCCCGTATACCAAATAATTAGCTCAAACCGTTTTTGCGTAATCTTGTCTACATAGGCACACACATACACAAACACACAGACATTATTCTCAACTTTAGTTAAAATGACCCAGGGACCTTCAAAATGTATAAAAACATCAAAATCTCGACATCGAAAATGTTCCATGAACGCAATACTATCTCTGGCGAGATAGTAAAAATATAAAATGAAAAATCTCATCACATCTCAAAATAATAATAATAATAATAAATAAATAATGATTCAATTGAATGATATTTATTTGTGGTAAATGATTTCTATTACTATTAAAAGAAAATAACGGAAATTGAGCTTTGCTTTAAGTTTATTTATTTACTTTTTTATTTTATCCTTTATTTCTTTTAGATTCTACTCCTTCACTTTTTAAACAAGAGGTAGTACAAAATGAAAAAGAAATTCTTTCTAATTAATTTTTTGAAATAATTCTGTGTGAAATTGTATCAATTATTATTTCTATTATATTGGATATTCGAGGCGTTATTATTAGCATTAAATATTATATTATATATATATATTTTTATAAAAATAATAAATAACTTAATACACACAATCAATTTGCTTGTCTTATTAGATAAAATTAATGTTAGAAAATTAATCTCAATAAAAGATAATTGGTCTAAAATAAATGTAATTTTTTATTTAATTTAATTAATTAATCATATTTGTTTTATATTATTTATTTATCATTTCCTGAATCCTATTTTATATTTTCTCTTTTACTACATGATATTAGAGTGACTTTGTATATATGAATCAAAAAATAGAAATATTAGAAAACCTCAATGCTAAATAAAATATTAATTATTTCAACTTTCTATTCAAATGTTTTAATGTATTTATTTGACTTTTCATAAAAAGGGCTTATCATCCATCAAAATATTCCATTTTAATTTGATATGTTCATAGGAATTAAAATATCTCTTAATTGTAATATATTACGTTTTATTATGATTTATAATTATTATATTTTTGAGTTTATGTACGAGTGATTGATGGCACCACGACACGTTCTGGTGCGTGATTTGCAGTGTTAAAAAATTAATTCCGGTACTTTCAGGGGTTCTATCAAAAATTCTATATATTATTTATACAATTTTTAATCATGTGAACAATTATCAAACATATATCTTTATTTTTACGGTCACTTTAGAAGAAAAAAAGTCAAAACGTTGTAGGTAATGACCCTCTTCCGGTTGAGCTACATTTCTCAAAAGTTGATAGAAAACTATGAATTTTGAATAATGCCCATGTACCAAATTTCATCATTCTAGATTAAACCTTTTTTGCGTAATCTTGGTTACATACATACCCACATATACACACACACACACAGACATTTTTCTCAACCTTAGTGAAAATGATTCAGGAACCTTCAAAACGTATAAAAACATCAAAATCTCAACACCGAAAATTTTCGTGATCGCAATACTATCTCTTACGAGATAGTAAAAAAGTATGATGATGAGTTATGGATCACCATTTAAATTATGAAAGGTTAAAAAAGGTTGGCAAGAAAATAATGGTGTAATAACCAAAATGCTCATAACTCAAATTCAAACAAATACATCAAATGATTAAATAAAATCAGTGGTTAATTTTAAATCTTCTATATTGTGAGTGTTTATTTTTAAATTTAATTTAATAAATTACATAAATAAAGGTGAGGAAAAGAAGTGATGAGGTTTGCCAATTATAGTTGAATCTACATAATCTATCATATTAAAAAAAAATATTAAAAATTTTCTCCATTTAAGTCCAGCGCGTTTCTTGAACCTTTTGACTCTAATGAAACGTTATTATTAAAGGCACCCAACATACTTATTAAACGAATCCTATAATAAGAAGGATCATTTTATTAATCATTGAAATTGCAGAAATATGCGACCTGAACACTTCCGAATATTTGACGACTTTTACCTTAATAAAAAAAATAAATCAATAAATAAATGAAGAAAAAAAAAATTAAGTAAGCCAATGTATAGATTTGTTCTCGAAGATCAGATTACAAGTTCAAAAGCGTTACGTACCGTCCCCTTTTACTTGTCCCCCATGAATTTGTGAAAGTTAATTAATTGATTGGCTGCTAAACGAGAAATGAGAGAAAGAGGCAGGCAAATTCAAAAATATGTGGAAGAATCAGCTAACCTGAAAGAAGAGAGGCAGCGGAGGGGTCTTTGAACCTGAACGGCTGGTGGCTGTGTTGGCGTGATTGCCCCCGGGCAACCACTCCAATCGGAACCTCGCATTCTCAAGTCCCCTTTGCTCGCCACTTTGTCCAAAATGATTCATTGAATTTAAAAGGTCGGGTCGAGTGTGCCCCACATACCTTTTTTTTTTAAGAGAAAAACTAATCCCTGCAAATTATTCAATCGATTTATTAAATTTCTAAAGTTATTTATAGCATATCACATCATACGAAATACATTGAAATAGCAGTTATCATTTTTACATAAGAAAGTTATACACCTGTTAGTAAATTATTTATCAATTCATTTTTTAAATTCAAAAACGAATCTTTTAATGAAAATGATTGATTAGTCAAGAATACAGTTTCAAAATTAATATTTAAATATTTTTATTTGTTTTTTTTTATCATAAAGTATTTATTAATTTAATATTTCATTTTATAATGAATCATGTTACTTTTTTTGCTCTCTAAACATTTCTGAGATGGAATGATAATTTACTTTACTTCGTGAAGATAAATAATATTTTTTTTTCTATTATATATTATAAACCTGATTTTTAATGAACTAGTAATGGTGTTTTATTGTATACATATTATCTTTGTAGTATAATCATATTCATTTGTTTGATATATACTTTAAAAAAAATAAATAAATATTTGAAGAAGTAAAATAATTACGGTACATTTCAGTATTTAAATAAAAATGTAATTATCTAAAAAAAAAATTAATTATAAAGAATAGAGAATGATGAACGTACAGCATATAGAATATTTTTCCGACTTAAGGACACATAGAATTATTATATAAATAAATTTAAATTATTTCCTTAAGCTTATATATTTTTATTCATATTTTAGTATATAATTATAAAAGATCACTGAAATTTAAAGTTAAAATAAATAAATACATATAATATTTTATTTAACTTGTAGCCAGCGTTCCCAAATGGGAACAACACAAATAAGTTGATCTGTGGCCAGGCACAGAACTGACCGATGGTTTGAAATAAATTAATTTCCAGCTACAGAAACAATTTCAAATGATTTAAATGTATCTATTAATGCAATAAAAAACAGATATGGCTAAAACATAAATATTTTTAATTTTATTTTATTTATAATATGCAATAAACAATGAGGCGCTGGCTGTGACGTCATGAAGGGCTGGGTGACGTTATATAATATTAAATTAAGAAAAAAATAATGAAGATGAATTTTCCCGAGGATAAAACCAATACAAAGTGCATGATTCATGGAGATATATAAAAAATCTCCTCATATGAAATTTTGGTGTGAAAATAACCCTTCCTTTCCTATTTTCGATCGGTCATACTACCACTTCCGGTTCCCGGATATACACCAAAAGTTGATCAATTCATCATACTGATGCATTAAGTAAATATATCATATTTCATCAAAATCCGTTGACCCGTTCAAGCTGTACACATCTATATGGACACACTACGGACGGACAGACATCATGCTAAAAATACTTTTTTCTGTTAAGAAAATGCATGATTCGTGGAGATATGTAAAAAATCACCACATGTGAAATTTGGTCTGAAAACAATACCTCCCTTACTATCGTCGGTCGGTAAAAATCTAAATAGCTTTGTAAACTGTTAAATTTGACACCAAATTTGTGCTAGTGTAATCATGTTATAATCTAACTTTTCTTTTAAAAGTATATTTGATAGGTACAGCAGTTATTAGTACTTGCTTGCAACAAAATCAAAAAAAAAAATTGAAAAATTAGTAATTGTGGTTTTTAAACATATAAATTTATGATAAGGTATTATTGTTTTATTGTTTTTATAAATTTCTCTTTATTTACTATGTAGTAGTTATAATTAGTTTAAATAAATAAAAAATTTTCATGTTTACAAAACATCAAAAAATAAAATCTTCCTATTTGGGAACGCTGCTCTTTGAGCTGTTATATAAAGATTTTCATTTATTTTCATTTATTTTATTTTATTTATTTTGAAGGGCATGAACAACTTATATTTTTTTAAGTTAGCCACACAATATAAATATAAATCTAATCAAAATAAGAAATATAAATTAAGTAATTAAGTAGAATTGAATAATAATTTCATGAAATTTGGAATATTTTCTGAAAAATCGGTGGAAAAATGGCAGGATATTTTGATCATCATTTCATGAAGTAGATTATTCAAGGAAAACCTGTTAGATTTGAACTAAAGCAGTGGTTTATGACTTCTACACGATATTGTTACCAAATGGAGGTGTATGATCCTTGAACAAAGTGGAAGAAAATGTTGTCCTGAGAATGACAAATATTTTTGAAGAATCCACAAGTCTCATGATTGAAATATATGAGACAGTATATAACGCATTTGTGATCTACAACTTTTCACATGATATTCCATTTTTGGATTTCAAAAGAGCAATAGCAAGGTATTATTTACAACTAAGTTCCTACTCTAATCCAAATAATGCAGGAAGACCTTCTAAAGGTGTTCTAAAAATTAACAGAGATGACGCTGGTCATATAATAGAAAGAACAGAAAGAGGAGCGTAGATGTAAAAAAAATTCAAGGAAACAATGTCGACTGTGCAATGTTCCATGTTTTGAAGCGTTCCACCAAAAGATCAAAATATTTTTTCTTTGTTTGGGAACCTATGTTTTTTTAATTTTGTATAATTCTAAAAACATAATTTGATGTTTATAATTTTTTATAATTGTAAAAAATAAAAAAATAATTTGATGTTTTTATAAATGCATTTCTTTATTTTACTTGCTTGAATGACCAGCGTTCCCAAATGGGAATATTTATTTTTATACACCAAAAAACCTTTGAAAAATATTTTTTTGTAAAAATATATATTTTTCTATATTTACCTACATGTTATCTCTAATGAAAAACTGAAAAAAATTTGGTCACCAAATTAAATTTTTTTTAAGACATTTAAATAGAAAATATTTTTAAATCTTATATTTTGAAATAATTGATATATTTCTTAAATCAATTGTGTAGGAGAATAAACAAATTTTCTTTATTCCCCCCCCCCTCGTCAGTTCATTTCATAAAAAATAATGTAGATAGGGATATCGAGTAATTGAAGAAAAATATATTTTTCAATATAGTCATTTTTTAAGACCATTTCAACTATGGAAGACATTTTTTGTTATATTAATTAAATTTAGAAATTTGTAAACTTGTTGAGATTTGAACTCTTCTCTTTATGTTTCCCAGCTTACCACTTTATTAAGTTTATAATATAAAAATTAATTTTAATTATAAGTAAGTCTTTTTTTTTAGTTCAAGTTTTCACACAAATTATTACTTAAAACATTCCAAAAGGCAGATAATATAAATAAAAATTATTTCTAAATTGTGAATAATAGAATTAATAACGAAATAATATTAACAAAATTAGTAATGAAATATAGTCATATATGATATGTGGATAGTATATGTAAATTTTATTTTTATCGTTATTTAAATATTCTTAGGTGGTCGTTTAAATAACGCGCATGACATGAATTTTGAAAGGGTATATTTTAGCACGTTTTTTTTTTTTACTTTCTAAATAAATTGATCTAAAATATAATTTTAGAAGATTAATTAATATTAATTGTCAGAGAAAATCGTTAATTTTATCATATTATAGCAAATAATTTAAATAAAAAAAAATCAAATATAATGAATAATTTTCAAATAAATATAAATAACAAGCATTTAATCTAAACAAGTTTCAATTATAAATTATCGTAAATTTTATTAAATAGAAATCAATTTACAAAAAGGTGTGCTATATTATTTAATAAATTATAGTACTTAATCAATAAATCTAGAAAATAAAACTAATGTATGTATATACATTAGTTTTATTTTCAATACAATTTATTTATTCCTCGTTAAAGTGAAAAATAAAATTCTAGTAAAATATTAATAATAATCAAGTTATAAACAAATTCTATTATGATTATTTTTCTGACAATAATGAGAAAATTCGTATTTAATTATAAATACTTAAAAACTTTAATTCAATCATTATTTGTATTAAATTCTCTTTATGAGAAAGAAACATAATTAAAAAAAATATATTTTAAATGAAAAAATATAATCTTATAAAATATTAAAAACTTTAGTACTTATAAATGATGTTGGGATTTATCTATTATACTCTTTAAATATAATAATTAAAATAGATATAAAGTGGAAATAATAAATTAAACGAATCGCGTTTATTTACATATGAGGTAATGAAGATTCTAACGGAGGATTCAAATGCAAGATAATGTAAATAAGAATTAAATAAGAATTATTTTATTATTATTAATATATATATATATTATTTAAGTGAAACTAAAAAAATATTATTATATAAAATTTGATAACATTATACATATTTATGCTAATATTATTATTATTATTAATAATAATAAATTTATAAATATTAATTGTATGATTATTAAAATAATTCTCTTTGATATTTATAAAATGAGCTGGACTGTCTCCACTCGACTATCTCGCAAATTTGAATTGGATTAATTAACACATATATTATATTTAAATTAAATTTAATTAATTATATAAATTATAAATTGAAATTAATAAATAATATGTATTAAACCAGCGCGTGTTTGACTCTTTGTTGATGTCACCACGTCACGTGCTGTCGCGTTACTTGCAATCGTGTTAAAAAGTAAATTCCGGTACTTTCAGCAATTCAATCAAGCCAAAATTCTATATATAGCAATTTTATACAATTTTTAATCATGTGAAAAACTATCAAAAATATATCTTTATTTTTACGGTCACTTTAGAGGAAAAAAATCAAAACGTGGAAGTTAATGGTTCTCTTCCGAATGAGATCATTTCTCAAAAGTTGATAGAAAACTACGAATTTTGAATAATGCCCGTGTACCAAATTTCATTATTATAGCTCAAACCGTTTTTGTGTACACACACACACACACACACACAGACATGTTTCTCAACCTTAGTGAAAATGGCTCAGTGACCTACACAACGTATAAAAACATTAAAATCCCGACATCGAAAATTTTCGTGATCGCAATACTATCTCTGGCGAGTAAAAAGGAATATATAAAAATATTATATATATTCAAAGTTCCATTCATCTTGATAGTAGAGTGTATACACATATGGTATTTAAATCACTATATAAGTCATAAAAATAATAATACATATAAATATTCAGTTCTGATTAATATATGTTAAGGTAGATTTATGATTTATGAATTTCTCTATAGATTATAAATAAAACAATACTTAAATTCATTCTTAAAGATGTTTTCTTATATCTAATATATTTTTCCCCCATATTTCCTTATTAAGCTATATTTATACAATCATATAATTTTTAATAATACTTATAATAACTGAACATATAAACTGCACAACCACATTCTATCCTGAACAATCTCCATCTAATTCCTATCCTCATCCAACTTGTCAGTATTTCCCAACATTCTTTTATGCCATTTCCTTCCAGAGCAACTAAAAACTTAAAATGTTCCCCATGTGACATTTGCTTAATATTAAAGATTTAAAATTGTTAATAATTCATATATTAATAATTGTCTGACGGCTCATCACTTTTTTCTATTTCCTTCCTGTACAGTCGAATTGTTCCCCTGTGGGAGGTACACCCCACGATGGGAAGCACTGCTTTGTATTATTAAACCAGAATTTCCTTGGTATGAGATTCTCAAATAGAATAATTTCCCTATAAATAAATTTTTCATCTATTTCTCACTAATTACCCATTCGAACCAATCTATGATATTAAATAAAAAATTAATAATTATAATAAGATTAATATATTAAATATATTAAACTACATTTAGTAATCATAAAATATATTTTTATACTTAATTTATTTACTTAATTGATAATTTAAACTAACAAAATAAGAATCTTAGAAATATTGGTATTTAATTTATAGTTGTTATTTTAGATCTTTAGATTTAGATAGAACATAATAAAATGTTAAATTATGACTTCCTAAATAATATAATGAAAAATTCTAAACAAGAATATTATGTATAATACTTTTTTTAAGTGTCAAGCGACATCTTTATGTCCATGCGTACTTTTGAGGTTAGTAAATGATAAATAGTCAGGTATAAACCTAATACTAGTATGTGAAAGTAGAGTTTAATAAATTAAATTAATTAATTTAATTTTTATTTATTAAAGACAAGATTTCTAATTTTTAAAGTTGATTTTTATAATATATAGAAGGTTTAATATATTTAATATGTTCCATTTTGTCATTTTGAATTAATTAACACTTTCTATGTACATGAAATCAAAGATTCTACTTGCAAGTTTATTTTATTTTTTATTTTTATTTTTATTTTTATTTTTATTTTTTTATTTTTCTTAACATCTCTCTACTTTTGCTTTCCTATAAAAGAGAATAGTCATTCAAAGTATAATAGATAATAGAATAGAGAAAATATAAACAAACCGGGACAAATAAATTGATTCTTCTTAATAAGTATATTATATTGGTTGTAAATTTTTTATGACGAAGTGAATCTATCTATTATAGGATGATTGGTGAATTTCAAACAAAGATAAAATAAAAATAAATAAATAAATAATTGTAATTTAATCATTAAAAAGAGAAGATCTCTAGTGGAAGAGCGAAATGTGCATCTTAAATTTAAAGTCACGCTAAAAGAAATTACTGATGAATGCCAAGGAAATTGGTAAAGATGATTATATAGAGATAAAAAAAAGGAAATAGCTATATATTTTAAAATAATTTTTTTTTCTGCTCAAGACCTGTAAGTGAAATTTAGACAGGTCAGGCAAACAAGAGAAAATATATTTACCTTTATTATCAAGTCATGGATATTGAAAGAAATATATATATTATAAAAATAGCTTATATCGGTAATATTGTAACAATTTTTGATAGTGAAATAATATTTATGTAATTTTCCTTTGTTATATATATATATATTATTTATTTTTTGTCTTGTTTTTTGTTATTATGTCAGTAATATTATGATTATTTTCATAAACAATTTTTCAAAAAACTTCCGCTATCACATAATTAGTTTCAAAGAAGTCCCAACACGCTAGTAATTCAAAGTATATCTAGAATAAACTAAAATAATTTAAACTACGCCTTTGGAATACCCCAAACTAAGGCCCTTGGGCCCTTATAATGAAATACGCAAGGAAGGCCATTGTCATTCCCCGAAAATAGTACCCCATGCTGTTTACATTTTTTAGTCACTGTACATACTCAACAAAAAACAAACAATAATAATAAAGAAAAATTTTGGGATAGGTGAAAAAAGTTGAGTGACGCTAAAAAGTGTTAAGGATTTGTAGATGTCAATAATAATAATAATAATAATAATAATAACTCGTTTTTATATACTTGGTAAGTAAAACTTAATAATAAGTATTCATTTTTTTTTAATAAAATGAAAAAGTCATTTTATTGTATAAATGAATAAAAATTCTACCGGTTTATAATCACTGTAATTTATTTTCGATTTTGTCCACCAGATGGCTAGAAAATTAAAACGATTTTAGTCTTTTGAACTTACTTCGACTATATATAATAGATAGATATAATTTTTTTTATCAAATTAAAAAAAAATTAATTTTAAAATCTCTATAAAATTAATGGAATCTTGTTAAAGTAATTAATAAAAAAATATCTTTTAGTGTAATGTTGTCATAAAACGTCACTTTTTAATTCAATGGTATGTTAATAGAGACAACCAGGCTGAAAAGAAGCTGAATGATCTAGGAAATCCTAGAAAAGGAAGAACGTTTGGGAATGTTGCGAGCCAGACAGTGCGGTGTCTTTCATGAGGGCCTGGAGTCTGATGCCAAACAGGTTGCATTCGGGTCGTGTCCTCGATTGGTGGACGAAAAGTGAAACGAGAATCGTCGTGCAGACCTACAACGCGATCCATTTACAAAAGACACGCAGTCACCTGTGAATCGATCCCAAAATCCTGACATTTAGTCGAACATTATAAAGGCTATAATTCATCCGATTCTCTTCTATTCTCTCTCTCTCTCTCTCTTTGCCTATATATATTTATATATATATATATATATATATAATATTTTTCATAAAATTATTTTAACATTAGTTTAAAAAAAGTGGTTATAGTAATTGATTATGATATGAGTTATGTAGTTCATATATATTACAAATAATAATATAAAATAAAATATTAATAAAGGAAATTGAAAATAACCCTTTAGTAATATATTAATATTCAAATTAATTCCAATAATTTAATATATCTATTGATATAAATTATTATTATTATTATAAGGAAGTGACGCAATCTTGGGTAGTGTGGGGATGTTGAGAATTGAAAGAATATTCTGTTTCTCAAAAATAATGACTATTCTTATAATAATTTTTCATGTTTTATTAATTATTGTTTAATTATTTATTTGTTAATTTAAGTATAAGCACATTCTGAAAAAGTTAATTAAATAGAATTAACATTTAACAATGTTTAATAAAAAATGAAATTTTTAAGATATATTTTTGTAGAATATTTTATAGGTATTAATTTTATGAAAAGATTTGAGAATAATTAATAAATATTATTATTTATTATTCTAAAAAATATTATTATAATCTAGTTATTTAATGATTTTGAAATATTTTGATTTATAATAATATACCTATATTATTATTATTATTACTAAAAATAATATATACATATCTAAATATGACCATATATTTTATTAATGCATGTTTCATATTATTAAAGAACTATTACTATATTTATTTTCAATTAGCCAAAAAAAATTAGGGATAATCTATATATATAAAAATGGTGTTTGTTTGCACATTGCTCAGAATTTAAATTTTTCTGTATATCTTCGCGTTTCATGATCTCTAGAATCTAAAAGTGACTTTTTAATTTTTCATGTCTGTAAGTCTGTCCGGAAATTCTGACGTTATAGACTCAAAATTGTCAATTACATCTCAATATTCTTACATACATCTATTTGAACATAGGCTATAATTTTTATTTTTATTCAATGACCGCAGAAATTATTTTTTAAAAATTTGATATGTTCATGTTGTCATTCAGAAGCGCAAAGAATATAATTCAAAGAATGTTTATAATATTTATATTTTTATTTTTCTTAGGTGTGAAGAACGCCGAACTGTATGATTTATTCACGGACTAATAATTTCTTTATACAAATAAAACAGACAAAATAAATAATTATATAGTACATTTTTTGTATAAAAGACTAATAAATATTATTATATGTATTAAAAAAAAACAAATATCTTTAAATGAAAAATTGAAAAATATTTTTTTAAATAGATTCTAGCTAGGTTAATACATTTTTTTATTAGTCACCGCAAAACCAAAAGGGCTACAACAAACAACAAAGATGAATTTAATTATTCATTTTTTTAATAAAAAATATATATAACGTTTTTTATTTTCTATTAAATAATTTAATTCAATATTAACATTTTAAAATAATATCGAGTTAATATGAAAATAATAAATAAAGAGTATTTAAATAGTCACTTGTTCTTCTTCTATGATAGAGAGATGAAAAACCGAGATAGTTATAAAATGCATTTATAATACATTTATATCTATATATGGTTGAGTGAACATGGAAAAAAGGGACTTTTCGCTTAGCCCAGTTTTCGCTGATGTTTATCTGTATAATGGAAATTCATTCAACAAAAACATGAAGACAAGTTGGTTTGCTATAAAATATATACAATTTGGCACATTTATTGGTGAATTTCTTATCATCGATTCGAAATCTTTACAATTTATTTTAAATATATTAAATAATCAACTAATAGACATATCTCTCTGTGAGAAATAGAACGAAAAATTTAAATATTAGATTATTTTATTAAACTTATATACTTTTCATATTTAAAGTAAACTTCAAAATATTATATTTAAATTTTTTTTTCGAAGATATAAAATTCAAAATAATATAGAAGGGGAGTTTAAAATATTTTGAGTAGTAAAGTTGAAGATGGCATTACTAGTCATGATAATTTGGACATTTCAATTTTTATTATTTCGAAATATTTTTTATAAAAAGATATATATATAAGTCGCAAACAAATGACAATTATAGGAAAATAGCATTTGCCTGGCTAAATAGCTTCAACTATTATTTAATTTCAATTTGACTAGGAAAATAAACAAAATAATTGGGAATAAATATTACTTATACTCGCGAATTCTTTGGTAACAATTTCTTATTCTAGAATTTTTTGGCAATATTGTTAAATATATTTTGTTTATAATAAACTATCTTTAAAATTAAATGGACTTGACATGAATCGCCTTACTGTCTAATATTACATTTTTATAATTTATTGATTTTATTTATATCAAATATTTATTTTAACATTCACATTAATTTAGAACTCAAAACTGAACTGAAGTTATGGCAAGCTGAAGTTAGATAAATAATAAATATACAATAAAGAACAAAATTTTTTTTAAATAATTTCGTAATTACCTACTGTAATACTTAAAACTATTTGCACAACAAAGATTTAGTCAAATGGTTTTTGCCTAGGCAAATGCTATTTTTCTAAAATTGTCATTTGCCTTCGATATATTATATATCATTCGTATAATTAATCTAGAAATTCAAAAATGAGAATAAGTGAATAAGTATATTATTATATTATATAACGTATTTAAAAATTTTGAACAACAAATTATTAACCTCATTTCTGTGTTTTTCTATTCCTACTATTAAGTCACAATCTCCATATATTTATCTAGTACAAATTTTCAATAGCTAATCAAATATACGAGGTCTGTTCAAAAGAAAAGGATAATTTTGAATTTTCGCGGACTGTGTACATTCAATTATCGAATTTTTTTGTTATGTTGGTACACATATGTTTCTCATATGTTGACATTTTCAGCCATTTTGGATTAGTAGTTTGTTTTTGACAACTGAAAACTTTAGTCACGTTTATTCAAATATTAATTCATTAATTAAAATTAATTTACTAATTTTAGTTTTATATTGTAGGAGAAAATTTCTCTTGTTTGTGTTACAATGGCTGTCATCAGAACTTCGGTTTAGAGTCTTCATGCATTCGGATTGAATCTCTTTGAAATATAATTTTTTTCTTATTTTATTTTCAAATAATTTTTAATACTTTAAATAGAGTTTTAGTAGTTTTAAGTTGAAATTGACTGTATATATTTTTATATATTACTTGTTTTATATTCATTAACGGGTATGTGGAAATTAATTTTAAATATTAATTTTAATAATACTATTTAATGTACCAAACAATGAAATATCATATTGCTTCAAAAGAACACGAAAAATCAACTATATTACGTTTTTATAAAATATTCCTTTAGTCTTTTTCCAAGGGAATCTTAGGAAAAAACAGTTACATATGTTTTTATAAAGAAAAATTCATTCAAACAATGACTAACGATATAATCTCATCGTTTTAAGATAAGAAAACACGCGACAGGAATATTTAATTATTCCAAACCAGACTGGAGAAAAATATATTTTAAATAAATAAATATTAAAACAGATACACCAACACGTTTGGATAAAATATTCATAACGATGATAATTCTTGCTGAAAAGTGTTGAAGAGGAGACAAATTTTTCAATTATGTAGTATCTATGATGAATCGTTCTAATGAATTATGCAAAGGATTTAAAGAATTGGCTCGTTTCTGGGTCAAACTAGAAAAGGAATTTGACACTTGGGATGATTTTCTAGTATTTCGTGTTCATCCCCATGATTAGATGTGTGGTTATCAGCGGGGGGAAATTAATGACGATGGGCTGGTTTTAGGCATTTGCTGATGCCTCAGGTGAGAGAAAACTTATTAAAGTTTTTCTGGTAGTTCTTTTTCGAACTTGAAATAGATAGTCACTATTTAAAAGTAAATGACCAAGAATTCCAGTTCACCAGACGATTTATTGCTTCATAAAACATTTTTGTTTAATTACTTAATTAATTTCACATCATATATCGTATACTAAATATATTTTATACCTATATGTTTATAAAATAATTTTATAATTAAAATTTCAAGAATGAAGAATGTAAATAAATAGGCATTATTTTTGTAATTTATTATATTTTATTCTCTATTTTCATAATGTTTTATCTAATTGAATTAATATAATTAATTATCAAAAATTTAAAAGAAAGTAATTATATTTATTATTAAAAAAATATTAAAATGATTAGAGCATTTATGATATTCTCTCTCTATAATTAATTAATGTTATTAATTATTAAATTTAAAAGTCTCTATAATGGCAGAAACCACATTCCTACAATCATCTCAATTTTGAGTTACTTTAATCAAAATTTTATTCACTCTCAATTATTTTATCTTATCTTATTATACTAGCAAAAATAAATATATTTGTATATTTTTGAATTAATTTATTAATTAAGGATTTTTTGAAATCCACATCATAGATAATATTTATAAAGATAAATCGATTTGTATTGGTTTCATTAGTTTTTTTTTTTAAATTAAATTTATATGAGGTCATCCATATTTGCCTCTTGACATTCTTTTTTAATTATTTATTTATATTTATTTATATTTTAAATTTATTTATTTATTCATTTTTCTTTTATTAATTAATTTTTAGATAGTTTTATAATTTTTAATATTTTTTCACTAAAATATTATTTATTATTCATTATTATTAATTATTATTGAGTTCCATTCATTTTGATCAGCAATGATGTAATATTTAATAATTGTAATAAATAATCAAAGAATTGTATATCAAAATTTCTTAAGAGATAGTAAAAATTATTATTAAAAACTATTATATCTTTACATGATTAATTAATTAAACTACAAGAAAAACGACTAAAGAGATTGGTGAGAGGTTAATGAGTGTTATAAAAAAAACTTACACATTTACAAATGACACAGAACTTGAGTAAATGGAAAAATATAAAAATAATAAAATTAATAAATTTTAGAAATAGATATTTTTTATTTTACTTTACAATGAATTCAGATTTTTCATGATTTATGTTTTTTTTTAATTTTTTTAATGATTTTTTTTAAGTCATAAAAAATTCCAAAAAGTTGTAATAATATCTGTAATAATAATAACTAATTTTAAGCTTTCTGAAATTGAATTAACTAATTTTGGTTTTATGAATATATATCTGGGCTTAATTTCAATTTTCAAAAAAACTAAAATTTAAATGTAGAAATGATGTCATATTAATATGAAATTTATTTTGTAATAAACATTTTATGTGCCATAATAGTGAAATGTTTAATATAAATATCAAAAATTCTAATATTGATTAAAAAATATACAATACAATTTGATTAAACATTTATGAACATCAATAATCTAATAAAAATAGGAAAATTTTAAAATTTAAAAATTCAAAAATTCTTGAATTTTTAAAAATTATAAAATTCTTGAATTTTTAAAAATTATAAAATTCTTAAATGATGAAGAATTATAAAATTCTTAAATTTAAATTTTTAATACTATATAACTTTTCAAATATTTGTAGTTAACTATTTTTATTTTTATTTATATCTCTCATTATTTATATTCGAACAAAAGGAAAAAAGAAAAAGAAAAAAAAAATTTCCTAGTGAGTAATTAAAAGTGCATCGTATTAAGTATAGCATTTATATACTATAGTTAGTTTTGATATTATCAAGTAATTTAATGTGAGATCAATGATAAAATAAAGAAATATAATATTATTATAGTAAATCTCATTAATAGTTAAAATTGATGAAGAGTTTAAAAATATTTATATGGTCATTAAATTCATCATTAAATCAAATTTATTACTAATAATAAAAAATAAATAAAATCATGATTTATAAAAAAAAGGAAAAGTTTGATCGGGAAAATGCGGTGTTTGCCATTCTCAGTCCTTATCATAATTGGCTTAAATTTATATAGCTATAAACTTGGAACAAATCAAAAAGATTTTTGATGAATTAAATGCCGACCTGGAAAAAATTACAGGTCTGATGAACCATCATGGGAGGAGAAAACAGAAATGTTATTTTTTTTCATATAAAAATTACATTACGAAAAAAAGGAGGTCGCCGTTTAATGTCTTCCAGGAATATAGGAATAAGACTCCCCGCATGCACAGACAGACAAACAGACGAACAATTTAAATTCCAATGAAAAAAAGAAATAAAATAAAAATTTTAACAAACATTTACTTTGTTTATTAGATAATTTCTTTAATATTTATATTCTTTCAGTTCATTGAAAATTAAATATTTGTATATGGGTTGAAGTTTATAGCATATATAATATATGAATAATAAACCAAAGGAAAACCCTTAATGGCCCCGTTTCTAAAAATAATAATATAACCCCTACTTTGGTGAAATACTAAAGAATGCCAATATTAATAACAATAATAATAATTTTATTTTAAAAGAAATATTAAAATAATTTAATTTATTATTTATTATATAATACAATTATATTGTTGAACAGATTTTTATTGTGTGAGTGAGAGGTCTAAAGTTCATATTTTGTTTTATAGTAATGATGATGATGATGATAATGATAATAAAAATAATAATATGGGAATTGAAAATTGTGCCCGAAGGACCCTTGGTGACATTTGGGCGGAAGTTTCTCGACCCTAGCACTCCACAAATTCGGGGTGGAAGGGCCTTTTGACCCTCCCCTACCTAAATCATCCCCGAGCAGGGCTCTTGGAGATAGCCAAAGCAGAAATGTATCAAACTTTCCTTACTCCTACCATCCCCAAGCAGTGCCTTGAGGATATATAAGGGAGCCTCGCAAGTCGGAGTAGTCACTGTAGCACTGTAGTCGCATCGAGACCAACATTAACATCAGATGCATCAGTCACATCAGTCACAATAGTCGCACCCTCGGAGTCGCATGCATCATCCTCGAGTTGCCTAAACAAGCCCGAAGTCAAGCCTAGAAACGAGTCAACACTCTACAATCAGCCAGGAGTGTCATTCTCAATCGTCGAGCCACTAAATTTTCCACAATAATAAACCTCAGAGATTACAATTTACCACAAATAATTATTAAACAATTATTAATATTATTATATATTTTTTTAAAGTCAGCATTTTTCTACAGTCCTGAAAAATGTATATGGATTTTTGAAAATATTTATATATTTATAAATTAAAATAATTTTTTTATCAATTTTAAGGATTATTTATTCAAGATTCTTAAAAAAATATTATATATAATTTAATAGCTCTAATTAATTAAAATAATAATTAATTAAATTATATTATTAATTACGTATTGTAATTTTTTATCTCACTTATTGTTAGTCATTAAAAATTAAAATAAAAAGACATAGGTGAAAGTATGAACGAAAATTTTCTTTACCATTTTCCAATTTTATTGATGAATAACTTGCAATTATCATGTGAACATCAATCATTTACCTTTAATTAAAACCTACAAACAATCCCAGGATCTATTTTAATCGCTAAATTTTTCATTTTCTCCAATAATATTTATAATTTTTATCAATCAAGATCATCTCCTTCTGAAAATTCAGCATTTAAAATATAAATATTCTTACTGAAAAGAAAATCATTATAATATGCTTATAGATTTAATGGTTAAACGTTCTAGTGTTTACACAATTTATCTAATAAAGTTGAAATTTGGTTTATTAGTCAACTCATAAGCCTTTTATTTATTTAATTTTTATTATTATTTTTTTATTTTATTTGGTTGTTAATTGCTTATTTATAATTAATTTTTATAATTTATTACGAAAAATGAATATTAAAAATATTCTAGTTTTTAAAATTTTTGATAGATAGCAAAACTAGCACCAGGCTTTTGTAGAGTGGTCAATAATGTAAACGGATTTATAAAGAAGGCACAGACAAAAATTCAAATCAAGTAAAAGAAAAATCCATAAAAATTCCTAGTTCAAAAAGAAGATTATGATTCCAAAAAAAATTTATCTATGGGGAAACCATTTGGAAAATTAAATAAGTTGACCTGTGGCCAGGTCCGAACCGACCGACGGTTTGAAATAAATTAATTTCCAGATACAGAAACAATTTCAAATAATTTTAATTTATCTATTTATGGATATAACATACATATTTTTAATTTTATTTTATTTATAATATATATGTAAGACCAGGCTGTGACGTCATGAATGGCTGGATGACGTCATATAATTTTAATTAAGAAAAAACTAATAAAGATGATTTTTCTCGAGTATAAAACCAATGCAAAGTGAATGATTCGTGATGATATGTAAAAAATCTCCTCATGTGAAATTTGGTATGAAAATAACCCTTCCCTTCCTATCGTCGATCGCTAATACTACGACTTCCGGTTTCCGGATTTGCACCAAAAGTTGATCAATTCATCCCACTGATGCATTAAGTAAATATACCAAATTTCATCAAAATCCGTTCAGCCGTTCAGGCTGTACACGTCTATACGGACGGACGGACGGACGGATGGACAGACATCATGCTAAAAATACTTTTTTCTGTTAAGAAAATGCATGATTCGTGGAGATATGTAAAAATCTCCACATGTGAAATTTGGTGTGAAAACAATACCTCCCTTACTATCGTCGGTCGGTAAAAACATAAGTAATATAACAATGAAAGGATAAATTATTTTTAATAGATTTAAAAGAATAAAATTTAAAAATACATTTTATCTATCTATCTATCTCTGTGGCTCTAAGGAACTCGAAAATTCTTGAAAGCAACCACATTTCTCCAAGTGTCCATATCCAGAGCCAGAACCATCCAACCCCTACCCTCTTCCATCTCTCTCAAGTCCATTCCTACATTGTCCTCCCACTGGGTTCTTGATCTTCCCAATCGATTTCTCCACTAATATATTTTCGCCATCCAATCTAGCCACGTGCCCTGCCCATCGCAGCCTTCTCGATTTTATAACCCTAACTATGCCTAGAGATGCATAGAGATCATGCAATTTCTCGTTATGCAGAGTCCGCCATTCCCCGGTGACCTCATCTTTCTTTGGCCCATAAATGGTGCGAAGAATCCTATAATACTAGAATACTCTAAATCTACTCTCGTCCCCCGGGGTCATAGATCATGCCTCACAGCCATATATATATATACATATATAACATAGCAGGTAAAATAATTATTTTATATATTTTAATTTTGATCGTTTTTGATAATAATTTTGACGAGATAAGCCCCTTTACTGAATGATTACAGGCGTTACCCGATTGCAACCTCGATTAAAATTCTTCTCGAATATTATTATCCTTCGTGATTACAGAACCAAAGTATTTAAATTTTTCTACATTTTCAAATTCTACGCTTTGTATGTTAAGATTTTGTGAAAAAACACATTCTATGAATTATAATATTGTATAATAAATATAATATTTTATTTTTATTTAAATAATTTTTTTTATTATGTACATAATAATGGACCAGAAAGATCTGTGTACAAATAAATAAAATGAAATAGATAATCTTAATGATTGAGATTAGAATATGTATTTCTCACCATACACTTCATTTTTATTATGAATGAATATATATTCATATTTTTCTTATTAGGTTCAATTAATTTTTAAATTTCCCTTCTCTTACATGATATTTAAAAGTTAATTAATATTGTTATTGTTTTGTTTTGTTTTTTTCATTATTTAATTTGATATGAATTGTTTTTCATTGATCTTGGTGAAAATTTTATTTGTAAATATCCGGAGGGGATTACATTCAAGTTTCATAAGTGCGTATATATATTTTAATCAGATATAATTAATAGAATTTTTCAACCAGTAATTACCAAATTAAAATTGGCAAAGTGTGAATACCAAATCCCTTACCCAGGAGCAATTGGATGTTTAATAGTCATGGATGGCATTTATTTCAAATTAAATGCACCCGACATACATAAACAACTCGATGTTGTTATTTGTTTTTTTTTGTTTTTTGTTCTACTGGATATTTCAATGGACGGTGTAGATATTTATCAGGCGGCCGCGATGGATATCGGTGACCTCTGACCTCAGGCCTCAAATGCCCATTTCAACAGGATGATGATGGAGAGGCATTTGTAACTATTTGCCCTCAATCAAATCTGAATGTTGTCAAAGAAAAACGACATTTGAAGGAAGCTTAATGGTCCATGTCATGCGCTTTTTTAACAACTTTAACCAAAAAAAAAAACCCTGCAATTATTTCCTTTTTCATATTGCCTGAGAATGTTAAACCATTTGTTGATTTTTTCTAAATAATATATACTTAAATCATTTTAAATTAAGACTTATATTACAAGAAAAAATACAATTATTTTATAAATACTAGCTTCTCAGAGCGACTACGGCTCTGCCTGTATGCGAAAGGATTTAATTCATTTTAATTCAATAAGTATATTAAAATATTCATAATATTCAGTGTTTATAACTCCTTTGTTGATCATTTTTGAGTATGATATCTTCTTTTTTCGAATTTTAAATTGTTTATATACCATATTAATAATAACAACACGTTCTTTTATTTTATGTACATTTCTGTATAGATGTCCTCAGAAAAATGAACTTGGTTTAATAAACCTATGTTTAATTCATATCATCATAGGACATCTTTGCTAAAAAAAATATGTAAAATAAATAAATAAAATCGGCTCCTTATAAATTTTTACTACTACTTTTAAGTGATATTGACAACTAATACAAAGTAAATAAGCTGGAGTGTCTCCACTCGACTATCTCGCAATTTGAATTGGATTAAATAACATATATATTATTTAAATTAAATTTAATTAATTAAATTATAAATTGAAATTAACAAATAATATTTATTAAACCAGCGCGTGTTTGACTCTTTGTTGATGGTACCATGTCACGTGCTGGCGCGTTACTTGCAATCGTGTTAAAAAATAAATTCCGGTACTTTCAGCAATTCAATCAAGCCAAAATTCTATATATAGCAGTTTTATACAATTTTTAATCATGTGAAAAACTATCAAACATATCTTTATTTTTACACTCAATTTAGAGGGAAAAAAATGAAAACGTGGAAGTTAATGGTCCTCTTCCGAATGAGCTACATTTTTCAAAAGTTGATAGAAAACTACGAATTTTGAATAATGCCCTGGCGAGATGTTAATGAAATTCGCATAATAGCGTGTTTTTGTGATAAGATTCGATCTATATAGCTCATAAAGAAAAATCCTTTTAATTGTTTTCTTTTAATTAAAATGATTAATTACAGGTATAAACAAATGTCTAAATTGAAACAGTACAATGACTCAAGATGGATTTGGAAAATATTCAAATTTATATGAATGATGATTGATTTTTAAAAATAATTATTTTTGTTATTCATTAGTTTTCTGAGAAAAAAAATGTTCATCCATTGATGTTACATTGCAATTATTTAAGTTATGGTTGAATTTTATAACATTATATATAATAATGCATTACTAATTATAATAATTAATTTAAATTTTCAAATAATTATAAATCATAATATCAGTATATATTCTAATAAAGAATATTAGTATTATTCTTATAAATTACAATCAAATTTTAAGATAGTATTTATTTATTTACTTAAAAGATTAATTCTATTTGAGAATATAATCTACTCTAAGATAAATTAAAACAGTGATTCTTAAAGTGGGAGCTACCGCCCCTCGCGGGTGCTTCAACGATCCAGGGGGATGGCTACAGGTGCATTTAGGGAAAATTAGTTGTATATTACTATTCTATTCTGAGTTCAATAAATAGATTCATAATTTCAATGTTTTTAATTTACACTTTTATTTATAATATTTTGCGAATATTTATCTTTCTGTTTAATTGTTATTAAAATTAAAAAAAGTTAATTTCCAGGGGACTTGTTGAGTAAATTTTTTCTTGAAAGGGGACTCTTGGCAAAATAAGCGTGGAAACCACTGAACTGATGGAGAATATACACTTCCATTGATTCTTTAAAGGTCATTGAAAATATTAATCAAAACAATATTATGTAATATGATTTTTGAAGTGAAACTTCTTTAGCGGCGTCCTGACATTTGGTTGAGAATGTAGAGTGAATTGAAAAATTGAAATTTCGTAACGCGTTACGAAACGCAAGAGAGAAAAAAGATATAGATATAACGAGTGAGAATGAGATAGCCTCTATCTCCGTCTCTCTTTTGTGCGGTGTTTCGTTCTTGAGAGAGAGGCTATCTGGGTCTTTCTTTTGTCCGGTCTTTCGTCTTTGAGAAAGAGGCTATCTGCGTGTTGCTTTTGTGCTGTCTTTCGTTCTAATACCCTCTCGCTAGGTCCAAAGTCCATGGCGCGCATGCGCGCTAGTTAAGTCATATATAATTAGCTGGAGTGTCTCCACTCGACTATCTCGCAATTTGAGAATTGGATTAAATAATATAATATATTATATTTAAATTAAATTTAATTAATTATAAATTATAAATAATAAATAATAAATATTAAATCAGCGCATGTTTGGCTTTTTGTTGATGGCACCACGTTACGTGTTGGCGCGTGAGATTTGCAGTGTTAAAAAATTAATTCTGGTAATTTTAGCGAATCAATCAAGCTGAAATTCTATATATAGCAGTTTTATACAATTATTAATCATGTGAAAAATTATCAAACATATATCTTTATTTTTACGGTCACTTTAGAGGAAAAAAAATCAAAACGTTGTAGGTAATGACCCTCTTCCGGTTGACCTACATTTCTCAAAAGTTGATAGAAAACTATGAATTTTGAATAATGTCCATGTACCAAATTTCATCATTCTAGCTCAAACCGTTTTTGCGTAATCTTGCCTACATACATACACACACACACACACACACACACACACACACACACATACACACATACAGACATTTTTCTCAACCTTAGTGAAAATGATTCAGGAACCTTCAAAACGTATAAAAACATCAAAATCTCAACATCGAAAATTTTCGTGATCGCAATACTATCTCTGGCGAGATAGTAAAAATTGATATTTATATATATATATATATATATCGTGAAATAATTAAAATTCTCAAGTCAAATATACAGCGTGCACGCATACCGACGCATGTAATTGTGTGTGTGAACATGGTCGGCGATTCACACGCCAACACATACAGTTATGTGCGTCGATGACCATTCACGTTATTTATCCGAATCTCAACATTACTTTAACACTACTAAATCGATTTAAAATTATTATTGCATTTAAAACTGCTTTTCTCTACTCCACAGATTTCACTATGCCGAAAAAAAATAACGACCAAAATTTAGACGATATTATTTATTTCATACACCGTTCACTACTGGTTTATAGCCACACAGGTGCTAATGCACTTGAACGAGGCGAAGATAAAATCCCTCTAATTCTCGGGGGAGATTTTAATGTAAATTTTGGATCTGATGATTCGTTGCCGTTGATCAACTTTCTTCAAGAAACATTTGGTCTGCTTATAAATAACGATCCCAAGGAATCAACAACAAAATCTGGAACTACAATAGATGCTGTTTTTACACGTTATATAGAAAATGTCGAATCACGAACATATATATCTTATTTTAGTTATCACAAGCCATTAATATCAGTATTACCAATTGAAGCACCAACCGACAATAGTACAGGCAATGTAGATATGATGATAGAGTAGATAATAATAATAATAATAAAGCGAATATTTGTTACGAAAATTTTATACTGTTATATGTCTTTCGAAATGATCCCTTTATTTTTCTCTATTTCTCTCTCACTCACACTCTCAACTAAAATTTATCTTATTCTCTAGATTGTAAGAAGTTTCACTTCCGCCACGTGTACGATGCTGCACATTTTGCTTTTTTTTTATCTAAAAATCTTTTCAAATAATTTCCTTTTATATTATAAACATTTAATAATATTTAGGACTTTTAGCTGTGCCCCGGTAAAGATGACTTGATTCTCTTTTATGTGATTTATTGAATAAGAGAAAAAAGCGGTGCGTGTACTTATGTACGCGCGTGAGAAGTTATACTTCTTTGGCATCATTAAAAAAAAATTGAAAATTAATATATTTATATAATAAAATATATTTAATATATACATTTAATATAAATTTAAATAATATAATAATATATTATTAATAATAATATATAATAATAAGTATTTAACATTAATAATTTAATAATATTTAGTGTTAATTATATTAAATAATTAATTTATATCAATAAATAATACATACGGATAGTTAACCTCAAAAGTATATAAGCACATTTTTTGTTTTCACTAATATTCACAAATAGTAAGTAATATCAATCAAAATATTCAATTTAAATCACTACTGAATATAATTTATTAGCACACATATATAATTCGAAATGAAATGTTCAAGCGGTCCATTAGAAACAACACAAATGAAACGAAATGTTGACATCTATCTATCTATTTATTTGGTCTGGTATTAGATTGAAATATATATATATATATATATATATATATATATATACTCTTGGAATTATTATAATTTTCTACACACCTTAGATTAGATATGACATCAAGAATTCAACAAGATTCTTCATATTTTGTGTTTAATTAAAAAATTGTTAATAATCTATCCATGGGATGGCATATATGGTTAAAATAAGATAATAATGTTGGGGATTCGTCATAGCCTAGTGGGTAGAGCGCTCGCTTGCTTTGAGCGCTATGACGTAGTCGAAGAGAGACATGGTAGGTTCGAATCCTACTTCAGGCAAATAAAAATTTATTTTTCTGGAAAAACAAAAAAACTGTTAATTTTTCGTGTCACACATCTTAAAATTTCACTCCCCATCAATTTTCCATAACGCGCCTAAAGAAGTATAACTTCAAAAGTTAATTATACTGCTACAAATGACCTTTATTTCTGAAGAGTATTAAAAATCTTTAATAATAATACTAATGACAATAAATAGTTATAAAATAATAGGAAAAATAAAGCAAAAATCTGATTGTCTTTCTCATATAACAGGTTATTTCTTGGAAATTGACGAGGTAGGAAGCAGATGTTTTGCAATTGTTTGAAGTCTGTAATAAGATCCGTGAAGAGTGGGTCATCCTGGTCAATATATGTATAAGAAAATACTTATATATATATATATATATATATTGTAGGGCGAATGTAGTATCATATTCCCAACTCACCTGTCACTTTGACATTTGTATAACCATTTCATTAATAGTTATGAAGAATGGTTTAAGTTAATCAATTAAGAATACAAGGAAAGTATGTTCATATTATGCCAATATTAATCAATATCAAGATTTATTAATTTTTAATATTCATTTATTTTCAATTTATCAAAAGTCATTTTTATTTCTTTGAGATATATAAGAATGTGTTTAATAAAATTTACATGACATAAACATCTTTTTACTTTCTGTAATTGATTTAAAATATGTAATTATTTAGATTAAATTTATTTTCACATAATATTATTAAGAGTATATAAAGAATCAATTATATATATTGTTAATTCTGATTAAATATAAATATCTATGAATACATTTTATAAGTAAATTAATATGGGAAATAACCTTTTATTTATTTATTTATTGTTTGAAATAATAAAGAAAAAGAGTGAAATATAAAAAAAAATTTGGTGTGAAAACAATACCTTCCCTTCCTATCGTTGGTCGGTAAAAAGGAAGAAAAATTAAGATTAATTTCGAGAGGGGTTGGAAATGAAAGGAATAATAGAGAAAGATAGAAATTTAAAAAACTAATACATACATAATAGATGACCTTGAAAAACGACTGTTAAGTTTATTCTTTAATATAAATTGTGAGGAAAATATATATAGAGTATTATATATAGAAGAGTATAGTATATATATATATATTGAATTTATATTTTCTAATGTATTTAATTTCACATAAATACAAAAATTGTCTTTTACCATAAGTACCAAAAAAGTACCATAAATAGAAGGGATCTTATCTCGATTATTTTATAGATAGATAGATAGATATACGAGGTGTGTTCGAAAAGTAAGGTGACTCAAATTTCGCGGGCAACGTACTTTCGATTATCGATTTTTTTGTTTTGCTATGTTGGTACACTCTTCCCGAACATCTGTACCAAGTTTCAAGTGTATAGCATTTTTTGTTTGGTTGTGAGAGGCGTAAAGGTTATAAGTGTATTGCGTGCTCGACGATTTTTTGCTATCGAAAAATATGGATCAAAGGATTTGCATCAAATTTTGTGTAAAAAATAAAATAAAGTGCTCCGAAACACTTGAAATGTTGACAGTGGCATACGGTGAAACTGTTCTGAGTAATAAAAATGTTTACAAGTGGTACGAACTCCTCCAAGATGGCCGGGAAGATGCCAATGACGAGCCTCGCTCTGGAGACACAAGAACGTCAACAACTGATGAAAACGTTCAAGCAGTGAAGAAAATTGTTTTTGAAAATCGTCGAATTACTATCAGAGAAGTTGCTGAGGATGTCGGTATATCGCTTGACTCGTGCCATGAAATTTTTTCTAACGTTTTGGGCATGAGACGTGTGTCAGCGAAGTTTGTTCCAAAATTGCTAAATTTTGACCACAAGAACCGTCGCATGAGCATCGCTCAAGAGCTGTTGAATGACGTCAATAAGGACCCAGATTTACTCAAAAGGGTCATAACTAAAACTAAAGAGACCTATGAAAGGAGATTTGAAACGATTGAGGAGATAAAGACTGCATCACTGGAAGAGCTCAAGGCTAAACCAAAAAGTGCTTATGAGAGGTGCTTTGAGGATTGGCATAAGTGTATTGTTCTGAGGGGGATTACTTTCTTTAGCTTTTTCGCTTTTATAACCCTAACTATTTCTGAAGATGCATAGAGGTCATGCAATTCCTCGTTATGCAGTCTCCGCCATTCCCCGGTGACCTCATCTTTCTTTGGTCAATAAATGCTGGAAAGAATACTCTGAATCTACTCTCATCTCCCAGGGTCATAGACCATGCGTCCCACCCATATAATAGAAAAGGCAAAATAATTGGTTTATATATTTTAATTTTGATTCCTTTGATAATAATTTTGATGAGATAACCCTCTTTACTGCATTTATAACAGGCGTTTCCCGATTTCTACCTCGATTTAAATTTTCTCAAATATTATTATCCTTCTACATATTCAAATTCTACATTTTGTATATTAAGATTTTGTTAATAAATATATTTTCTTATCACTATTAATTTCAATCTGAATTAGAAGAAAATTATAAATTGCCTCCTATTCCAGCCCATTTATCTATCCAGGCATCTTAATTTCTTAAACCTCCGTTATTTTAAATTTAAAATAGGAGATAAATAGTTTTAAATTATATTTGAATGGTCTATTATATTTTATATTTACTTACATTGTGATTTATATTTTTATTTTTATTACAACTGTTATTATGGGTATGTTATTTTTGACAGTTTAAAAAAATTAAAAATATTAATAAAATTTATCAAATTAATTTTAATTAAAATTAAGATTTCCAATTATTTTTATTTATTTATTGTAAATTTTTCAATGTAACCATGGTAACCATAAATAGACTTTTGCCAAAATATTACTAATTAAATTAATTTTGGATTTAACTACACTAAAACCTTCCCTGGGATGCCCACAACAATCCCTGAAAGTTTCACCGTAATCGGACGGGTAGTTTTTGAGTATTTGACAGACACACAGACAGACACACAGACATTGCCCCCCCCCCCTTTATATATATAGATACACAGTGATAGATACATATAGTAATATTATATTTAAAATCATACTTAGACCTCAAACCCTTGCCTAGAGGCCTTTTAAGATCAAATTTTATATAATTTATTCCGTGAGCTACTAATTAAAACAAAAATAAGTCCGAACCGACCGACGGTTTGAAGTAAATTAATTTCCAGCTACAGAAACAATTTCAAATAATTTAAATGTATCTATTAATGCAATAACAAACAGATATGGATATAACATAAATATTTTTAATTTTATTATATTTATAATATATAAGTAGTAGCTGGCTGTGACGTCATGAAGGGAAGGGTGATGTGTAAAAATCTCCACATGTGAAATTTGGTGTGAAAACAATACATCCCTTACTATCGTCGGTCGGTAAAAATTGAATAATATTGTTTTTATTCACGGATGATATTATTTTTTATGTAAACCGAGACATTTTTATCTCCCGGAGAATTTTTGCGGGGACACTGGGACAGAATACACATAAGAATAAGCAAAATGATGGTATGGGATTTGTAAGTCAGCTAAAGAATAAGAATATTTGATCTATCAAAATTAAAAAAAAATTTAGGAGATCTAATTTTATTTATTCATTTAAAATAAGATGTACCGCATTATACATTAAGTTAATTTTTAAAATAAGCTTAACTATATTTTATTTCTTTCCAAATATGATTTATCAGTACAATGATAAAAAAAAATTTGATAATTTATAAATATTAAATTATTATTGAGTATAGATATATTCGATTACAATATATTTATATTTATATGAAATAATTTCCATAATAAAAAAAATAAAATATTTTTATATTTGATAAGTTAAAAAGAAATAATAAAGAAAAAGAGTTATATTTTTACAATATATATGATTTTTTTTTGTGATGTTTGCATTTTAATTTTAAATTGAGAAATTTTAATAATAATTAATTCTACCTATTTAGTAAAATATTTAAAATATATCAAAGTTTAAATTATGAAATTGTATATTTCAAAATGAAAATAAAAAGTTAAAGAAAATAATCGCGATATTCAATTGTTTTTTTATTATTAATTAAATTATAAAAAAACAATTGAATATTTAATAGGGCCTCCTCCTTTCCCCATAAATTAGCCCTTCCAAGCCTCGCCTTCAGAAATTTAGAAAAAGTAATAATAAAGAAAGTTTGCCTTAAAAAAAAGATTAAAAAAATAAGGCGTTTGTTATGTAGTCTCTTTGAATCAGCTGAGAGTGCCTTTGATTTTTTGGATTTCGAAATGAAATCGCGACATTCGGGGCAACCTGAAATAAAACCTACCTAGCAAGGGAGTGCATAGCCTCCATCAATATGGATGGAAGGCCCATGCTAATCGAAAAAGCCCTGCGCTCAAAAGGTAACCAACAATTTGTTCCTGTTCAGGCTAATCCCATTTCGGAACTATGCTGAATTACCTTCCCGAATTCCCGTTCATCCGATCCACCTCAAATACACTCTCAGTAATACAAAATGGCACAATTCAGACCTGGAGTGCAATTCATGCAATCCATCCCTTAAATAATAGCATGGCATTTGTTTTATCCACCCACATTTTATTTATTTATTAATTCTAATCTAATCTATGAATTAGTATGATGAGAACATGCATGGATGTAGGAGGCAACCACCTGAAAATTCCTAACAACTATATATATCAAAAAATAGCCACCCTCCCAGTATAACGCATCGAAACCTACTAATTCTAAAAATACCTTTGTCTCTTCTGCCTCCTTTATCAATGCTTCTTCTTGAAAGATGTACTCTGAAATTCCCTAATCTCACTAAATTCTGTCATATAATTTAATATATTTCTCTATAATCTCCTAATGAATATTATCAAAAGCAAAAAATCATTGTAATTTAATTCTACTTTCTATATTATATTAAACTTTACTTTAAATATTATATTTACATTTTCTATTTTAAAGTGCGCCATGCTAAATAAATAACGAATATTACTTACATTTGGAGAGCTGTATTTAAATCATTTCATCGTCATGAAGGATGGAGAAGATAATCAAGAATTCAAATCAACATTCAGTAGCAGGAACGAAGATTGAAACATGAAATAGAAGAAGAAAAATAACTTATTAGTTTATAATCAATAAATTTAAATTGAATTAAAAATAAAATTAATAATAAATACTGACCTCGGTGTTAATAAAGGGTTGCTATTTCTCGCAGATTAAACTCGAAGAACAGCTCGTAGACTTGAATTAATGTCCATCACTCTCGCCTCGATAAAGAAAAAAATAATTAAGATTAGAAAATTATATTATATACGAGGAAATAAAAAAATAAGATATAAATAAATAAATAATATTAATAGGATTAAAAAAGTGTATAGATTTTTAAAAATATTATCTTATTTCTGTAATATTAAAATACTAAAATAATTTTACATCCTATATAGAACCATGATTATAATGAGTTATAATACGCATTTAATAGACATATAATAAAAATATCTTAGAAAACATCAGAAAACTAATTATGATTATATTATTAATTTCACGAAGATTTTATTCTGTTTAATTGATATATAGGTAATAGTAATATTATTCATTTTTCAAAAGTGTTATAATAATACGAAATTGACAAAACAATATTCATATGAGATTTAAAAGGAACGTTGTGAGCGATAATGAGATTAGAAAGAATATATAGAATATTTAAAATTATATATTCCTATATGAATATAAGCAATTTATATTTTTTTGATTTACAATTATATTATATGAATTTTGAAAATAATCAGCACATCTTCCTATTTTATAAATAAATAAGTTTTAATAGGATTAATATATATATATATATATATTGAAATTTAAAAAATATTTCAATAAATATATTTAAAGAAAAATAATATTTTGTATATGATTTTTTAATTTTTAAAAAATTTTAATTTAACTTTTAATAAAATTTAATTAAGGAGATCTGATAGAATATTTAAGATTAATTCTTTTCAAAGATTGGAATGAAAAATTTATAAATTTATTTGGGTATATGAATAAAAAATTATAAAAATGCACTTTATAAAATTTAATTTTTTTGAAATATTTTTTTTTTAAAGTTCACTAATCTTCCTTTTAATTAGTAAAAATAAATAATAAAATTACAATTAATTCTTGATTAGCGACTGATTAAGGGATGATTTCAGTGGAGAGGTCGCTTAGGGTCTTACACACACCAGGGAAGGGGAAAAAATGCGTTCGAGTCAGCCGGCCGGTTGGAGGAGGTGTTGTCAGGAGGCGGAGGGGCATGGAGAGGGGCGAGCGGGGAATGCAGAGGTGAGCGCTCTACTGCAAATTATTTCAAATAAAATACATATTAAAATAAAATAAAATAAACAAATATTAATTATTAAAATTAGTGGTGTTTTAGAATACATCTTAAATCGAATCAATAAGTTTATAATTCTATTAATTCTATTAAATCAATAAACTTAATTTTATTCAAAGATCTTAATGAAAATTTAAAAAAAAATTATAAATAAATGAGTAAGAAGTTCATTAATGAAATTATCATATTTTGAAAAAATAAAACGTATAAAAACATCAAAATCTCAACATCGAAAATTTTCGAGATCGCAATACTATCTCTTACGAGATAGTAAAAAAACAAGGTGGCGTATTAATGTAAATGGTTCAATTTAAAATTAAAAATGTTTGCCGAATATGATATAATTTTAATTTAATGTAAATATATTTCATAAAAAAGAGGGTAAATGGTAAGAATTGTTCTTATCTTGGTTGGGTTACGGTATAGTAAAGTCTACATGTCATTTCGAAGATATTGATGAGTTATGCTTTTCTTTGCCGTGTTCTTAGCAAATTAAGTTAAACAATTCTTTTCTAGTATGAATTTCTATTTTAATTCTTAAAAAAATTTAGTAAGTAATACATTAGTTATATATCCAATTAACATTTTATATATCTCAACCTTCTTTGGTTCCAGTATATTTTTCAGTTGGTGGAACTATTTCCAAAATAATTTTTTATATATGCAAATTAATTCATAAATCTAGTCCATTTTTTTCTAAATTTTTTCCATTTGGTTCTTAAAAAAATAAGTTGACCTGTAATAAGGTCCGAACCGACGATGAAGTAAATTAATTTCCAGCTACAGAAACAATTTCAAATAATATTAAGATATCTATTAATGTAATAAAAAACAGATAGGATAGAACATAAATATTTTTAATTTTATTTTATTTATAATATATATGTAAGACCAGGCTGTGGCGTCATTAATGGCTAGATGACATCATATAATTTTAAATTAAGAAAAAACGAATAAAGATTATTGTTCTTGAGGATAAAACCAATACAAAGTGCATGATTCGTGGTGATATGTAAAAAATCTCCTCATGTGAAATTTGGTGTGAAAATAACCCTTCCCTTCCTATCGTCGATCGCTAATACTACCACTTCCGGTTTCCGGATTTGCACCAAAAGTTGATCAATCTATCATACTGATGCATTAAGTAAATATACCAAATTTCATCAAAATCCGTTGAGCCGTTCAAGCTGTACAAATATATACGGACGAACGGACAGACATCATGCTAAAATTACTTTTTTCTGTTAAGAAAATGCTTGATTCGTGGAGATATGTAAAAATCTCCACATGTGAAATTTGGTGTGAAAACAATACCTCCCTTACTATCATCGGTCGGCAAATAACAATTCCAAAAAAAAAAAAATTAAATTGAAGTTTAAAAGATGTAACCCATTCTTTTTAGAAATAATTTTTTGTTTTTTGTTTTAATGAGCCTCGTCATTATTTAATAAGAATAAATTTTATAGAGAATAACTCTAATCTATTTGTTTTATATTTTAGGCAGGTGAACTTTTCATTCGTTAATATTCCAGTCAACATCTTGAAAGAGAAAGACAAATATTTATATTTATTTTGGAAAGTGTTTGTTTTGTTTGTTTTTTTATTAGTTTGTTCATTTTCTTTTTACAATCATACAAACAAAATTATAATATTTTATTTATTCATAGTATTAGATTTATTTTATAAATAAACATGTATGAGTGTGCATCACATTACTTTCATTTTTAATAAAAAAAAATACCCAAAATACAAAGTTCAATATTAATTCAAACAATTTCATTTCAAATTAAATAAGAGAAATATTGAATAAATAAATAAATTTATTATATGTCAAAATTAATATAGAAAATTTAAAAATCAAGATCCCCATTCAAAAAGGAAATAAAAAAATATATTAAATTGAAATTAATTTATAAATAAGTTGACCTGTGGCCAGGTCCGAACCGACCGACGGTTTGAAGTAAATTAATTTCCAGCTATAGAAACAATTTCAAATAATTTTAATATATCTATTAATGTAATAAAAAACAGATATGGATAAAACATAAATATTTTTAATTTTTTTTTATTTATAATATATAGCTGAAGTAGCCGGCGTTACCCGAGGCTGTGACGTCATGAAGGGCTGGGTGACGTCATATAATTTTAAATTAAGAAAAACATAATGAAGATGATTTTTCCCGAGGATAAAACCAATACATTCGTGGTGATATGTAAAAAAATCTCCTTATGTGAAATTTGGTGCGAAAATAACCCTTCCCTTCTTATCGTCGATCGCTAATACTACCACTTCCGGTTTCCGGATTTGTACCAAAAGTTGATCAATTCATCCCACTGATGCATTAAGTAAAGATACCAAATTTCATCAAAATCGGTTGAGCCGTTCAGGCTGTACACATTTATACGGACAGACGGAAGGACGGACGGACGCACGGACAGACATCATGCTAAAAATACTTTTTTCTGTTAAGAAAATGCATGATTCGTGGTGATATATAAAAAAATCTCCTCATGTGAAATTTGGTGTGAAAATAACCCTTCCCTTCCTATCGTCGATCGCTAATACTACCACTTCCGGTTTCCGGATTTGCACCAAAAGTTGATCAATTCATCCCACTGATGCATTAAGTAAATATACCAAATTTCATCAAAATCGGTTGAGCCGTTCAGGCTGTACACATCTATACGGACGGACGGACGGACCACTTCCGGTTTCCGGATTTGCACCAAAAGTTGATCAATTCATCCCACTGATGCATTAAGTAAATATACCAAATTTCATCAAAATCGGTTGAGCCGTTCAGGCTGTACACATCTATACGGACGGACGGACAGACATCATGCTAAAAATACTTTTTTCTGTTAAGAAAATGCATGATTCGTGGAGATATGTAAAAATCTCCACATGTGAAATTTGGTGTGAAAACAATACCTCCCTTACTATCGTCGGTCGGTAAAAATTACAGAACTTTATTTGGAAAGAATAAATAAATGATATTCTTGCATACTTAATTAAATTAATTAATCGGTTAACGGTTTAGTTTATTTGTAGAAACGTAATTTTGTTAAATCGATATGTATTAGTTTCTACTTGATTAGTATTTTTTAATTTAAAATAGTAAATTAATATGGCGTCACAAATTACGTCATCCATATTGAAATTTTCCTCTTGCCATTCTTTTTTAATTGATATTGTATTAATATCTTTTTATATTTAAAATATTTTAAAATTTTTTATTTCAAATAAAATTAAAATATTTATTCTAATAATATTTTAGAATAAAATTACGAAATAGAATTATCTCATTCCCCCACCCAAAAGAAAAAAAATATTCATTAAGTTAGCAACATATAATACATATGAACAATTATAAAGGAAGGAATTTCAAATAAATTATTTAATAAATTTGATATAATAATATATATAAATTATATTATATTAATTAAATTGTCTTTTAGATTAAATATTTAATAATATAAATGATATTTGATTATTATAAATAAAAAGAAAAAAATATAACCTCCTTTCTTAATCCTTTCTTAATTAAAATATAGACAAGTTCAGATGTCAATATAATTTCAGAATATATATTATTATCAGTAGTATTCTTTGGTCGAAACAGTCTATAAGCTATTGTTTCTTTGAAAAATATAAAACTGAAGCCATCTAATTATAACAACATATACAGGGTCCGCCATGTAACATTTTTTTTTAAAATGCAATAAAACAAAAATGGTTGGATGAATTTTCAAATTTATTTTTCATAGTGAACTATAGACCTTCCGATTATTTATGAAATACTATTTCATTCAAATGGCTGCCTCGGCTGGCCTTGCAATACGGCATTGAAGGAGACGCCGATTTTGGCCAAAAAATCATCTTTTCGGATAAGGCGCATTTCCATATTGGCGGATACTTCAACAAACAAAATTGCCGCATCTGGGGGACGGAAAACCCACACGTTATCATGGAGAAGACAATGCATCCTCAGAGAGTGACGGTTTGGTGCGGATTTTGGTCTGGCGGTACTGCAAGGCCAGCCGAGGCAGCCATTTGAATGAAATAGTATTTCATAAATAATCGCAAGGTCTATACTTCACTATGAAAAAATAAATTTGAAAATTCATCCATTGTTTTATTGCATTTAAAAAAAATGTTAGATGGCGGACCCTATATATATAATATAGGATCAAATATTTTATCAACTAAATTTGAATATATTTTTCATCTTGAAATGAAAATCAAGTTATTTTAATTAATTTGTACCATTTAGGAAACGGTCAATTTTAGAAAACCCATTTAACAATTGAAATAAATAATTAAAAAATAATAAAATTTTTAAAGTTTATAATAATAAATTGTATAAATTTGTTAAAGGGTTGAGCGATAGGTACTATATATAAATTTAGGAAATAGAAAAAATATTATTTATAATAGGCACATATTAAGAATTAAAATCCTTTGCTCAAATTTAAATAAATGGGAACGAATGTATGATAATTGTGCGAATTGTTGATATTTAACGCGTTTTTATTTGAAATTCTTTTATTCAAAGGATTGTAAATTTCAGATGATGATAATAATAAGGAAGAAGAGCGATTATCAAGTCATCAGTGTCAAGTGGAGAGAGGAATTTAAAATTATGCCGGTAAGTGAAACTATTTAAGCAAATGAAAAAAGGAGGCTGTACGTTTGTTTACAGACGAAGTCTTAAACATTTGTGAAATCGCGGGAATCAAGTGTAATAAAAAAAAAACAAATAAATAAATATTCAAAACAAAATAGTAATAAAAAGACGAAGACAGCGACGTCAATGAACCCAGTCATCATGGGAGAAGTAAATTTATGTATGCAGTAAAAAAAAGGATTGTTGTACAGATGTTGTACATCTCTTTGGATTCCCTGATACATCGGATTAAGTAGGTGGATGGAATTCCTCGGCTTAACATGCAAGTAGGTTACTTGATTGTAATTAACATAGCATCGGACCTAAGACCTTCCGGCCAGTGATAGGAACCAGCCTTCAAACCTGTTCCTGTGATTGTTTCTTCGGTACCAAATTGGCCGAATTGACTTTCTCTATATCTACAATCGGACAATCTGGAGAAATGTTAATTGGAGTGAAGTTCCTTAAATCCGACAAGGCAAATGGATTTCAAAACGATTTGTTGTATGAATGAAGAAGGCGTGTTCTTGACCAAGAGAAAGAGATCCTCTTTCTCTCCTCTTTCTCTCTTCTCTCTCTGTCTTTCTCACACACAGACACTAACAAACATACTCCTTCCTTAAGTTTCCTCTCCTTCCTCGACGTCGGCGACCGAGAACGCTTCGAAAACCAGTCAGTTGCATTCTTGCTACTTTCCCAACGTGTTCTTCGCTTGTTTCTCGTGTGTTTTTGTGCATCACTAGTGTTATCTTGAATGCATTATCCGAAAAATGAGTCATTTTGGTTAAATAGTGGCAGATCACCGTCATCCGTTGGATTGTTTGGATTTTTTGGGGGAGGGCTTGTTACGTGAAATGCATCGGTCTCATCGACTTTGCCGACCCATGTTGCCTCCTCCTCCCTTAACTGGGGGTGGCGGCGATTCCAGCTACTCAAGTCAAACTTCCAAGGTAATCAATCAAGTCTTTAAATTTCTATTTATCTTTATGATTTTAAAATCACCAGGAAATTTTTTAATTTATTAATAAATTAATAATATTTCATTTAATAATTAATTTTGATTTTTATTAATTATTAATTTTCATTTTACAATTTAAATGAATTATATTACACATTATAATTTAATATACATGTAATAATAAATTTGAATTACACTAATAAAATTATATAGGGGGGAAACACTATAAATTATATAAATATTTATTAAATAAAATATATATTAAATAATTTTTTGAAAAAATAAAAATAAAGTAATTATTAAATTTATATCAATTTAAAAATTTTAAATTTGTTATCAAATAGTTTTTTTTTTCTTTTTTTAAATTAAATATTATTTTCTTATTTATTTTTTTATTTTATTGCTTGATGAATGAATAAATCACTTCAAATTTTTACTCTTCAGGAAATAGAACCTAATTTATTTGATAACAAATGCTATTTCTCATACCTATACTATGGTACATTCTATATATAAATTAAATACATAAATTAATGTTTATATTTATCGTATTTTAAAAATAATAATAATGTCCCAAAAAATTATTTTACGTAATTATTTCAATATGAATTTGCAATTTAATATTACCATCTAACAATCATCCTACTATAATTAATATTTTAATTAATAGAAATATATTTTATAAAATAACTATTTAGAGAGTTCATTTATGATTAATTTATAATTTGAGAGTATTTTTCCAAAAAAAGTTATTTATAATGTTTACGGTATAAAATATTTATTTTAAATTTATTTACAATTTATAAATCTATTAAAATGAATGTTTGCTTGTATATTTGATAAACGAATCTATACGAAGTAGTGGATTAGATTGAAATTTAAATATATAAAATATTTTTTTTTTACATTTTAATGAAAATTTTAATAATTTAATAATTAAAAATGTTTTTTTAGACAATTTTATTTAAATTTATGAACAGACAAGATTGTTTAATAGATAATTTATATAATAATCTTAATTGATTAAATTGAAGTATTTTATTGCTCTTTAAATCAATTTCAAATTTTATTTTATATAAATATTATTTGATATATTAATATGTATATTTTTTATAAGAATTAAAGAAATTTTTGAATATTTATTATCATGATGGATGACAAGTAAATATGAAACTTTGCAAATATTATAAATATTGATTCTAAAATACAATAAACTAAAACAAAACAAAATTCATTTAGAATAAAAATAAAAATTCAAGTGAATTGGACAGCCTTCTTACTAGAGATGTAAGGAAGCAATAGGTGAACTATATTAGAAGTATAAATATAAAACTTATACATCTTCATATAGTAAATCCATGTAGTATCATATTTATTTGATTATTATCTATTTGAAATTTATCTTTTCAAGTAATTTATATTTATTTTAGAATTTATATAAATGAGCTTTTCATATATAATATTTAAAAATTAATGTTAATTAATTAATTAATAATATTTATTATACAATAATTTTAATAAAAATTCGAACAAAACAGACTAGAGTTCTTATCTTTATCAAGCTTTAAAAGGTGATTTGATTTTTTCCGGGAATAAGATATAAGTCAAAAATTTTCTCGCCATTTGTGATAAACTAATTAACATATATAAACTAAAATACTATTAGAATAAATATTTATATATAATTATATATATAACATTATAAATAGCATTATCTGTTCTAAATACTATATATATATATATATATGACAATGTATAACAGCATATAAAAATAAATCAACTTGGTATAAAATTGTAATGAATTCAATTTATTTTCTTGTCCATTGATATTTGTTATATAAATAAAAATAATCAAAATAACAAATTTACAAACATTATCATTTTTTGTTAAGTTTGCAAATGAATAAAACCCGTTAACATATCTTATATCTAATGATACATTATATGATTGTGTTAATGTTTTGTTTATTTTAATTTTATCTTTTCTAATCTGAAACAATTTAGCATGAAGCATTTGTAATTGGAAAAAAATGTTCTTTTATTTATGTGATGAATAAATAAATTTTAATAAACAGTTGTTTTATTACATATTTGAAAATAGAATTTAAATACACACAAATAACTTAAGAAATATTATAAATAAAAAAAACTAACCAGTCATTTGAAAACCTCATCGAAACTGCAAAGAAACAAGACCCCCTGAGGGCCTGTTATCCAGTTTTCGTAAAAGTGACTTCTCTAGTTATTCCTTTCTGGGATTCTAATATGCATACTGAAGAGAAATTAATAATCAATGTATATATATATATCGAATAATTATCTTAAATATTTTAAAGAACTTAAAGAAAGGCTTTTAAATTTTGAAAATTGTTAAATATTAATGAGTTTAATCATCTTCCTATCTAACAAATTTTTGGAAATAAATTTCTTACATCAAATATTTTTGTAAATAAAATATAAATAAATTCGATAAAAGTATAACAATTACATAATTTAATTATTATTACAAATATTCAATTTCGTTTTTCTTAATTTTGATTTATTGAGCGCAAAATATTGACATCTAAAAATAAAATTGTTAAACTTTAAAAAATAACTGTATACTTAATTAACCAAAATGAAATCAGAAGAGAATAATAGGGACTTGCATAAGCTCTTTGGATCCCTAAATATAGAGTCATAAAATATAAATATAAGTAATATAAAAAATAAAGAGATCATAAAATTGGAAACATAGTTTGTAGAAACCATGTAAAACTAAAATATTTTTGTTAATTTTAAACCAAACAGAAGCGAATTAGAAGAGATTATTAAATATGGTTCCTCAACTAATTACTTAAACTTTAGTAATGTCCACAAAATAAATACACAAATAATTCTTAATTCTCTTATTGTTAGTATACTATATACTTAAAAATAGATAAATATATTAAAGTTATTTTTTACGATTTTTTGTTTTTAACTTATTCCTCGCTGTCACACATTCACATGGTCCCGGGTTCAAGTCCCGGGCCTGGCAAGGGAATATCTCTAGTTGGGGTCTATGGGACGGAGTCAACCCAGCCTCCGGGATCAACATTGGGGAATAGCTACTTGATAAAAAGTAGCGCCTCCGATCAAGAAAATCAAGGTAAAGGTTGAGAGGACCCGTTCTACTGATCATAGAACACCTCATTGATATAACCGACTTGATAGGCGTTGTCCTTGCGTAGGATGTACAAAAGTCAGAGGTTTTTTTTAAACTTATTTATATATATATATATATATATATATATTTAGTTTAATTTATTATTTATTTAATTCGTGGAATATTCATAATAATCCCTGCTCTCTTCAAGACCTTTACTGAATAATCAATAATCCTCAAAACTTAAAAACCCCTACAATAGTTTCTACACTCATGTGCAATATTAAGTAATATACCTACCTATTATTAGTATTTATTAATTATTATTCTCATGATAGTATTAAGTGTAAAATTGGCCTAGAATTTACCGAACCGTAACAGACGATCTTTATCAAAATTCCAACTAATTAAAAGGGAAATAAACTCATGTAATAGACAACAGACAACAACAAATCTTTACCTATTATCAATTCTAGATAAAGCAAATTTTATATACTTCATAATATTTTTATTAAATTTCATTTAAAGAAAATATAATTTTTTTAAAAAAATTTAATTAAATATTTATATTCAATCTTTTTTTTTCAATTTATTTAAAAATTAAAAATTTACTTTTTTCTAATATATTTAGCATTATTAATTAATTATTACTACTATTATTATGGATTATCTTAAAATTTAAGCCCGTTATTTTCTACATTTATTTTAATTTAGTTTATATTTCATATTATTGGTGAGATTTGAACCATCATTCCATAGTTGTTCATTTACCACTGAGTTACATTAAATTATGTTTTAATAATATTAACTTTATTATTATTATCATCATTATTTTATTATAATAATTATGATATTATTAATTAAGAATTATTGTTTGGGGATATTATTTATATTATTGATTTAATATTTAATTTTTTAAGGAATATATCGAATATAATATATGATATATAATATTTGTTTCACTTTCAAATTTGTTTCAATCTATATTTGACAAAAATAATCCTCTTTGTTTATTTTAATAAGCTTATATATGATTTCCTATTATACCTATGTGTATATTTTTTGATTTCCAAAAGAAAGTTATATATATATATATATATATATATATATATATATATATATATGTCAAATTTTTTTAAAATTAATTATATAATTAGTCTTTTTTCATAATATAGATAATAATTCTATAGAAAAAAATTAGAATACATACCGTAAAAGATTTTATTATAACTGACCTAAAGTCAATTTTTTAAGAGATTTGATTTGATATTGCCTGAAATAATAGTCACGCATTTTATTATTATATTACAACATCAAACTATAATTGTTAATTTAAATATCAAATCTATTATGTGAGCAAACCTACTATTTACCATAAATATATTAATATAATAAATAAGTAACGATAATACCTAATATCTCAAATTTATATTAAATATAAATTATATTAAATATAAAAAATAATTTTACATTTGTTATAATAATGATTATTTAGAGTGTTTTTAAAGAATATTCATTTATAATACCTAAATATGAGATATATTCGAGAAGAATTTAAATTAATGTTACATTCGAGTAGCACCTGCTTTTATGCAGTAAAGGGACTTATTTTGTCAAAATTATTATCCAAGGAAATAAAAATTAAAATAAATAAAACAATTATTTTGCCGGTTGTATTATATGGATGAGGCGTGGTCTATAATATTGAAAGACGAGAGTAGATTTAGAGTACTTGAAAATAGGATACTTCACAGAATTTTTGGGTCAAAAATAGATGAGGTCACCAGGAAATGGCGGGGACTACATAACGAAGAATTCTATGACCTTTATGTATCTCCAGATATAGTTAGAATTATAAAATCGAGAAGGCTTAGATGGACTGGACACGTGTCAAGAATGGGAGAGGAAAGAATGGCGAAAAATATATTTGTGGAGAGACTGATTGGAAAGCGACCGATTAGGTGGGCATACAATATAGGAAGGTAAGTGAGAGAGATGGGATTGAATGTGTTTTGGATGGAGGTGGCTCAGGATAGGTCGAGAAATGTGATTGCTATGGTTAGGAACTTTTGAGTCCTTTAGGTCCACTGAGATAAATAAATATTCCAAAAGAAAGTTACATAAATTTGACTTAATTTAATTAAAATTAAGAAGATCCAGTTATTTAAAAAGTGTAAGTTAAAGTATGTAATGATGGGTTGTTTCATAAATTCAGTAATCAAATTAATTTATGTGTTTAATGCTTTTGTAAAATTTGATAATAAAATTTTAATCGATTTCAAGTATAAAAGAAAATATTTAGATTTGAATATTTCAATTAAAAAAAATATAAACCTAGAATAGGTAGAGATTATAGACATAAATAATTTTCATGGACAGAACATACGTGTATATACATATACTATAAGTATACATTTAAAAAAACATTAAGAGATAAAAGTAAATTAGATTAAATATTTATATATAAAGGTGAAACGTTTAAATTTCTTTTCAAAAGTAAATCATTTTCCTAAAAGAGTAAATTGTGTTTATTTCTTTTAAATTAAATAGAAATTCAAAAGATAGTTTTTCTTTTCACTAATAAAATATAAATACTAACAAATGTCACTTTCAGCAATTAAGCTGACCATTAATTCTCTGTTAACATATATGGAGAAATTAAAGATGATGTTTTTATTCAATCATAGAAACAAAGATAAAAATTAAAAAGCAAAAAGTAAAGTGGTTTCTAAAACTAAGTACATATATGTATTGATATAATAAAATTTATCAATTATTGAATTTCATTGATTTCTATAAGTGACGTGTGTTTTTATGACCATATCTATGTTTGGCTTAAATATATCATTAAGAATTTTATTAAAAATATTCTAAAACTATTCTTGTTCCTCATTATCATAAACCAAGTCTCATACTCATACTCAATAAAACCAGCAAAATAATGATTTTATAGATTGTAATTTTGATAACCTTGAAAAATAATTTTGACCAAATAAGCCTCTTTTCTGCATAATAACAGGCATTACCAGATTGAAACTTTGTTTTAAATTCTTCTCAAATATTCGTAATTATTAATTATTCGCATTTTATTAACTTCACTTTTCTGTCTGTCTGTAATGTTCAAAATTTGTAAGTGGATTTAAACACACTTCTAGCTCAAATTTGAAACGTATATTGAAAGTCGATGACACTGCAATAATCAAAAAGAAATATTTTGAATTTTTCAAAATTACCTACGGATTTTTTAAATTTGTGAATTTAAATGACTGATGATATATTTATATTTGCAATTTTTTTATATTTTCTATTTTCTATACAATGTGTTCGTGTTGTTCTGTGATTCCGAAATGAACTCAGTGCCGGATAGTACACGGCAGTATTTCGATCGCTTAATAAGCAAGCCTCTTGCATAATCAATGTCATCTAGAAAAGGCCTAGAAACTTCGTGGAGAATCTAATATATGTTCAAGAATAAAAGATTTAAATAGTAGTCAATAGTACAATGTTTTAAATCTGGCAAGCAACAATAAAATATTAAAAAAATATAAAATAAAAACTAAAAACTTGAAAATAAATTAATAAAAAAAACTTTTTAATATACACACTTTTTAATAAAAAATGCCCTAAAAATAGAAAATAAAATATTAATTAAAGCTTGAATATTATCCTTTCCAAAAAAAAGTGTGGGGCACATATAATAATATTAAATTCTTTACCTCCTACTTATATTATAGTTATAATTATATATAAATAAAAAAAAAATTTAAATATGATATATTTAATATACATTATTTTATGATGTTTTTACTTCCATCTATCAATATATATGTTATATCATATCTAAAGTAAGTAAATATTAAGATTAGTCAAAAATTTGAATTGAGTAATCATAGGAAATTCGTTGAATGTTTAATTGTTTATGACACCTTAGCTGAAAATGGAAACGTATATTAAAATTTCGATTCCGAATTTAAGATATATGAAAATATATATCTGGGATGTTCAAGCAACATTTTAATTAAAATAGCACAAGTAACACTTTATTTGACTAGTGTTATTTTAGTTTAGTGTAAACTATGGGTATAAAATAAATTACTCATAAAATTTTAAACGCATAAAACAATATATTTAATATAATTTAAATCACTTATAAGCTTTATAAAAAAGACACAAAAAAAACTAACAATATGAAAATTTAATAAACCTGACTTACATATAATAGTTTTTTTCCAAATTATCTAATGAAAATCATATAAGTAATAGATTAGAACAATTATTAATATTAGAAGAAATATATAATTTAATTTCCCATTTGCAAAATTGCTATACCACAATTATTGCAAAAGATAAATTTTTATTAGCCAGGAATCATATCCGAAGATCGAGATATGACCAACGATAGGTGTATAATTGAAATAGGATTACATAAGTTACTATTTTAGATCGTAAATTACAAAAGAATATTTCCTTCCGTTTGAAAATATTATCTTATTAGGTATCTTACACGAAATGATAAATGTATTGGAAAATTCATAGTAAATTATTATTTTAGGTATGAAAGAGAAGGTTATATGTTGCATTTGAATGTTATTACAGGTATTATTACATCGTATATATATTATGTATTAGGTTGGAAGGAAAGTTTTGAAGGTTTTAGAGGATAAACTTCAAATCACAGATACTTCTTTAAAAGTTATTAAAATTAGTCCAAATAAGGTCTATCTGATTCAAAACATTTTTGCCAACGTGAGACAAGTCAATTGATTCCTTTAGAGTAAACATCAGATGCTCGGGTTTGGATAGAATCAACGAATGTGGTTTTTGGTTGAGCCTGATTTGTAAATGTTAGTAATAATGTTGTCTTGAAAAGGAGATGATCCGAGGGAGAGAGATCAGGATAGTATGGTGGGTGCGACTTAACTTCAATCTCCAATTCGATGGTAACCTATGTCACAACATTTGCAAAAATGTGTTGAATCGGATGGAGCTTATTTCGACTAATTTGAATGAATACTAAATAATTTAAATGAGTTTTGAAGTTCACTCCCTATAAAATGCAAAACTCTCCTTCAATCCTAATATAATTTGGAGTTAATAACAATATAATAATCATTTCAGAAATAATAAAACAGCGGGAATAGATGAGTTTTCAGCAAAATTATTAAAATATGTAGGAAAACCTTTATTAGAGTGTATGCATAAATTAGTTCTTTCGATCTGGCATGAGGAAAAGATTCCTTTAGAATGGCAGGAGGCAGTTATCATCCCACTCTTTAAGAACGGCAATAGAACCAAGTGCAATAACTATAGGAGAATTTCTATTTTAACAAGATCGTATAAGATTCTCTCGAATATTATCTCAATGAAATTACGACCATATGCAGAGGAAAGGAGAATATCAGGGCGGGTTCAGGCCAAATCGATCAACTGTAGATCAACTGTAGGCAGATATTAGAAAAAAAAAACGCAAATTCAATATCTCTGTTCAATAAATTTTTGTAGACACTTTACAAAATATGACTCAATAGAGGAATTCCAAAAAAACTAGTACTTTTGATTCAAATTTATCTTGTAGGTACTAAAGGAAGAGTAAGAGAGTAAGGAAGTCTATGACCTTGGGTGACGAGAATAGATTTATAGTATTTGAGAATAGGATTCTGCGAAGTATTTATGGGCCAAAGAAAGATGAAGTCACCGGGGAATGGCGGAGACTGCATGACCTCTATGCATCTCCAGATATAGTTAGAATTATAAAATCGAGAAGGCTGCGGTGGGCAGGACAAGTGACTAGAATGGTGAAAAATATATTGAGGGGGGAGACCCAGTGGGAAACGACGGCTTGGAAGACCAAGGACGCGGTGGGTGGGTGGAAACTGTAGGAAGGAAGGTGAGAGAGATGGGAGAGGAGAAGGATTAGAGGGTTGTGGCTCAGAATAGGGACACTTGGAGAAGTGTGGTTGCTGCGGCCAAGAACTTTCGAATTCCGTAGAACCACAAAGATAGATAGATAGATAATAATCATTAAAATATGCGATTATACTGAAGAAAATGTAGTTCAGAATTTTCGTGAAAATAATATACACTTCTACAAATTTAAATTCAAGTCAGCGTTCGTTCTAGCATTTACGGGCCCCCCACGCAATATAATAAATTGCTGCTCCAATATTTGTAAAATTTTTTATATTTATAACCAAAAAGGCGACATACCTTCAGATTTTGCACCCCGGTCAAATGCCGGGTTTACCGCCTTCTAGAGCGGGCCCTGATTTTAATCACAACAAAATATATGATGTTTTATGCATATTTTTTATATTATTATTTTTATATATAGAATAATATATATATATATATATATTCAATAATTTTTCTTTTGTTTATAAAAATGTGTATAATTTTATTTTTATGTTTGTCCTATTGTAGTATAATAATAAAAAAATAGAATATTTATTTACGATAGTCACTCACTATGGGACTGCCTTATCTTGGGTTCAAATCCAGTTCAGGCCTTCATTTTTCAAATTAAATATCGATCACCGATGAATCCTAAAACAAAAAAATAGTTAATAAATATATAACCAAACAAGATTTTTAGATAAAATCACCTTCTTCTTCATCACGAAAAAAGTTAAATTTCTATATTTATATATACGAGTATTCAAGTTGAACTAAAACAAGGAAAAATAAACAATATTTATGATTCTAAGTACCGTTTAGTTGTATCTGTTTTTTATATTTTATATCCGTATCATGAATCTGTGAATTTAAATAATTATAATTTATGTTTCTTTGATGTTATTCATATAAATCTATGAATTTATTTTGTTTTGTTTTTTATATATAGTATTAGATTTATTTAAATATATGTTGTTTTAATCCCATTTTGAGTCATCAACTAATTTCTATGGGTTGTTTTCTAGAATGTTCTTGTTTTCAATAGATATAGTCTTCACTTATTATAATAATTAATTAATTAAAATGTTTATAAAATATTTGATATAATATATACACCTATATAATAAGTATAAACTGTTTCAATCGGTTACCTTTCTCTATATATTTGTTACTTCAGTGCCCGCTCTAGCATTTACGGCACCCCGGGCAATAGAACAAATTGCAGCCCCTAAATTCGTAAAACTTATTAATTTCATAACCAAAATACCGCCCTTCAAATTTGCCGCCCCAGACAATGCACTGTAATCTCTTGGTTCGCCTTTGCTCTTTTAAAACCGTCCCTTCTGGTCCCTTCTACATCCTCCCTCGTCCAATGAGCATGTAGTCTTCCGATCCAATAGCAAAGGACAAACACATCCATACTAACATTTAATTCCTACTTATGCCTATATTAAATCTATAACAGTTATAGATAATTTTTTTTTTATATTTTTTTAAAATTTCAAAGTATAATAATTCAAAAATTATGGTAGTAGGAAGCAATTATTTTAATGTTTTTGAAATGTTAAGGCATTAAATTATATGATCTTTTTGTACGTATAAAAATCTTTAGAAAGAATTATATATATTAATTTAATTGAAAGAAGGGGGTTTTTAAAAAAATATGATCAATCTTTCATATTTCGCGACCCAAACTTCACGACTATTATTTTCATCGCGCTCACATCCACTCCCCGATACAAGAATGTAATGAGTATTTTGGATTCTATTTTTATAAATTATTTTTAGCTAACTGCTAAAACAAAAGATTTTCTATATTTTTTCTTTCCTCACAGTTAATCAAATTTTTAAATAATATTTAATCTTAGATATCCTCGAGAACTACCGGTTTTGAATGGCAATAGTACAAGTCACAATTAATTATTATTTAGAGATAAAATTGATTTAAATATACTTATTTTATATTATATATAAATATATTTTTGTATTTTCCATAAATATGTGAAATTTACCTATTAAAATATTAATTATAAACTAATTAAAATAAATAAATAATCCTAAATCATCTTAAAATAATTTATTTTCCTTCGTGCAATAGGCAAGGAATGAATTGAAATGTTGAATCATGATACATGATATATATACTATTAAAATGTATCACTCAAAGTGAGCGTGAAAAAACTAAATTGTCATTCAAAATTTTAAAAAAATAATATTAATAGTAAATATTATTAAAATAACCAAATAATTAATAAATAATTCACAGTAATTAAAATTATTATATTAAAAATATTAATATATATACTATCATTTTATACTCTCGAAAGATGGATTAAATAAATAAATATAGTTATGTTACTGGACTAGTGGTGACAACTATATTAAAATTATGAATAATCGATTTTTTAAAGTAAGACCAGGTATAATCCTCAAAAATTAGATCAATTTCAAATAAAAATGAAAAAGACTCATATTGAAGTGAAGTCACAACTTTCTTATAGAATATAGATGATGCTCAATAAAAGTGGGCCGGATATAGAGCAAGAATAAAAATTATTTTTTTCCTATTAATGAAAATTGATGAATTATCCTTAAAATCTTAATCTTTAGATTAAAGATGTTCTGGTCAAAGAAATTAAAAATTAATGTTATTTATTTTTAATTAATCAATTTTCAATCCTAAACAATTTTTTTATGAAGATGTCTAGAATAATTAAGAGTTTAAAGAAATAAAATTAAAAGTCTTAAATAAGAGATTTTGTATATTTATATATTAATCTTATCACTGTTATTATCTTTTTTCTTTGTAGAATAATAATAGCATTTGTATTCTAATTGTAAAATTATTTGATTTTTAACAGATACATAGAATTTATAAAAGAAAAATAACAACAAAGCTATATTAGAAAAGAAGATAATCAATTTTCAATGGAATTTATATCTTAGTTAATTATGAAATATTTTCTGAGTGGTTATGAATTATAAATAATGCGTGTATTTTTTTTATGTACATTCAATAAATAGTTGACTCCATTCCTCTTTTAATGGAATGATAATAATTTTGAAATAATGTAGAAAAATGTAAGAAAGAAGAAAGAAGACTTGCGATGGATTACTATTAGAAAAAAGAAAACAATAATTGATCTGTTATTCTTTCTTCTTTTCCAAGTCCTTTTTTAAATTACATAATATATATATATATATATATATGTAACTATTATATTATATATATTTCTTAAAAATATCAAATAACATAAGAAAATAAAATTTAATTTACGGTAGTTAAAATACAAAAATTATTGAAATTTTGATCAGATAATTTTTATAGACATAAAGACAAATTATAGTAATAATACACAAATAATTTTTATAATATTTTTAAAATGATGTTTAAAAAATCAATTAATAATATTTAAATTTTAATTTTATTAACATTATCCTACAAAAAAAATTCTTAAAAATTTTTATTACAATCTTACAAGGAAATATTTAAACCCCAAGCCATCCTGTTATATAATAAATTTACTAAGTGGAAAGGCATTAATTTTACTTTCGTAATCCAAAAATCGTTAAAAAAGAATAAATGGATTTGTTAAATTGTTTTGTTTATCTTATTTTATTTACATGTATGCGCATTTTTTTTAAATGTGTACAATTTTAATGTAATAATATTAAAACAAACTGTGTGTGTAATATTATATACAAAAGACAACAAATTTAATACTGATAAAAGTATGTAATAATTTAATTAATTAACCTGTTTGACATTCAAGAGCCTTTCAAAATACTAGTAAACCTTTCAAATATAAATTTTATAATATGGAGATATAAGGGCAGGTCAATAAGTCCGTGACTTTTTGAATAAAAAATTATTTTATTTTTCAATGTAGTCTCCTTTGATTTTTTATTTCTTCCAAAAAATAAGATTTGTCGAGCATTTCAAAATAGATTTGTTTGTGAGATGATTTCATCGTTGGAGTCAAATCTATTTCCACAGAGTCATTTCTTCAGGTTTCGGACCATTCGAGATTAAATCCGGAGAATAGGGCGGATGAGAGAGCAATTCATGTATTTACACATGGAAATTCACTTTTTTCCATTTTCCAAGAACTTATTGACTTATTGACTGGCCCTCATAAACAATTTATGCCCGCCAATATTTTTTATATGTGTTAATAACAATGCGTCTTTGTCATACAGGTCACGAATCCCAAAAATTCCCTCTTAAAAAACTTTCTTGAAAATGGAGTTAAAACACCGAAATGTTGAGACCCAAATCGGAAAATAAACGTGAAATTAACCCGGAAATAATTTTCTATAATATATATATACATATATTTAAAAATAAAGTGATATCCACTAACCTAGTGATACTTAATAAATAAATTATTCTAACAATTTTAATTTAAATACAACAGTAAAAGTATATATAATTTAACTAATGTATTAAAATGAATATCAAGCAAATAAATAAATAGGAAATATCAAAAGATGCTTAAATTCAATTTGCTCAATTAATTATTAATTATTTCTTTAAAATTATATTTATTTTTTAATATTATACATTATACTGAGGAATGTTTATGTGAATCACTATTATAAAAATTTTATTTTCTATTTATTATTAGAATTTTAGCTATTTATATTGAACTGATGTGAAATTAAACATACATCATTTATATCAGGGGTGTCAAACCCAAATTATGAAAATATTTAAATTTTTTCAATATGGTATTTAAAAAAAAGTAAAATGATTTGGGCATTTGACTTTTAAATATTTCCGACTTTTTTAAATTTTAAAGGTAAAATGATATTTTTTTTGTAATGTGGCCCTCGAATGGCCCTGGTTTATATTATAAATATATAAGTAATCCAAAAAGTTAGTTAAAATTATTTAATAAATAACTAATTTTCAAATCCTTGACATATTTATTTAAGTTAGAGAATCTGACACATTGGATTGACAATACATAAGTTGAATCCAAAAGAACTTGGACAAATAATAAACAAACAATTTTGAATTGTTCTATATTTGTTCATTTGAATAGAACTCTTTCTTTTAATATATTATATGCATCCTACCTAAGAAAGAAAGTTTTAAGCATATTACATATTAAATAAACAATTTTTCTCATAATTTTAAAAAAAATTCAATTGAAATTAAATTTGTTTAATATTTATCATTATTCATATATATATATATATTAAACAAAGATGTTATTTTTTTATTAGTCATTGCTAGGCTGCTATTACTCTGATTCTTGAATGAGAACGAGAACAAACCACTTAAGAAGGATTATTCTTTCATAAAACATTTTGAACGAAATAATTCGTTAAATTATATATTGTCGAATCCACTTCCTCCCTCATTTAATTAAATTTCATTAACAAAAAAAAAATAAAATAAAATAAAAAAACAGAGAAATATGTACAAGATACATATATATTCCAAGAACAAGTTTTTGGCAAAATTTCCAGGATGTTTTGGTGGAAAAATTTACAAACCATTTAAAATATGTAGGCATTTAAATGTTCCTAAATTATTATTTTTTGCACTCGTGCAAAATAACATCAACGACCTTGATACATGTTTCTTAAAAGATTCATTAATAGAAAAATTTAATTATATACAACAGAAAATTACTTTACTTTATCATCAATTAAGGAACGTGTCATTAAATTTAGTTCTACGTATGTATATATATATATATATATATATATATATGTACACATATATAAAACAGATTAAGAGATTATAATCTTCTCACTTGAGTGTTGATAATCTTAAAATGTATATATTATTATATATATATATATATATATATATATATATATATATATATTAATTTATATCACATATACATAATTTTAATGAACAAAGTTGCTTCTCTTGTTATGTAACTTTTTTTTAATTATACTCTAATATAAACAAATTTGTAAACTAAAAAAAATTAGAATTAGAATTAGGTTTCCTCTTCAATTTCTTATACTACTTTCTATTTTTTTTTATTAACTCATTTTTTATTAACATTATTTTATTTACTATATATATTATATTTACTATATCTTATTATACTTAAAATACTATTAGTAAAAATTATCCTGAAAAGGATCTTCAGATCATGAAATTCATGTTTATTAAGTGAGGTTGGAGGTGAAGAATCGATCTCATTTAAGTGCAAAATCATTTTTATTGTTTTTATGTGTAATTAAATCAAATAACAAGTGTCAATAATTTTTCAAATCAAAGTTTTACAATGTTTTAAGATGCTATAAAATAGCATATCTATTTCTACTAATTAATGATTTCTAATGTGAAAATAATGTATAAAATACTTATGCGGCGAATGTCACACAAATTTCATTTATCACTTTATTTTTAAAATTGTATCCTGACACACACTCACACACACATAAATAATATAAAATTTAAAATTTGCCATCAAATAAATTTTCTAATATTAAAAGAAAAATTTATTTCAGTTTTTTGGAGCGATTTTTATCAATATTGTTTGAGCTATTGTTTAGAAGAGTGAAAAAAGATAAGGTAAAATAGAGGGATATGGCGTGTTTTCTGTATTTTGAAACTAATCCTTTTGGTGTGGGATAGTAACCATAGTAAGCGAGATGAGTTTAAAGCGAGGTTACAATCGGGAAACGCCTTTTATCATGCAATAAAGGGCCTTATCGCATCAAAATTATTATCAAAGGGAATAAAAGTTAAAATATATAAAACAATTATTTTACCGGTTGTATTATATGGATGTGAGGCATGGTCTATGACCTTAGGTGACGAGAGTAGATTTAGAGTCTTTAAGAATAGGATTCTGAGAAGCATTTATGGGCCAAAGTAAGAGGGGAATGGCGAAGATTGCATAACGAGGTATTGCATGACCTTTATGCATCTCCAGATATAGTAGAATTATAAAATCGAGAAGGCTACGGTGGGCAGGACACGTGGCTAGAATGGGAGAAGATAGAATGGCAAAAAATATATTGGTGGGGTGTCCGAGTGGGAAACGTCCGCTTGGAAGACCAAGGACACCGTGTCGGTGGGTGGATAATGTGGGAAAGGATGTGAGAGAGATGGGAGAGGATAGGGACTGGAAGGTTGTGGCTCAGAATAGGAACACTTGGAGGGGTGTGGTTGCTGCGGCCAAGAACTTTCGAGTTCCGTAGAATCACAGAGATAGATACAATTAAATATTTTTCAGGTGTGTTTGTTTGGTAAATTACAGGAAAACTATTTTATTCTGGATAAAGTCTTGATAATCTATGCTAAGAAAGGAAATGCTTCAGGAGGTATAAATCCTGTTTCTAGAATCACTCTTATACTACTGAGCTGTGTTTGAATTTAAAATAATTTTTAATGATTTATTTTTAATCGGATAAATCGTTTTAGTAACTTCTAATAAAATGAAAAATAGTAAAATTACAAGAATTGTAATTTTAATCTGCTACACTTATTTATTTATTTTTTCTTATCATTTTTGCACAGTATTTGTGCCTTATATTATTGTATTTCTATACAGATTATAAATGATATATTCAAAAAACCTAGAAATTAATTTTTGGTAAAAAAATCCTTAAAGAGGTTTATGTAAAACTTAGCTTTACTTGGCTCAAAGAACTCGTCCGAATATGATAATAATAATGAAAATAAAATGAATATAATAACTCTACTAATTCCAAGAATTATTAATATATTTATAATTATTATTTTAATTTCTAAATATCATTTCACTTAATTAATTTTTGCAAAAGTTACTAAATTAAATTTAAAGAAATTCCAGATCAAATTAAATATTATTTTAAAAGAAATATTAATATTTCTCCTATAATATAATTTAAAAAGAATATGATTAAATGAGAGATTTATATTTTATCCTCTTTGAAGAACTACTAGAGGGTTTATATGTTGAATTTTCGAAATGATTTCCTATAAAGCACTTTTAATATTTTATTTTTAATTTTAGGGCTACTTAAAATCATTAATTAAAGTAAAACTGAGGGATATGAAGCACAATTTGGGTTTTTCCAAAAAATTTCAAACGCTAATACCTATTAAGACATGAAACAACTTTTGCACAATATCCCTAAAGGTAGGGTCACCATATTTCGAAAACACCAAACCAGAACCTTTACCTATTTTTTTTTTTGAAAAAATTTAGAAAAAAGTACGAAATGTCCTAAATATTGAGAAAACGGGACAACAGGCTGCCCCGAAGACATTTTTGGGGACGCCGGGACAGAGCACCTAAAAACGGCACGTTTAGTCACCCTACCAAAGTAAGTAAAAAATGTAGAGATATGGCTTAAGGGAAATCAAATGTAAAATAAAAACACATAAAGTTGAAATGTTTAAATATTTAATGGGTAAATTTTAAAAGTTAAAAGAGAGTACATATTTAAATAATATATTAATTCAAGTCTGGGACTATGAATATTTCTCTCTCTTAATAAATTGTTTCGGGGTTCAATTTTTCACAGGGAAGCCCAGGTAAAACGAGTGCCATATCTCTCGCACACATAATGCGTCATATCACTCCTGGAACGCAATTTTAGATTGACTTGCAAATAGTAAACAATAAGTGATATGTGAATAAATAAGTCTTAATATATTACTTTTAATGTGCAAAAATATAGAAAACATTTTACTTACTATGGTTACTATCCCACACCAAAAGGATTAGTTTCAAAATACAGAAAACACGCCATATCGCTATCACAGAACCTAAGTATTTAAATTTTTCTACATTTTCAAATTCTATATCTTGTATATTAAGATTTTGTGTGTTTATACTATTCCTCTCTGTTAATAAATACTTTGTCTTAGCATTATTAATTTCTAGTCCCATCACTTTTCCTGCTTCAATTAATTTTTTCTACTCTATCTATAATTGCAATTGCCGAATCTCCTATTATATTTAAGTCGTCTGCGTAACCTAATAGTTGAATTTTTTTGTTTAATTCGATTCCGTTTGACCTCTCCCCAATTTGTCTAATTACATATTCCAGAACTAAATTAAATAAAATTGGTAATAATGCGTCTCCTTGTTTTAACCCATTTCGAATTACGAAAGTTTCTGACAATTGATTTCTGTATCTTTCCTTTACTACCCACAAGACAAATTTGAATCATACGTACTAGTATTTTTGGAATTCCCATTAAGATCAAGATTTGAAAAAGTTTTTCCCGAAATATTATTTTTAAATATTACTTTAAAATATTTAATAAAATTTATAAATTATTGATAAAATTATTCACTAATTTTCGGATTTATAAGTTCAGTTTAAATATAAGAAGATTAGAAAATTAATTAATTAAATAACTTTCCCCTATATCCAAACCGAACTTATATAAACCTAAAATGAGTGGAGCCCTCTGGTGGTCAAATAATAAAACATGGTAGCTAAATAGAATATCAATGAATTTATATGCAAACTAATAATTTTTATCTCGTAAACTAGAAGCGACCGCCACATACTTCCTAAGGAAATTTTGTTTTGAATCAAAAAAGGAATCTTCTGGTAAAGTTTTATCAAAATTCATCATACGTCGGTTAGACTAACCAATTACCATTTAAATTAATTGAAATGGACTTATTGTTACATCCAAATATTCTTAAATAAATAAATATATTTCATGCAAATTTTATATAGTTAAATTAAAGTAATATTTTTTTACTTGAATGAATTATTTTTAAAAGTGAATATTTATCTTAAGATCTATTCAAATATACTAGCTAATCTCTCTGAAATTTACATTTTGTTCTCAAATGACAAGGAAAAACTATCAAAATTATAACAATAATAGATATCCATCAAAGGATCACACGCACCTACAATACTTAGTTCGAATTAATAAAATAATTCATTTGAATATGTTAATACTTTCTATTTTTATTTTATTTTTGTTTTGTTTCAACAAATTCTTCTAAAATAGAAAACAATTACATTTACCTACATAAAAATTCATAATTGATTTGATTTGAAAACATATAAGTAATTACAAAATAATAGTGAAATTTACAATAATATGCATAATTGTATGATATGAGGTATATATTTTTAAAGGAAAAAATAAATACTTCTACTAATATATAAGAAATGAAATGAAATTGTTAATTCATCATTCATTCTATTCAGGTGGCATTATTTTGTAGAGGGAATGTTTCAATTTAACTCTTACGGCAGATAATTATAATAAAATTAGAACTAAAAGGAAAAAGTGATGAATATTATTACTTTACCTTTTCTTATGCAGTTATAATAACTGTTGTTTTGAAATTTTATACATCTCGCCGCTGATAGAAGGAGCACCTTACTTCCAAGAAATTCTATACATATGTAATTATCTATTACCATAATATTGAATGGAAAGTATAGATAATAGTTAATAATAGATGTTTTTAATTCAATCTTTTTTTTAAAAAAAAAAAGTATTTTGCTCATTAATCCATTTAGAAAGTGAAGTGGTAAAAGAGGAGCTTTCCAGTCAAAAAATTTTAACGACTTATCATTAAGTCCACATTAAATATTTTACATGACTTGTAGAGAAACATTAAAAAGAATTGTCTGTTTTTTTAGATTTAACCGATATATTTTTGAAAATCTATTTTCTGTAAAAAAATAAATAAAATAAAATAGGAAATTTCGTTTTGAAGAAAAATACATTTAAATTAATTCGATCATGTAATTTTTATCATTAAACTCATATATAATATTATTAATTAATTTCAATTGAATCAATCCGGGCCGTAGGGTATATGCCGCCCTTCCCTAACCCAACCCCTTCCTCCAAAGTTGTTAAAAATTTACAAATAAAAAAGACAAAGTAAATTTAAGTTAATTTTTTAAAAAATTGAAAAAAAATCGATGTAAAAGTATTTAAGATCCTGATTGCAAAATCGTTTGATTTTTTTTAGAACCATATTGAAAAAAATTAAAAAAACATAAAATGAATAAGTACTTTTGAGGCAGCTCGCGCCGCCCCCCTAGGCTTGTCACCCAGGTGCCCCTCACCCCTGCACCCCCCTCCCCCCGGGTCGGAACGTATTAGAAAGATACATTTAATCGTTTTTTCTAATTTGAATTTTATTTTATTCTATTTTTCTGCTGGTTTCAATTAAATTAAATTTGTAATTTTTTATTTGATAAATATTTTAGTATTACATTCTATTATAAATCAGAATCGAAATTTAAATTTCACTCCGAGAATTCACCTACTACTTTATTATAATTATAATTATCATTCGGGACATTTTATCGTTCAGCTTTTTTTATTTATGCGTGGTTCATTCTGGGACACTTTTTTATATCCTTATTTTCTAAGTGTTTATATTTATGCATTATTGTCAAAATATTACCTAATATTCTTGCAACCTTTTTCTACATTATAAAATAATTTTTAATATCATATCCATTATAGTCAAATTAAAAAAAAACAATTAGTAGATTTGTATCTTGTCCCAAGGTGTACAACAGGTCCACCTTGGAACATTTAAAAGTAAATGTGAAAAGTAAAATATGAATTATAATTTATTATACTTGGAATTGTTTTCTCAAGAAAAGAAAATGATTTCAAGTGATAAGTAATTAATAGTAAGTATTAGAAATCTATATTTTCTAATTTTGTTTACAACAAACTGCTTGATTTTTTTGATATTCTATGTTTTTAATTCTTGCTATTGATAAGCCTAAAAAGTTTCTAAGATCGGAAGTTGAAAATAAATTAAAATTAGAAAAAAACTTTATGCAAGAGTTTTTAAATATCTTTTTTCGTAAACAATAGTATATTATAGTAACATATAAATTTTATATAAAAGATGTAAATTAAAATATAGTTGGGTTTGTTGGGTTAATTATTGAAGTTAAAAGATTATATTTTGAAGGAAATACAAAAACATTTTAATATTCGTCTAGAGAGAATAAGTTTAAGCATTAAAAACAATGAAACCTCAATTGTTTTTCTATTATTTTCAATTATATATTTTTTCACATCATCATCTTTCTTAAAAGTTACTAATTCAAAGATTTCACTTTTTATAATGTATTATTCTCGATTAAAAGAGTTCAATGTAACGATAATGTATATTTATGACTGAAATTAATTGAAATCTATCTAATCTTATTATAATAGCAAATATTGTAACTATATTCAGGTCTTGAAAATTATTTACTGAATTTTTAAGAAATTTACATATTAAGGGTTTTTTGAATTGAAGAATCAATCTGTTTATCTGATATTTATCTGAAAAACTATTTTAATTGTTTATTTTCTTAATTAAAGTAATTAATAATAGGTAAACATGAAAATCAACAATTACTCAAAAATTATATTTAATATTAATATTATTATTAAGATTTATACTTTAGAAATAAGATAATTTTATCAAACAATATTTCTTTGATAGTCATTTAAAATAGTAATTAAATTAAATTAAATATTGAATAGATATGATCTAATAATATAAAATTAATTAAAAGAATAAGCAAATACTGATAATAAAATGTAAAAAAATAATTTTGATAAATATAATAAACCTCCAAAAAATAAATGTTTAAATTTAATCATTTCCTCGGTAGTATAGTGGTCAGTATCCCCGCCTGTCACGCGGGAGACCGGGGTTCGATTCCCCGCCGGGGAGGAATATTTTTTAATATTCATTTGAAGCGCTCTGTAATTCAGTGCAGAACTTAGGATTGGTTCGGTACTTATACTAAAATGGACTCAGATCCTGTTGAATTAAACATAAAAAAAAAAACTTTATTTTTGTTATTCTTTGTTAATTTGTTAATATTTATTTATTTTCAGTCTCTTGTCGATCCACTGATTGAACGTTTTGATCGGATACGTCCTGAACGTGGTCGCCGGAACAATGTCCAAAGAATGCAGTGGCGTTCCTCGCATTGGGTCAATGGGTTTCCAGCATCAGACCCAATGGCGGGATCGATGACCATTGCCGATGTCAGTCCACGTTATGCCGTGAAACGCATACTTCTACTTTATGAGAATTATCAATACAGGGAGGCAGCCAATTTCATCAATCGACTTAGTCACGGAACGTTTAAAGTAAGCTACCATTTTCCTAAAAATTAATTCATGTTATTAGTAAATAATCTTACTTGGAGAGAGAGATGTGTAGTTACTAAGGCCAAGGTTGGTTTTGTATTCATGTGAGGGAGAGAAAGAAATCAAATTAAATTTCTCAGACCTTGAATTATGAAAATGAATGAGAAGAAGAATCCATCCAAATTTAGATTAAATCAAATGTTATCAAATTATAAAATTAACTGATTTATCACAAATTTATATATAAAACTTCTGCCGCTCGGTCATTAAAAAAAATTATTCCTTATTATCGAGTTAGGTTGGTAATATTAATACCTGGTTCACCGAGCCGCCTCTAAAATAATTTAAAAGAATATAAATTAAAAAAAAATAGTCATAAAACACATACACCCCTTAAACGTACGTATTAATGCAATGAAAGATAGATATAACATAATATATATTTCGTAATTTGATTTTATTTAGATTTATAATATTTTATATTTAAGGATGCGTTGTCTGATGTAGTTGCTGACGACATTTAATTTTCCTAAAAACTAATAAAGATGATTTTTCCCGAGGCTGAAACCAATACAGATCGATTTTTCTTTATTGAAAATTATCTATAAGTCAATTTGAAAAAAATCCTTTGAGCGGTTTAATATTTCGAAAATACAAATATATTTACATATATATATTTATGTATACTCATGTCGTATATATACAAATGTTGCTAGTATAACAAAATAAGAAAGATACATATACAAAAGCCTGACTAAAAATTATTAAAATTCTCAATAATTGCAAAATCAAGCTCAAATAGACCTGAATCACATTAACTTAGAAAAGTAAATTAAATAAATAAAACAATAACATAATTACAATGTCTCATAAATGAAATAAAAGGAATATACAAAGTCAAGTATAAGTTTATATATGAAAACATAATAATAAATTAATATAAAAGTTGACATAAGGAAAATAAAAATGTGAAGGGGGTAAGAATTGGATGGAGGTAGTTCAGGGTAGAAATTGCTAGGGGAATATGGTTGTTTTAGTTAAAAATATTCGAGTTCAGTAGTGCTAGTTAAAGATATAGATAAATATATGGCAAGAAGATTTATTTTTTTAATAGTACAAATGATTTTTAAGTGTTAAATATAAATTGAAATTTTTTAAGAATGTTTACTGAATGAAACGTCGATTAGGAAGCGACCGGTTGGATGACCAAGGACTGGTTAAGCAAATAATATAGAAGGGACGGATGAGATGGGACAAATTAGGAGTTAGATGGGATTGGCTCAGGATAGGGACATTTGGAGAAATGTGGTTGCTATGGCCAAGAACTTTCGAGTTCCATAGGGCCACAGCGATAGATACATAGATCTAACTTTAAAAAATAACTTATTATAAATAAAAAAAAATAAAGTTTTATAAATAAAAATTTTCAAATAAATATGATTGTTCGTTTAGGACAGGGTCGGCAAACTACGGCCCGCGGGCCAAATCCGGCCCACCATCTATTTTTATCCGGCCCGCGGATAAATATTGTCATTTTTGATGTAGATGCAAAATAAATTTTCATATTTCAAAATCCATTTGAGTGTACGATTGACGGACTTCTGTCAGAACTTCAGTTAGAAGTCATTTATTTGCAAAATGATGACACACTAAAAACCAAGTTCAAAGGCATGAATCTAACACAATTCTATGAATATCTTTCCGAGAATAAATACGGTCAATTAAAATCATAAGCAAGAGGGTTTATTTCTGTATTTGGAAGTACATACCAATGTGAAAGAACGAGAAAGGATGGGGTCAATGATAGATTTCATTATTTATTGAGCATAAATCAATATTTTTTTCTAAAATGGAAAAAATTAATTTCTTTTTTTATTAAAAAAAAAAAAAAAAATAATTAACCTCCAGGATATAACAGAAATTATATTTATATTTATTTTTATAAAATAATGAATTGTAATCAAATAAAAAAAATATCTAAAAAAACAAAATATTCTCTCTCGGTTCCTTCTACTTTTTCTAGTAAAAGATTCACGCGCACAGTTTTACTCTTGAACACGTTTTTATGATTACATATTAATTACATATTAAAGAAAAATTCACTTTTTTTTAAAAAAAAATAACATAACTCATCTATGTTGTTAAATTGTTTAGTAATCGTGATTTATTCTTTATAAGAAATTATTTTATTTTTTTTTAAATGATAATTAAAATTTATTTAAGATATTATTATTTGGATTGTGTGTCGTTCGTTACCAAGAAGAAATTAAATAAATTTAAAAGTGAAATTAAGACAAAAGATTCAGATTCTTTTGTTATTTTATGTGATTTGGTTAATAGGTATTAAAATTATTATTTATTAAGTATGAAAATATATCTTTTGTTTTCAGTTATATATATAGATATATATAAAATATGATTTAAAATTAGTATAATATTTTCAATAATTATAAAAAGAGAATTATTGAAATTATATTTAAAAATAAATTTTAAATGTTATTATGTAAATAATTCAAAGAGAAAGTAAGTTAAACGTTAAAGTTAAATTCTGCTCTTCTAATTGTAAGTTAAATCAATAATAAATAATAAATAAATAGAATTGAATTCATGAATGCAACATTAGTTTTTCTCATGTTTCATTTTTACATTTTCAATCTCTTAATGAAAATTGATAAGTTAAATAAAATTTACCATTATAAGTATAAAATAATTGATAAATATAATTTAGAAAAAGACATCGCTCAGTCTAGTATTCACAGAGGGATCCAAATTGAGAATCTATTTAATAAAATATAGTGCCTCCGATCAAAAAAAACAAGATCAAGATTAAGCTTTACTGATCATAGAGAACACCTTTACCCCACTTGGGCGACAACCAACTTGATAGGAGATGTTGTTTTATAGGATGTACAATATTCAGAGCTTTTGTTATATATAATTAAAAAAAGGTAGATCCTACTATTTTCTTCATTTATAGAATTATTTTTTTTAATAAATAATTTCTAGAATATAATAACTATTTAATTCTACTTTATTGTATTTTAAATTTTGTATAACAATTATGAAACATAAAAGATGAGGTCACAGGAAAGTTATTTGATTAATACATATATATATAATTCATAATTATATAATTATATATATATATATATTCATAATTTTTCTAATTGAAAATAATAAAAAAGACTATTCTTTAAAAGGGAAATAACTTTTTGCTAGGTGTTGAATGAATATGACATTTGTAATCTATTTCATGATTCAGAATATAATTGTTTTAAATTCATTATTATAATATTTTATAATATTATTAGTTTTTAAGTTTCAGCTAGATTATTTTAATTGATATATTAATATACATACAAGTAGAATTATATTGATTACTTAATAACAGAGGTCAAATAATTACAATAATTCAATTTGTTTTATTTTGTTTTTATTTTATTTTATTTTAATGAAAATAGTCGTTTTAAATTTATAATTATTAATTTATATTTAATTTTATATTTATAAATAATTATTGATATTTTTTAATTTTACAAAACATGATATTCCGATTAAGTAAAATTTATAATAAAATAATAATGGAAATAAATCTTTCTTTCCCTCGGTTCATTTGATGCTTATTTGAGTTCAACAAATGTCTATTTTATGTTTAACAATGAATAGAAAAATACAATGAATACAAAATGAATATTAATTCTAATAATTCCCACTTAGGATTATTAAAATATAATATACATTTTTTATTTTTATTTGTAATAAATAATTTAAATTATTTAATTTTATTCTAAAAATTTTCATTTTAATTCATTCAGATGATTTTAGTTGAAAGAAAATATTAATTATTATTTTAAATGAATATTGTAACGGGCGTAATTTGATTAATTTGAATATTGATTCGTTAATGTTAATTTTAGGGAATTCTGCTACTGATTTTGGCCCTGGGAAGTGCTACCCTGCCGGAAGGGATTCCCTCTCGCTCTAAGTTATGGGCGAGCCAGAATCAAATCCTTGGACTGATAACTTATCAGTTACGAGTTCCCATTTTTTTCTCTTTCTAAAACCTATCCTAACTCAAGCCAAAGTGGCTTATTTTATTATTGTTATTCAAATCCAAGTTGGTTTATGTTTTTTTGTTATAAATAGGTTACAGACTCAGATTCTGCAACGCCAGCAGAATTCATGACGTCATGAATTCTGTAACCTCATCATTAAATTAATTATAAAACACGGCTTCTCGCATTCATAGCCAGTTCTTTGCTAACTCACATCTTAGCCGGAGGCTCTGCCGGTTTTGACCAGAGGTTCCTTACGAATCACCTGCATAAGCTCACTCCAGGAATCGTTAATCGATTAACTGCAATTGCATCTAATCACATATAGTCCATATATTGTGACCCAATACAGTATATTCATACTGTACGTCTACTCAGCAATCCATTTGTCGGGTTAGCTGCGTCAACGTGCTACAAGCACAACTATTCTTTTATATAAGTAATTGTATTTATTTGTTTAAATTAAATACACAATAAATACAAGTCATTAAAAGTAATCTTTACTTTTTCGACTAAAAAGTTTTTAAAAACGTTAAGGTTTGGTCACCAACTTTAACTTATATATATATATTATAATTAGAAATAAATTTAAACTTAAAAAAATCTACAATTTATAAATTAATTAGCAATTGTCCCTATCATCATTGATATCATTTTTCATCATCCCAATTATCAACTATTATAATATCAATTAAAGAATTATTTTAAGTAAAATAAAATAGTTATAGAGAAATTAGAAAATATTATTAAATAAAAAGAAAGGAAACCGGATATTTTTAAGACATAATTTTTGTAAAATATTAAAATTTCACAAATGGAAAAAGAAAAGCAGTGACAAAAAACAAACTAATTAAATGAAGTCAAGGACACAAAAAAAAAGAAAGAATGAAAGTATTTTTAATTCACTCAATAAATAATTTTTATAAAGAAAAATCCTCAGGAAAAATCACTTCTGTTAGTTTTTTCTTAATTTAAAATAGTAATTCTAAATAACGTCAGGAACGACATCAGCGCCTCCACATTGGCTAACTTTAATTAATATTGGATTAATAATTTTGTTATATTTAAAATTTTTACTTTAATTTATAAATAAAATATAAGGATATTATTACTCCCCACACAAAACAAAATATTCATGAAGTTAACAATACAATAATACCTATGAATAATTATAAATAAAGAAACTTTAAATATTATTTCTATTATTTAAAAAGGGATTGAATGAACATCGAGGAGCTTTTAATAAATTCTTATAAAATATTTTTTACTAAAAGATTTCTTAGATTTTCAAGTAACAAATTGTTTGATATTTTCTATGTACAAAACAACTCGATAGTATAAAAGTTAAATATTAAGCTAAAATTTATCTTATTAATAATCTGGCAAATTGTAAGTAAATAATTAATTTTTCTGTCTATATAATCTTGAAAATTCTCAACATATTATTTATGATATTTTAAAAACAAATTTCTTTCTTTAATTCATAAGCATTTAAAAATATCTTTTTTCAAATAAATTGTTGCATAAGTCTAATATAATAATATTAAATTATATTACTTATATAAATATAATTAAAATGAGAACTTTTATACTAAATTTTATTAAATAATTTAAATAATAATTGATTATTATAAATAAAAATATAAAAAATTATTTAAGTATTTGAATCATTTTGTTTGTGTGTGTGTGAATTAATATTAAATACATGGGATACCAAGCTCTCGCTCGACCCTTTAAAAAATATTGATATACAATTATTTAATTATTTATTACAATTATTAAATGTTACATCATTGCATCAATCTGATTAAAATGAGTGGAACTTGGGGTCCTTAATTATAATAAATAATATTAATAAAATTTAAATAATATTTTAGTGAAAAATATTAAAAATTATAAATCTATCTAAAAATTAATTAATAAAAGAACAATGAATAAATGAATATAAATTAGTAATAGTAATTTAATAAAAAAATAAACGCGAAAATAGAAAGAAAGAATAAAAATCATATAAAATTTACGATTAATAATTTATAAGAATTAACAAAAAATTAAACGACAAAACAGATTACAAAATTGATAAAATATCATAAATAAACTTACGATTTTTGCAAGACAATTTTTTTTTAGATTTTTTTGGTGAAAGATTAATAAATATATTTCGTAATTTGATTCTTAAATAAATATTTTTAGTTTTATTTCGAAATTAAATAAAAAAATTTTAAAATATTTTAAATATAAAAAATATCAGTACATTTTCAATTAAAAAAGAATGACAAGAGGAAAATATGAATGACGTCATATAAATTTAAATTAAGAAAAAACTAATGAAGATGATTTTTCCCGAGGCTGAAACCAAGACAGATCGATTTGTCTTTATAAATATTATCTATGGTATAAATTTCAAAAAAAATCTTGGAGCGGTTTAATATCTCAAAAATATACAAATCTATATATATGTAAATATATATGCATACAAATATATATAGAAATATAATGTATATATACAATTTTTGCTAGAATAATAAGATAAGATAATTTTGTATTCATTGTGTCGAACATGTGCGGATAAATGGATAGCTTCTCTGAACCGAGTTAGTTTAATAAATTTCATTAAAATGTTTTATACCAAAATAACAAAAACAGAAATTGATTGATATTTTCTATGTATAAATAGACAAAATTAAGATTATAAGATAAGAATATTAGAAAGCATCATATTAACACCTCAACGAATTTATTAATATTCTTAGCCAATCCCGTAATAATCTTAAAACAATATTCACAGTCCATAAGAAATAATTTTTTTTAAAGTTCCGACTGGAACCAGGGACTTCTTATTATGTTAGATATTTTAAGTTTAATTTTAATTTACATAATACAGGTAATATTTTGTAGAGGTTGATTGAGATGTAATTTAAGATGTTTTATGGAAATATACCAAAAGGAACAAAGCGAAGATCAATTTTCATATCATCTAGATTTGTTGTTAAGGTTAGTTGAAGTTGCAGGGTATAAGGAAAAGATTAGAAATTAAAAAAAAGTCTTTTATAATATCTCAATATAAACAAACGCAAAATATAAAATTTATTGGAAAAAAGGCCGCTATTATCAAAGGGAAATTTAGTTAGAAAGAAATACAGTTAAATAAATTTACTAGAATAACTCAGAAATAAAAAAAAATTATATACCTAGATAAATTTTAAAAAAATTTATGATATTTAAACTTTTAATTAACATTTCATTAAAATAGGAATTATAATACATTAACGATATTTACTTAGGATCTTGGAAATTTATTATCCCAACTGAATTAGATTTTTCATAAAAAAAGAAAGAATTTAATTAAACCTGTCGTACTCTGGAAATCCCTTTACAATCAATAACTGTAATGATTAATTATTTATTTATAATTGTATATTTATATTTTCAGGGTAAGAAATTAATATTTTAGTGTCTTTTTTAGGGAAATATTTAAACAAAAATATAAATTTCTTTGTAAACGATGACTAAAAGAAAGTAATTTTCATTTCGCTAAATTATTGGTGTCAATAATCTAATTATAAGAAATAAATAAAATAACACCGAATACTTTCATGAAAGAACAGGTGAATTTTAAATTGTTTCGAAAAGTATTTATTTATTCATCAATATCCATTTTGTCCCCTTCAAAGTAATTCCCCTAAGACAGAGGTTCTTAAACTGTGGTCCGCGGACCCCTGGGGGTCCGCGAAGCCTTTACTGGGGGTCCGCAAAGCCATCGTACAGGTGCACGAGAAAATGATGAGTCAGTTAAAACTTTAATTAATATAAAAGAAGCGATGGCATGGCTTTGTGAGGAAACAGAGATCAAATACCCAAATTCAACGAAATGTGCAAGAAAACTATTGCTACCGTTTCCATCTTCATATTTAGCTGAATTTTCTTTCTTCAATATTATAATTTCTAATAAAATGTGTTCTACTATATGCAAAAAAATCGTTATTCACCAATCACTGTTAGAAATATCCATCATATATCCTTGTTCTTATGAGATCGTAAGCCAGAAATTAACTAATAAAATGACGTAAAGTACCTAAAGTTGGGATGGGGTCCGTCAAAAATTTTTTTTTTCAAGTGGGGGTCCGCGGAGTACAAAGGTTTAAGAACCTCTGCCCTAAGATATAATGCACTTACGCAAGCGCTTCTAACAATCGTCGAAGCACTTCTGAAATGCGCTTTTCGGTATGGCCATCAGCTCGTTCTTCGATTAAAACTTTATTTCATCAATTGTGGTAAAACGCTTTACTTTCATTGGTCTCTTCAGTTTTGGGATTAGGAAAAAGTCGCAAGGAGCCAAATCTGGTGAATACAGTGGTTGAGGCATGATTATGGTGTTGTTTTTGGACAAAAAATCACGAAAAAGCATTGATGATGATAAGCTGGTGCATTATCCATGATTTGTTTTTCCACAATTCAGATCATTTGAACCGTATTGCTTCACGCAAACGTTGCATAACTTCCTAGAAGTATTCCTTATTAACAATACGACGTGTTGACAAGAATTCATGATGCACCACTGTAATCATTGTAATCTAAGAAAACAGTGAGCAAAACCTTCACATTTGATATCACTTATAAACATTTTTTTGAGACAAAGTTGACTCGCCGAATGCCACAGTCAACATTTTAAGTGCGTTCGAGCACTTTAATCCATTTTTAACGCAAAATTTAATACAAATTCTTTGATCCATTTTTTTAAGCAAAAAATCGAAGAACACCCAAAAACATTACTAACTTTTTCAGTTGTCATAAACAAACTACTAATCCAAAATGGCTGATATTGTCAACATATGAGAAACATATGTGTACCAACATAATCGAAGGACATTTCGATAATCGAATGTACACAGCTCGCGAAAATTTAAAATTCATCTTTTCTTTTGAACCAACCTCGTATATCCGGGACTCTGAAGATTATATTATATTATATTATTATATCTGCAAGAATTATTGGGAGACTTTTTATGTTCACATGTGGGATTTGTGTGTTTATTATTGTCAGATCATGGCCAAGAATCATAATAATAAATTTACTACAGCCGATAGATTATCTAAAACTAATTATTTCAGTACCAATTTAATTCATTCAAAAATTGGAAATTATATTCAAATAGTTTAAAACAAGACACAATTACTATTTCTTCTTTTCATATATTAATTAGACAAAGTTCAGTTTTATGTTCTGGGAATTCTTAGTGATAAAGAAATTTAAAATTCAAACAGTTCTTTGAACTATTTATTGTATTATTATCACTCCTGATATACATTAATTAGTAATAAAGAGAAGAGTTTTCCTTCTCTATTATTGTTTATATATAAAAATTGAAAAAAAAAAATTAGGAAATGTTTCTTTTACACTTATTATTAATCGTCTTTAACAATCTTTCTTATATGAGTGTCCCGTTCTGTTAGATTTCACACGTGATTTATTTGTTTGTTTTCTTTTTTCTATTCATTTCCATATGACACTAACAGGCAAAGTGTATGAATAGGAATGGAAAGAAAAACGGCAATATAATATATATATGCATGTACCGTAGATAGATTTTTTTTCTTTTAGAAATTACAAAAAATACATAGAGATATTTTATATAAATTAATGTCATTTTCATGTAGTATGAAAGATAAACCTTCAAGTTTTTTTCTTTTTGTAGAAATATCTTAAAATTATAATTAATTATCACTAATTCTTTTTAATTATTTCCAATGTATAGGAATATAAAATTTCTTTGAATATTTAAGAAATACCTTTAAAAAAAAAGTGAAAATATTCAGTACATATTTATTTTTTTTAAAAAAAATCATGTTTGCTTTCTCCAGTTATGGATGCTAATTATCTGACCAAGTCCAGAATTCTTAACAGGTGGTTTGCCTTTTTCTTGAGCAGGGCACGTCTCTGTATAGCCTTAATTATATTAATAACAAAATAGACGGGTAGATTAATTAAAATATTTTTTTATTACAATCATTATTAAAAATAAATGTAACTTTCATTTTTCCATTAAAAAAATTTTATTGTTAAATTATTAGTCTTATTTAAAGTGTGAGTTATGATTTATGATTTATTTATTTATTTATTAGTAATTTGTAATGATTATCTTAATCAGAAGAGAATCACATGAGCTCTATGCATATTGAGGATTAATTCATAAATTACATTATTATAAATGTGATTGGTGTGATCAAGAATTACAGATATATGTAGATAATAGTTTACTATATTAAAAAAATATTATAGTAGATTTTATTTATTATTTGTAGAAAAATTAAATTTTTAACGGATTTAGGTTTAAATATAAATTTCAAGCAATCTAGATTTTATAATTAAAATTTTTTATCATCTCTCTTGAAATTTTTTCGTTACCTATATTAATAATCATTCATAATAAATTTCGATTATTTGCTATTTTTCGCTGACATTCATATAATTATTCAATAAAACTTATTATTCAATTACTAATTTCATTCACATAGTTAAATCTAATTGAGAGATTCTTAAATAAATAAATTATTTTTTTTCATTAATTTTTCCATCGTTCCCCTACTCAATCTTCTCAATCTTTGAATAAAATGAATTATCTCTTTATCTCAATTTAATAAAAAAAAATTAAAACTAAAATAAATTTATTTCTTATTATTCTTATAAATCAACCTTTTTTAATAGATCTGTTTATTCAATAACCTAAGTAATGTATATTATCTAATACATAATTTATTTAATTTATTTATAAATAATTGGTTGAATTATTTTGAAGTTTAAACATTATTTTTCAAATTGCTACTTTTATGAATTCAATTTCGCCCCTTGAGGATAGGCAAAGACAAAGATACTGCTGATCATGGCCCTCAATTCATAATTTAATTTAATAATTTAATTTAAATTAAATAAAATTGATTATTTTAATCTAAATTTATATTTATATAATAAATTGATATATTTAAAAGGCTAAGAGCAATATTAGTGACTGAAAAATCTAAATTCGAAACAGCTTAAAGGATGTAAACCATTCAGTTGCAATCCTTAAAAAGTTTTATAATCAATCATAATCAAGATAATTAAGATAGTGTTTTCTAAAGCCAGTTATATTTATTGTCTCATATTGTTTAATTATATTAATTAAAAATACCCATTAAGTAAAATGATTTTTCCCATAAATGAACTTTCAATAACATATCATGATTAACTTATTACATTTTACAGTTGACTAAAACAAAAATATTAAAATGTATTTTCAAATGATTATTTGTGTTTAAATTTTCACAGTGATTCGCTATATGTATATATATATTATATATAGTATATCAAATTTAATAAATTTATAATTTATATAAATAAATATTGATCTATTTAATATATATATGTTTATGAAAAATAAATTAAATTATAAAAAAATAAATATACGTGTAAATAAATTATATTTTATTAATTTATTATATATATATATATATCTTCAATCATCAATAATATTGATAAAAATGCTTTCTTGTACAAATAAGTATAAAATTTTTGGAAATTTATTGTTCAACCTTTAACCATTAATGATGATAATATATTTCTAATATAATAATCAATAATTATTATAATAGTTATGTAATCTTCTAACTATCTATCTTTATGACTACTACTACTAAACTTTTTAAGTTCTTTGTTACAATAACCATATTTTTTCATCTATTTCTATCTTTAGCTATCTTCATCTAATTTCTATCTTTGTTTCATTTAAGTTATTTATTTTATGTCAGTCATTTTCCTCTATATTTCAATGTCAATTCACATAGTTATTCGATGAAATTTTATAAATTGTTAATAAAGGAATTGTTCAAAACTATAGGTTACTCGGTTTATAATTATTAATTTTTATGTTAAATTAAAAAAAATTCTCTGATGATACATCCATATAAACATAAATATAAATCATTCTGGTTGAATAACAAAATAGTAAACTGACTTTATTTAATTTTATTATGATACCAAAAATTGTGCAGAGACATATAATTAATTAATTAATTAGGCATGTCTTTTTATTTTTGGAAACGGCTCACAATATCTTTATGAAATTTTAGTATTAAAAATTTTTTAAGGTAATTAATTCATCTGTATAGGTCTCATTTTTGGGTAAATTATTATCTAATCAAAAACATACCTGTTAAAAAGGGGGCCAAGTTCCTATCGGCTATTTGTTTGCCTAAAAAAGGGTTCAAATCCATCCCAATGCCAAGTTTAGATGCACTTCAAAATCATTCATAATCATTTTTATCAACAGCCTGATCCACTGGTAAACATTTGGCATTCCAAAGAATCGCCACCACACCCAGTCCTCCGCCTCCTCCATCCAAGCACGCCACTTTATTCACGTCAACGGTCCATCTGGTCGAAATTCACTTTACCATACACCCAACTTAAAATATGGTATAGTTGTTAAAATACGTAGGTACATGGTTTAAAATATCTACAATTATAATACTTAGAAATTTGAACTTGGCAGGTTTTCGTGCTGTACAAAACACTCAGTCCCACACCAAGTCCTCCGCCTCCTGCATCCAGGCACACTACACGCCACTTTATTCACGTCAACGGTTCATCTGGCCGAAATTCACTTTACCATATACCCAACTTAAAATATGGTATAGTTGTTAAAATACGTAGGTACTTGGTTTAAAATATCTACAATTTTAATACTTAGAATTAGCAGGTTAAATTATATATTTAAATAATAAATATAATTATACAATTAATCTAGTGTTACGTACAGTACGAAAACCTGCCAAGTTTAAATTTCTAAGTATTATAATTGTAGATATTTTAAACCATGTACCTACGTATTTTAACAACTATACCATATTTTAAGTTGGGTGTATGGTAAAGTGAATTTCGGCCAGATGGACCGTTGACGTGAATAAAGTGGCGTGCCTGGATGGAGGAGGCGGAGGACTGGGTGTGGTGGCGATTCTTTGGAATGCCAAATGTTTACCAGTGGATCAGGCTGTTGATAAAAATGATTATGAATGATTTTGAAGTGCATCTAAACTTGGCATTGGGATGGATTTGAACCCTTTTTTAGGCAAACAAATAGCCGATAGGAACTTGGCCCCCTTTTTAACAGGTATGTTTTTGATTAGATTTCAATACTTTTTTTTAAGAAAGCTTCCTATTTTTTCCTTTTTGTGCCGCGCCCGCGTCCATTCTTAGCCTTGGAAGTAATTTTGTGTTTAAAAAAATTGCAAATTTTTTTAAATTAAAATTATATTTGTTTATATATTAAATATAATAATTTTATTTGTTCTTTTATTTTATAGTTCTGAATTTCCAACTTGTATTGAATAATAAATAATTAGAACTATTAATATTAATTGAAAATTATATAGAAATATATAGAAATTGTTAAGTTATAACAATAAAAATAAACAAACTAATTAATTTAAATTATAAAGTAAAATGGTTTAACACTATTATATATATTTATAATTTACACCTAACGCTACTTGTATAGGTAAAATGTCACTTCCGGTAGTCAGATCATGATGAAATTTGGTATCTGAATTTTTTTCATATTTTTAAATCTATATACAAAATATGAAGCAAATATCTTGAAGCAAACTGGTACTTTACTTGAAAGGTAAACGCAACCAGTGTAGGTAAAGTACCACTTCCGGTTAACCTATTTTGACGAAATTTTAAAAGAAATCTACAAACTGTGAATAATATCGGTGTACCAAATTTCGAAGACCTAGCTTGATTAGTTTCTGACAAAACCAATGAATTCGTTTGAATTCGTTAAAATCGCATTGATATTCGATTATAACAACTCAAGCTTGACCGATTTCTTAAATTTCATAATTTTTTGTTAACCTACTTATAACACACGACCTGTATGCCAAATTTCATAGCGCTAGGACAATTGGAAATACCCTAAGAATTTTGTTGACCAATCAGTGAATCAGTTCCAAAATAAGCCATTTTCACAGGGTCATATTTCAGGATCTACTGAAGCTATAACTATGAAATTTGGCATCCTGCTTTAGTTCTAGTACATGACTACGTAGATAAAATTTTATCTCTGTACTTGCAATAGGCACTGAGATACAGGGGGGTCAAAAGTGACTCCAAACCATTCGTGTAAATATACTTACGGCATGCGCGCGGCTTGCTGGAACTTGGCCGGCGCACTGCCGTGCGCATAGATTAATTAATTTAATTTACTAATTATATTTATATATATATATATATATATATGAATAGCTTTATAATTATAAATTAATTTGTTTGATGTTGATCTTATCTTAAATTTAGGGTCATATACCAAAAAATAATTTGCTAAGTTTTGGATTATATACTGCCGGCGGGCGACATAAACTCTTCTTATTTTTAGAGGGACAGGCGGCTTCTAGTCTTAATACAATAAAGTTAGTTACTAATTAATAATTTTGACAATTTGTAACTAACTTCATAATGTTACAGACATCACATACATACGACAGAAATTATATATATTGTATATATATGAGAAGAAAGTCACATTTTCAAACTCTTGTTTATTAAAAATAAAATAAATATTTTATCCAATGAAGCGTTCCTCTTTTCAATTGAAATTAATTTTTGAAAATAATATATGACGAAAGTATGAAAATGGGGGGGGGGGAGGGGTAGAACAAGAGAAAGAAAACAACCAATGGATTTCTAAGCCGTAATACTCTTCTTTTTAGGTGATCCTCTGCGAGCTGCCAATCGACCTGTTCGTCGAGTCGATGCCGCATTCGCTCTCGATCCTCGAGGCTCTTTATGCCAAAGTTTTCTTGAGCGATGGTCTCGATTTTAGTATCAAGCTGCTAAGGCCTGAGGGTGTTGTCATGGAAATGGTTAAATTTTTCAGTCAGACCACACCCAGTGGACAATTTGTATCAAGCTGTAAAAAATTACTTAAGGTAAATGAGCAATTATCATCTGTATATACAATATGAAAATTATTTATACTTAATATTCTAAAGATGTTTATTCCCGAGTCTAAATATAAATAAGAGAGAGTGCACTTAGTAGTTTAAAAAAAAATCGAAACCGGAATTATAAACTATTATGAGAATCGAGTTAAAAGAAGATCATTTTAATTTTAGGCAATTTAGTCCATTCGATAAAAATAAATACTCGTTTCTTTTAAAGAACATCCATTAAGTATTCTATTTAATTGAATAATTATTTAAAATATACAAGATTAATTAAAAACAACAACATCCTCGTTTTCTATTAATGTTTTTTCGACTTAATAAAATAATAAATAAATTAAATCGGAAAATATATAATATATTATTTTTATTATGATGGAAAACTAGAATGAAAAATAATTGCCAAGTATTTTATTGATTGAAACAAGATATTCCAACACAGTTCATTTCTTTATATTTGATTTTTATGGACGTGAATACACCAGCAATGGGTATTTTGTTTAATAAAAATAAAAATAGAAACTGCTATTCCACTTTTCTCATTTATAAGCAATCACATTTGAACATAATGACCAATTATGAATGTAAACAATTATATTATAAAACTTAATTAGTATAATTTTGAAGATAGTATATTTGGTTTAATAAGTTTCTGGAAATACCAGATATGTTATTATTATTCTATAAACAGATTGGGGTATTAGTATTGTGTGTAATCTATATCTATTAATTATTACTTATTTAGTAAGTTCATAGATAGCGCTGTTCTAAATTTGACTTTCCAGTCGTTAAACTGCCCCCCCCCCCCCCCCCCGAGTGTTAATTTTACCTATATTTCATTTTATTCTAAAAGTTAACATTTTAAATATTATTAGATCATATTTATTAAATTTTAAGTTGCAATAAAATATTTTTAAATTAACATGTCAAATGAATATCAACACTATGCCAAATTTTGCGCTAGTGGCGCTATCAATGAATTAATTAATAAGTAGTAAGAAGATCACACACATTTAAAGAGAAATTCGAAGAGAGAAAAACATTGAAAGTAATTATTATTCACGATAATTTCCAATTATACCCATGTTAAACTGGTTGATTAATAAAATAAATTAGTTAAGGACTAAATAAATAGTTTTTTAAACAAATAAAAATTTTATATAAGAACAATAAATTATTTAATTACTGGATAAAGATCTTAAACAAAATTAATCGATTTTATTGTATATATTTTTTCTGATATAATTAATTTCTTAAATGTTCCCTAGGTATATCAAACTTTGAAGGTTAAAATAAAAATACAAAAATAAATACAATAAATAAAAAAAAAAAAAATACAAATTAATTATTCAAAAACGTAAATTAATTAAATCATTTTTTACTTTAATCAGTACTTTCAATAATGAAAAATACTTATGTTAATTTTATTTTTTGTTTGTGGTAAAAAAAACTTTCATTATAAAAATACGCTGAAAAAAAAATAATATACAATTGATTTATAGGTAATTGTCCTGTCGGAGCCAAAAATGAAGAAAGTATTGCAGCAAAGGCGACGTGCCCTTGATAAAGCAATCGAGGGCCTAGGGCAACATGGCCTGGTCGGGACATCAGATGAAACACTGATGAACCTTCATGATGCCCTCAAGGTACGCTTTTCATTTATTATCAATTTGTTGCTCAACAAGTGGGGCAGATCAAATTTTTCTTTTTTCTTTTTCATTTTAAGTGAAAGTTTAATTCAAAAATAATTATAGCCAAGATGAATAGTTAAAAAAAAATTATAAATTATAATTAAGCATTATATATTACTTATGAAGTTACCTTCTATTAAAAATGTATTAAATTTTAAATACTCGATTTGATTATAAAATTTATAGAAATTATAAACTGTGAATCTAATTTATTTTAAAAATTCTATTTTATTTTGTTAATATATATAAGTTGTTAATATATATAAATATTTAAAAATAATTTAAACCTGAAAATAATCTTTTTTTATATCATAAAAAAAGTAATTAAAATTATTTTAAAATTAATTTTTGAATAAAATGATTTAAAAATAAATACTTAAAAAAATTTAACCAGTAGTAAATTTAATAGTTAAAGAAAAATGTTAGATTTGATTAATTGATATTTGGAATTAATAGTTGTAGATTATAATCAGAATAGAATAGAATAGAACAGAAATAAGGAAAAGCAGTCAGATAGAAATAAAAATATTTTTTATTTAGATGCCAACATTTTGAGTACGAGTCATTTTCAAGGTAAACAAATGTGGTAATCTATATTTTTTCTCATCTGAACGTAATTTTTGTCAATGTGTTTGTCGGCGTCTAAACATAAAAGTTTTTTATTTCTATCTTTTTATTTTTCCTTAATGTAGGTTTATAAATTATTATTTTTTATTATTTAATATTTTTTATTAAGGCTATTAGGAATTAAACCCATTTCATTTATTTTAATCTTATCACTGATTGGTTTATTTTAATTATTATTTATATTTTTAATTTTTTAAATTTAGTGAGGTTTGAATCCTCAACCTCATTTATAAAAGTATGTAATATATGTTTTTCAATATAATATAATATATGCCATGATTTAAACAATAATAATAAATACAAATTATTTTATTAGGTGGAGTTTGAAAGGGTGGTTGGTGCTTACAAATGCGCACTCCATAAGCTGGAACAATTGTCATTATCATCAGCACGTCCGGTAACCAATGCATGTAACGTCACACCTGTTCAGGCTGCATCACATCAGAGGCAATTAGGTCTTCGCCAACCAGAGATACAAGTAAGATAATTTTATTCTCATTTCCTTACATTTATTATTATAATATTATTATTTTTTTCTTTAATTTTGAAAGCTTAATACTGATTTATTTATTTTTCATATATTCTATTCGCCGCGTAAGTTTATGCAACCACATTATCAATTTTGTTTATATAAATACTAAAAAAAAAATTGAATTTGTTAGACTTTATGAGATACATGACTTTGAATAGAATACCGAGTAGCAAGTTATCCGCGTTAATTATGATATCGTCAATTATGATTACCAGCTATGCCAATTATATCTTTACCTTACCCGCTGAGATGGTGGATAATTAAAAGGTAGAACAAAAGGCAATTTTTGATTCAAGAAAGAAAAATATATTTATTTGTGAACTAGTTACAATCATTAAATGGCCGAAAGAGGGAAAATGAGTATCGAGAAATCACTAAAACGTCTCTACTCCATTCTGTCTCTATGTCTGTGTACACTCTCTCAACTATCTCAACTCTAACTCTAACTGCCTGTCCGTCTCATTTATAATAATTGAAGTTAAGAGGTAGTTGATGGGGAGGGGTTAGTTTCAAGGGTGTGAACTTATGTGAGGAAAATTACCATCTTTCCAAAAGGTCAAGTCTAAAAGTCTATTATATTATATATGAGAATTTTGAACCGTTTCAATTCAGGTAATACAGTGTCAATGTTTCCTTTCCAAAACCAAGGGGTCAGGTATGGCAATAAAGACAGATCCAAGTTTATGAAATAGAATTTTTAAGTCTAAAGGTTAATTGTTATAAAGTTATGCCAATTACTATTACACTTATTCTTATTATTAAGTACGTTCGAGATCATATGTAATGTGTGCATTCATATAACTCATATGATTTTTATAAAATTCAGGTATAATAGGATTAATTTAAAAAAAAAATAATTATGAGATAGATGAGAATAATTATCAAAATGATATGAAAATCTTATCATTAAATTGGGTAAAAAATCTGACTTAATAACGTAAATATACATACTTATGTTAGATGTATAATAATAGAAAATAAATTTATCTTTCAGTTGTTTTTACTTATAATTACAAAAGTGAGTTTTACTTACTTAAAAGAATTAAACATTTTTATCATTTTTTAAAAAATTAAATATTAAATAAAAATTGAATTGATTTTTAAATTTTTAATATTATAATAATAATAATAAAAATATTATATTAATTATTTTAATTACAATTAATATAATAATCTTTAGACTGATTACGTCACATGAAACAGACAGACATGCATCGACACCGATTCGTATATATGAATATTTTACAATTATTAATAAATTTATGTAAAATGTATAATTTAATTAAGAAAAGTGTTGATTTTTCTTCTACAGGAACGATTAATTAAAAATAAAACATTATTAAATGTAGTAGAGCCCACTCTTGGTAATCATTCGTTGGATATTCTTCTTGGTATTCTTCAACGACGAATTGAATGCGATAAAGAAGTATTATTTCAATTTACTCAACTACGAAAAGAAATGAAAGAATTGGAACCCTCGGTGGTCGTGGCCCCTATTCTGATGAAGTATTCCAATGGATGTGATCAGGCAAGTTTACTTTATTTTTTTATGATTTAAAACTAATTTTAAAACTTCTTTAATATTAAAAATTAAATAGGTTCCTTTTATTCTAAAAACAATATTAATTATTAAATAAATAATTTTTTTAATTCCTGTTCTTTTAAAATATTTGAAATTTTTTCAATTAGTTTTTTTTAATTATTAGTTAATATTTATTTTATTAATTAGTTAATATACTTTTTAATTATGTTTTTTTTCTCTAAAATATTTGAAATATTTTAATCTGTTTTGTCGTTTAATTTTTTGTTAATTCTTATAAATTTTTATTAGTTAATTTTATTATTTATTATTATTGACAACCCCAAGTTCCATTCATTTTAATCAGATTGATGCAATGATGTAACATCTAATAAAATATTTAATAAGTAATAATTGTAATAAATAATTAAAGAATTGTATAGCAATATTTTCTAAAGGGTCGAGCGATAGCTCGATGTTCCATGTACCATCTATTAAACTAGAAATAATAGTTTATATGTAAACTCTGGGCCATTAAAACGGAATAGATAATATCCCTAAATAAGTCAATACCTATCTAAGGGGGTGCATGGTCCTCACCAATAAGGGTGGATCGTAAATGCTAATCAAAAAGGCCCTTTGCTCAAAAGGTAACCAACAAATTGTTTCTTCAACAAATCCCATTTCGGAACTGTGCAGAACTACCTTCTCAAATGCCCGGTCATTCGATCAACCTCAACTACCCTCTCAGCAGATTTCAGACCTGGCATGGAATTCATGCAATTCTTGCAGTTCATGCAACCCACCTCTTAAAATTTTTTATTCATTTATTTTTATATATTTATTCTAAGTTAATTTATGCATTAGTAGGATGAGAACATGCATCCCTCGAAGCAGGAGAGCACCTGCTGAAAAATCCTAGCAACAAAATAATTCAAAGATTAACCACCCTTCCCGTGTAACGCATCGAAACTACCTTACCTTACGATCTACACTTTTCAGCTTCTGCTATCAATGCTCTATCTTGACAGATTTGTTCTGAAACTCCCTGATCGCCCTAAATTCTATCATATAATTTAATATATTTCTCTATAATCTCCTAATGAATATTATCAAAACAAAAAAATTAATTTAATTTCAATTAAACTTTCTATTATGTATGTTAAACTTTACTTGAAATATTACATTTACATTTTGAAATTAATAAAATTTTACCTATTTTAAAATGTGTTATTATAAGTAAATAACGATGATTACTTACATTTGGTGGGCTGTAATATGTAGATCATTTCATTATCATCATCATCAGAGGAGAAGTTAATCGAAAATTTAAATCAATATCCATTAGCAGGAACGGAGATTGAATCATGAAATAGAAGTAAAAAAATAACATATTGGATTATGAAATTTTAAAATAAATAAATTTTACATGAATTAAAAATCAAATTAATAATAAATACTGACCTCGGAGTTAATTAAGGATTGATATATTTCGCAGAGTAGATTCGAAGACCAACTCGAAGACTTGAATTGATATCCCTTCTTTCTCGCATAAATAAATAAAAAATTAATAAAATTAGACATGATTTATAATTAATTAATCCTAGAAATGTATCTAATTTAATTATCATCTAATCTATAGCCTTCTTATAAATTGATATACATAAATAAAATGAAAAATTTTAATTTCGTTATATTCAAATATAAATTGTTATAATTCTTATAATTTATAAACCTCAACCAAATATTTTCAGGTGCTTTCATTAATGAAATCGGTGTCTGAAGATGAAGAAGGAGCTGAATCCTCGGATATCAGTGGTTATCATTCTGATTCCGATTCAGCAATTATGATGTCCGGCAACTCACCCTATGTCAGCAAAAGGGCACGATATAATTTTCTCACCCGATCTGGTAAACATTTCTTTATCATCTTAACACTTTCATACTTTCACTAAATCAAAAATAATAATCATCAACTGTTTATTGGATTAAATGATGTGTCATTTTGTAAATTATGATGACTTTTTTTTTAAAGATTTTATAATTAACTTTCACGAGTTAAAATGTTGAACAAATAAATAAAAAATTATTAATGTAAATAAAAATAATAAACTATAATTTTGAAAATGGAATATCAATAATGACATTATATACTCTTCAACTGCAATAAATATAATATTTTCTACTTCTTAAGTTTTATAATTAACTTTCAAGAGTTAAAATGTTGAATAAATAAATAAAAAATTATTAATGTAAATAAAAATAACAAACTCGATAATTTTGAAAAAGGAATATCAATAATGACCTCTTTCAAGCATCTCTTGCAAATTTTTAATCCCTGATCTTTACTTTCATTTTTAGTTTTCCGTGATTCATTATTTGAAAACCACTTATCTTCCCTATTTATTTTAAATTAATATTAATGGTTATTTATATGTTATAATTTTGAAATAGAATTTTATTTATTCTTCTCCTTTTTCAAGTACCGTATCAAATATCCCCCGAATAAGTAGAATATAAAAATATTGGTTTTTCTTTTATGGTCACTCATAATAATAAAAATAGGAAAATGTTATATTGACACAATATATATGCACAATATTTCATGTCTGTCAAAATATGTAATTTGAATGTTTTATGGTATTTCTATCTAGGCTGATGAACACTTTATTAATTTTTACTATCACGGCAGAGTTAGTATTGCTATCATGAACATTTTCTATGTTGAGATTTTGATGTTTTTATACGTTTTGAAGGCCCCTGAGTCATTTTCATTAAGATTGAGAAAAATCTCTCTCTCTCTGTGTGTGTGTGTGTGTAGGTAGACAAGATTACACAAAAACGGTTTGAGCTAGTATAATGAAATTTGGTACATTCAAAATTCGCAGTTTTCTATCAAATATTGAGAAATGTAGCTTATCCGGAACATGACTATTACCTACCACGTTTTCATTTTTTAATCTCTAAACTAACTGTAAAAATAAAGATATATGTTTGATAGTTTTTCACATTATTAAAAATTGTATAAAACTGCTATATATAGAAATTCAGCTTGATTACCTGAATCACTGAAAGTACCGGAATTAATTTTTTAAAATTTTTAACATGTTGACTGCCAATCACGCGCCAGCACGTGACGTGGTGTCATCAATAAAGAGCCAAACACGCGAATTAATTTTTTAAATTTTTAAATTTTGACCTAAAAATAATGGTAAAGATTTTAAATTTAAATTTAATATATTTTAATTAATTAACTTAATTGAATAACAATACTATACTGTAAATTTAAATTTTTAATTAAATAATTAATTAATCCAATTTATATTTATACTTAATTTATAATTTTAATTAAATTTAATTGAAATATAATATATGTTAATTAATCCAATACAAATTTGCGAGATTGTCGAGTGGAGACAATCCAGCTTTTTTATTTTACAATTATATCATAGTTCTCTTAATAAATATTTTAATATTAAGATACTATTAATATTTTAAGACGTATTTATAATAAATATATAAAAACGATTTAATATTTATTTATCGATTATTCATAATTAGGTATTTAAGAACTAACTATATAATGTAAATTTAATAATAATATAAAAAATCAGTTATTAAAAAATATAATGATATTAATAAGAAAAAGTTAATTTTATATAATATTCAATTATGTTCGTTAAACTTCTTGCAACATTTTGAAAAAATTAATTTTTGTTTAGTTCGTTCAAGTTCGAAGGGATCAATGCGAGCCTCCGTTCTTCTTCATCCGCAACTCGTCGCTGGGCAGAGTTCCGGTTCGGAGAGTCCACCCAGTTCTCTCGCACCATCCACCACATCACCAGTGGCCTCCCATCAAAAATTAGGTTGGTTTTATTAGTGAAATGAAAGATGTAGGGGGGGGGGGGGGCAAATTGGCAAAAAATCTAATCATTTTATGATATCGTTAAGAAACAAGTTTTTCTAAAATTACTACTCGAGTTATGAATCACAAAAACAGATATATTTAAATGGTAATGAATGGTTTTGAAGTGAAGTCAATAACTAGTCAAAATGCAATTTATTTACTAATTAAGTAGTTGAATTTTTTTTTAAACAGATATTTTGTCATATTTTTTTCATTGAAGGTACAAGTATTTCATGTTGTGGGTCTTGCGAGCCGAGAGCATCTCTTCAAGTAAATCCAACTTCAATAGAACTCACCAACTTACAGGAAACGATCGATCGGCTACGTCAAGAACTGACCTCTTCAAGAAATCGAGAACGACAATTACAAGAAAGGTACTGTCAACTGTTATTAATTTTTCGGCAACATAACCAGAAATAAAATAAATGTCCGAGTATTTAAAAATGTTATTTTATTGATAGAATTTCTCACTTATATTTTATCTACCTACTAGTATCTTTATTTAATCATCATTGTTATGTCCAGAAAAAAGAATTATTTTGCCGGTTGTATTATATGGGTGTGAGACATGGTCTATGACCTTAGGAGACGAGAGTAAATTTAGAGTATTTGAGAATATGATTCTTAAAAGCATTTATGGGCCAAAGAAAGATGAGGTCACCGGGGAATGGCGGAGACTGGATAACGAGGAATTGTATGACCTCTATGCATCTCCAGATATAGTTAGAATTTAAAAATCGAGAAGGCTGCGGTGGGCAGGACACGTGGCTAGGACGCGCTGCGTGGATAATGTGGGAAGGGACGTGAGAGAGATGGGAAATTTTAGAGTTTGGACTATAAGAATTTTTTTGATTAATTAAAATAAACATTTAGGTTAAAAGAAGAGTGAATTTGTCCTACAATAAACATGACGTCAGGTAAAGTTATTAAAAACACGGTTTTATATTTCAAGATGATTTTTATTTAACTTTATGATCATTACGGCAGTTACGTCACCATCACAAGTTTGTACTATATTACAAACTATTCTACAAACTGTAATACAAACTTTTACTAATCTATTTACAACTGTAATACAAACTTCTGATGATGTCGTAACTGTCGAACTGATCATAAAGTCGAACAAAAATTTATCTTGAAACATAAAACCGTGTGTTTTTAATAACTTAATACTTGTGATAACCTTTTATTATTTTTATTATTAATTTTTATTTCCATTTATAAATTGAAAATTGTTATAAAAAAAATTTCAGGTTGAATTTCTAAATAGATATAATGTTTCAACGAGGCGGGTCATTCTAATCTTTAAATTTAATATCATATGATGTTAGCATATTTATGTCACACCTTTTCCTAATATCTAAATAAGTTTAAGAAATTACTGTTCAAAATAATAATAATAATAATCTTTTTTTCTTAGATTAGACCAATTGTCTCGAACGACCACCACATCTGCAAAGACGTGCACTTCCAATTGCAATTCTTCCAATAGCAATGTCGGAACGTTAAGCAGTACGAAGAATACTCCGATGGCAATGGTCCACGCCTACGCACAGCTCTACCATCGCGCTCGAGTAGATACCCTCGAGGCTCTAGATCGTCTAGAGGCTCTCGATGGCGCCTCCGAACTTAAGTCTAAAATCTTGTTTTCCGTCATTGTGGTGAGTCGAGTGGTGGAGAGAGACGATCTCTTCTCGTCCTTCTCGTTTTCTCTTTCACATTTCTTTCATTTTCCAATCACAAATACACACATCCAAATTGTTGATGTCTTCTTTCCTTCTATATTTCTTAAAATTAATTCTTAAACATTTGTAAATAAATAAATTAAAATAGTACAAATGAATTTGATATAAAATTTTACTTTAAAATAAAATTTGGAAAATACTCTTATTAGTGGCAGTGAAACAAACATTTAATTTATAATTCTATTTTAAATTTTCAAGAGTTCTACCCAGATTTTTGCAATTTCGTTTCCTCTTCATAATATTTCTCCTAATAGGACGTGGGCAATTTCTATGACATTTACAACGAAATGTTCATAAAGCAAACAAATAAATTCATTTGAAAAATTACCAGGTGTATAAAAATAGTATAACTTTCCTTAATTTTTATTAAGCACCACTCCTAGTTATTGGAAATTTTTAGTTTTATTTATTTTATTAACTTTTAAGATCTATGCACATTTTAAACAGCATTCACATTTATTTATTCCTTCATATTAATTTATTTGAACTTCAACCTCAAAGTTCAATCCCACGAGTTCACACAAGTTCAGCAGATCCCTTATAATCAATGATTTGCACACCTGGTCATTCACAGAAAGTTAAATTATAATTAAAAAATTTGTATAAAATTATTATTAAGGAGTTTTGTCTTCTACTATAATACTATAACATATACAATATAATTTTCTGATTAAATTAAATTTAATAAAAAATTGGAATTATTTTACAATATCTCATCCTTAAAACTTTTTAATCAAAAACCTATTTTGTATATAGTGATTATCAAAGTAATTAAGATATTGTGATATTATTTGTAAATATGTAAATAAATATCTTAACAACTATTAGTATAAATTAATTAATAATTTTCAAAGTACAATTTGGATTACTAAAAAGAAACTACACAAATTAGTATTTCTTTTTAGAAATATTTTATATTAAAGCTGCTACATAATATTCATTGGAGTTAAAAAAAAACAATTAAAAAAATAACCCAATATTGAAAGACACATATAATCTAATAAATTGTAAAATTTGAAAATATGTAAATTTAAATGATCAACATTTCATCTCATATTATTTAAATTAATATTTTGTAAATTATTCATTCTAATATTTCATCGTGATTACATAAGCAAATAAATCTTTAAGAATCAATTTCATATTCATCAATATCATTTATTTCTTAATTATATTTATTATTCTAATACGAACTATTTATGTCTAATTAAATAATTTTGGAAAATCTCAGTACAAGTAAAATTCTCTTTCTTATCTATCACTTTTTTTTCACTATTTCTTTCAAATGTTTTATTCTTCATGTCGTACTTCAGGCTATACTTTCTAAAAATAAAAATTAAAAAAAAACTAACTGTGTGAATATTTATATAAAAAAAATAAAAATAAAAAAAAATAATTAAACCCGTATCGAGATGCACTTTTTTATTTATTTATTTATTTTTTTAATTAAATTGTAATTTCTCTTACGAATTTTTAGTCGGTAATTTAAGCATTTGACTGCATAACAAGGAATTGAATGACCTCTATGTATCTCTAGACTAGTGATTCTCAATCTTTTTTTACCGAGGCACACTTTTAACGGTTTAAAAATTTGGCGGCACTCAAAGAAAAAGATAAGTGCAAGTTTACCATATTGAAAAAAGTGGTCCCAAAAACGGTTTACCTTTTTTTTAGAATCAAATTGAAAAAATTTAGAAACAAAAGTCGGCAAAGACATTTGTAATAATTTGGCGGCCCATTTTGATAATCTCGCGGCACACAAAAGTACCGCGGCACAGTGGTTGAGAATCACTGCTCTAGACATAGTTAGGGTTATAAAATTGAGAAGTAGGCTGGACACGTGGCTAGAATGGGAGAGAAAAGAATTTTGAAAAATATATTAGTGGGGAGACCGATTGGAAAACGTTCAGTTGGAAGACCGAGAGGACGCGGTGGGTGGATAATGTAGGAAGAGTCGAGACAGAGATGGGAGAAAATAGGTGTTAGATGTAGCTCAGGATAGAAACACTTGAAGAAATGTGATTGTTTCAGCCAAGAATTTTCGAGTTCCGTAGCGCATAGAGATAGATAGATAGATTGCAGATTTAATAAATGCGATTCTATGGCTGCGCCTAAAAGTTATGCTAACCACGAACTTTTTACTATCTTGCCAGAGATAGTATTGGGAACACAAAAATTTTCGATGTCGAGATTTTGATGTTTTTATACGTTTTGAAGGTCCCTGAGTGATTTTCATTAAGGTTGAGAAAAATGTCTGTATGTGTGTGTGTGTAGGCAGACAAGATTACACAAAAACGGTTTGAGCTAGAATACCACGTGACGTGGTGTCATCAACAAAAGGCCAAACACGCGCTGGTTTAATAAATATTATTTATTAATTTTAATTTATAATTTAATTAAGTAATTAAATTTAATTTAAATATAATATATGTTAATTAATCCAATTAATATTTGCGAGATAGTCGAGTGGAGACACTCCAGATTTTTTATTTATTTATTTATTCATTTTATTAAAAAAAAAAACAAAGCAATTTCACAATATAAAAAAAACTTAAATATCTATTTTTATATAATTTATTTTAGAATATAATTAATATTAGGCGATATTAGAGAAAAAAATATATTTTTAGATGATGTTTTTTAATATTCTATTCTATTTACTGTTTTTGATCGAAATTAATAATAATAATAATAACAAATAAAATCAAATGAATTTAAATGGTCAAATGAACGACATATTTAAGTTCATAAATAGATTTTATTCAAAATAAAAAGGGTAAAGTGTATTTTTCCAATCATTGATTGAATTTAATACCTATTTTATATATTTTATCTCGATACGTGGTGGGGTGGGGGGAGAGGAGAGGAGGTTGTATTTATGCATATGTCTGAATGAGTGAATGTACGAGTGAGTGGTTGTATGTCTGGTATCGGTGAGTCTTGAGGTGTTACTGAACACTGTATGCGGGGGTCCAGTTGGCGTACCGATCAGCGCTTGCCCTCCTGAACCTGAAAAAGGAACACATGCGCCGAGTGCTTCACGTCCAGGGCAACTACCCAGAGGATGCCGATCTCGAAACTCATGTCTCCGAGTATCTGCGACTCACAGCCGACCGATTCGATCTGACCAAAAGTCACGATGTAAGTTACCTCACTGAATCATTCACAAACTCCTTCTAAATCTATCACCTGGACATTTTCGGGGAAAACAAAATTCTTCTTTACTTTTATATATCAATCAACCTATACTTATATAAAATATACATATAAACAGGTATATACATATTTAAAATTAATTAATTTCTCTTCTTATTTCTTTCTGTGTCCTCTACTAATTTAAGTATCTAATAAGGGTGATTTAAAAAAAAAAACAAGGGATGGAGAAAATTTAACAATTTTAACAAATGAATAAACAAATCCTAATTATATTGATTTTATTAATCAGTATTGATATTTTTATATAAATTTCAGCATTTTTTCGATAGATGATTAGATTAAATAAAATAATTTCTTTGAAAGAACTACATATAACAAAAATAAATTGGAAATGTTTTCACACATTCAATATATTAATTTATTAAAAGTTCAAAAAAACAAATTTTAAATAAATTCTATTCAATATTTATAAAATAATAAGTTATAAGTATTTATGTTTTTTTTTATATATGAAAATATATCAAAATATATTGATATAATAAATAGAAATATATTTAAAATATAGCTTAAATTTTTAATTGAAATTTTAATTTATTTCCTTTATATTAAAAATTTTTCTATTCAATTATTAGGTTAGAAAAACTACGAAGAAGTTTCAGGGAAACTAACAATCTAAAAGTAAGAAAATTAAGAGGATTTAGATAACTTAGAGAAGTGATGTTTGAAAAAACATTCAAGTTCACTAGCTCTCCAGAAATAAATATATTATTTGATTTTTATTTATTTAGTATACTATCACTTATATAATATTCTGTTAATTAATAAAATAATTTTCAAATTAGGGTGAAACAAAAGTAAAAATTTTCAATTTTATAAGAAAAATTGTATCTTAAAAAAAATCAATAAAAATTGTTTAATAATCAAAATCTATTTTATTTAACAGGAAGTATGTTCCCAAATTTGGGCCACACTTTACGATTATCCATGCCTTAAAGAATGTCAAGGATTAACATCCTATGCTCAAGAAGCTGTCAGACTATCCTGGAGACTGGTTAATCAGGTACAACAGACATTTTACAATTCATAATATAATATATATTTGTTCTTAAATAAATAGATAATTAGCTATTTATTATCTTTAATAAAATTATATAGGATATCTTATCTTATTTTATTATACTAGCAAAAATTGTATATATATATATATATTTGTATTTATGAAATATTAAACCGCTCTAAGGATTTTTTTGAAATTCACACCATAGATAATATTTATAAAGAAAAATCGATCTGAATTGGTTTCAGACTCGGGAAAAATCTTTGTTAGTTTTTTCTTAATTTAAAATAGTAAATTTAAATGACATCAGCAACTACGTCAGACAGAGCTTACTTAAATACAAGATATTATAAATATAAATAAAATAAAATTAAAAATATTTATTTTAATAATATTTTGTAATCAAATTACGAAATATATATTATGTTATATCCACAGACCATATTTTTGTCTTCAAGTGCATTGATAGGTACGTTTAAGAGCTGTATGTTTTATGTCTATTTTTTTTTAAGTTATGTTCTTTTAAATTTAAATTATTTGATCGGCGGCTCGGTGAACCAGGATTTAATATTACCAGCCACACTCGATAACAAGGAATAATTTTTTTTAATGATCAAATGAATGAATTGTTAACAGAGAGGGAAGTTTTTAAATTTTCCAAATGAAGAATAGAATAATATTAATACAAGAAATAATGGGGATATAAACAAAGTATTTATATATAACACTTAAGGAATCAACAATACATAGGAGTGAAATTAGTAATTAGTTTCACATTGTATTTATATAGAACTAATTTCTGATTCTTGTTGCGCCAATATTCAACAATACTAATTAATATTTTTTTATTTATTTTTATTATACTATTATTTAAAATTAAAATTTGACAAGGTTATAATTTTTTTAGAATATTTTATAATATATTATAAATTTATTCTATTTATATTCTATATTATAATATTTTATAAATTGTTTTTTCTTAATAATGGAATTAAATTTTAAATTACAGGCTCCACCATATCAATTAGAATTTGAAGCCCGAATACTTCGCAAGGACCTTCATGTAAGATTTCATGGTTCGGATCATGACAACGATCAAGTAAAGACCTACATATGGCCTGCACTCGTTCAAGATGGCATTTGCGTTCACAAAGCAGTAGTCATCACATGAGTTGTTTAATAATATATAATAGTATTATTTCATATTATAATATATCTGTATATAAGAAATTATTTAGTTTTAATCACTGATTATATATATATAATTAAGAAAATATTATAAATGTGTATTTGAAATGAAAAGAGGAATAAAATGAAAAAAAATTGTTATTTGGGAAAGGTAAATTCGGAATAGACTGAAAAAAATCAATCTTCTTATAGTATTAGTATTTCAATTCCCTGACATTACTTAAGCTATTTCTAGAAGGAAATTCAAGCGAAATGTCATAATATAAAAATGAAGTGCCATGATTATTATTATGACAAAAAATTATTTTTATTGGTAGGGGTGATACATTTTAATTTATGAAAAATTACTAATAATTTTTAAACTTTTTTATATTAAAAGTTTATGAAATATAACTATGAGATTAGTTTTTTTTTTATAAAAAAAAGATTGAAAATATATATTTTTGTATAATAATATAAGTATAATATGTAATTTTTCATATAATTTCTTATTGAACATTTAAAATATGATATATACAATGAATATATATATTACTAATTCTATGTTCACGCGCATATTACCTATGTCAACAATGGGATATTTTTTAAAATAAAACTCTTAAAAACTAAACAGTTTTTATTAAATAAATATTTACTAGGAACAATTTAAATAAAAAAAATGGTTATTTAAATAAAAGTTTTTTCTTATTTTTATAAAATTAAATAATAAATGATTTGAAGAAAATTGATTAGTTGGGAAATGTATTGGATTAAAATTTTATCATTTTTTTTATTGTTATTCGTTGACAATTTTACCAACATAATTTTCCCTTAATTTTATATGCATATATATATATATATACCTTTAAAATTAATAATAAACATATAATAATACATAGCTATATATTTTTTAATTATTTTTACTTTTGATTCAATATATTTTTTTAAAGATGATTAATTTCTTTACATATTATTAAATTAAATTTTTACCTATAAATTATTAAAAGGAGAAAATTACAAAAAAAAATTTAAGATCAATCATCATAATAAAAGGATCTAAGAATAGTATTTGTTTTTTGTAATTTTAATGAGTTTGTGAAAACACGAATTTTACATACCATCGAAACTATAATATATATATTTATATATTTATAAAAGAAACAATAATTTAATTTTTTTTTAATTTTTATATATAGAATTATTTTTGTTTTTTAAAAAACCAATTATATCCTCATTTCTTTCTTATTTAATCCTCACTTTATTCTATTATGAATAGAAAAATATCAAAATAAATAAAGAGGCATTATTTTTTCGCTTTAAATTTGGTCTAGAAAGAAACAAAACAATAAAAAAATTTATAATTTATGTTTTAAATTCAGAATAATTTTTTATTATGCAAATTTGCATTATTTATAAAATTTATTTCTTAGCATACTTGCAACTGTTTTTTTGATTATCAGTATTTTAAATACTTAATATTCGTGAATAATAAAATATATGATTTTATTAAAATAAGTTTTAAAGTAAAAGTAAAAGAATAATTAAAAAAATATTCTCAATTGTCATATATGTTTATATATTTAATAAAAATGTTTTTAAAAATATATATAATTTTTTTAATATATTAAATATATAATATATATATAAAATATTAAGAATTACCAAAAAAAAAACATTTGCAAATTTTTTCAGTCATTTTGGTATTATAAATCTTTCTCAGCTATGTTCAATAGAAGAAAAGTAGGCAAGAAACAAGCATAAGTACCATTTATATAGTGTAAGGTTATAGATAGTAACTATTGTAACTGTTGTACTAAACAGTTGTTTAAAATCAATCCTATGAATTAGGAAAATTAATTGGATATTCTTAACTCAACATCTTTCCATTGCCACAAGCTGGGGTTTTGCCTATTGAACGCGGTTGTAAATATAAAAAGTCCTTTCTCCTCCGTCTTGATATCCTATTTATTGTGAGGAGAGGGAATCGTCGAACTCTACAATGGGTGTTTAAATCTTTTTTTATTTATAAATATGGCAAAATAACAAATATAGATAATTAAGCATACAGTAATTTGTTTTAACATAGATTTAACTCATGTAGGAAAAAACCTTTTGTATATAATTTCAGTAAAGAAAAGGATCATGGAATTGTTCATTAATTATTCAAATTCAAAATAATTCTACTAGAAAAAACAAAATTTAATTTATTAGAAAATCTAATAAAATATAAAATAGTTTCTTAAAAATTCATGATATAAGAATTAATTAGACCCGTATATAATTTTACTTTTCCATAACAATTTATTTTCATATTATATTTAATAAATAATTTATTATTATGTGAAGTTGTGAGATTTCGTATCTATATTCTTAACAAATGTAGAAATATTTTGAAGCTATCTACACGTACCAAAAATCTGGAAAAATTAAAATAGTACATTTAAATACATTTGAATGAATTAAATGTAAAAAGAAATGTAATCAAAAATCACATTTAAATTCTCATCTATTAACACATACATGAAAAAAACATTTGAATGTAATTATTGTAAAAAAAATTTAATCAAAAATCACACTTAAATAAACATTTATTATTAAATACAGGAAAGCCAAATGAAATTTGATATTATATCAGATTTAACTTCACATTTGTTATTTCACAGAAATAAACATCCATTTCAATGTAATTATTGTAAAAATAAATTTTGTAATCAATCTCATTTAAAAAAAGCATGAAAAAACCATTTGAATTTAATTCTTGTGTTTACAACAATTGTTGCAACAATAAAAAAGATTCAAGAAATATAACATTTTTTAAATTTCCAATAGCAGATAAAAATCGTCTCAATATATGGATTGAAAACATTGGTAATATTGATTTGATTAATTTAACTGAAAAACAATTAGTAAGCAAATTATTATGCGAAACTCATTTTAAATCTGAATTCATTCTTTCGGGCTCAAGCCAAATAAGAAAAAGACTGGTAAAACATTCAGTACCGGCAAAAATTTTTCAAGCAAACACCTTTCCAGCGTTGAATGTGTTGCCTGCTCGGCATGTATATATAAATAAATGTAAAAGATCAGTGATAGACGCAAAGAATATTAATGAAAAATAAGTGGATTATATTACACTCATAAAATAAACAACTTCTATCGATTATCATCCCGAATATCGACAAATTATTAATTACTCCACCTTAATAGGTGTCAATTTAAATTTTCGTTTATTAATGCATATAGCAGAAAGTTCTTATATATGTAAATATTATAGAAACATATTTATATTGTTTATGCGGGGATATTCAGAGTCCATTCTGAATACATATGTTCTGTTCTGAATATGTTCTGAAATGTCCCTATAAAATTCTAGTACTTATATAAACAATATATTTTGGAAATTAAAACTTTTCTACCTAATATAACATTTTTTACTTATTCCTTCCCTAAAATAAAATACTTACAGAAAAATTGTATTATTTTATGGAAATATATTTTTTTTTATAAATTTCAAATTCGTACAAAGAAAATTTGAGAAATAAATAAATCAAATCAATTTCAAAAATCTTAATAGAACCACTTTTTACGCAAATCTTAATAAACATATACATAAACAAAAATAATGATAATGTAATACGAAAAAATGGGTCGAATTTTATTTTATTTATACTTTTTAATCATTTTTTTTATTCTAGTAAATTTTATATTAAATTTAACTTTAATAAATCGATTTTAAATTAGGATAGTGCATTGTATATCTTATCTTATTATACGAGTAAAAATTGTGACGTCAGGCCGGGGAGGGGGCACAGGGGGACACGTGCCCCCCAAACATTGTGCAAAAAATAAATTTAAAAGTGATTAGTTTTGTAACAGAGAACTCAAAAGTAAAAAAAACATCTTTAAATTACGTATAAGTATAGTCTAAACGTTATGAATAAATAAATTATTTATTTTGTCAAAATTTTTCCGGGGGAGACCGCCGGACCCCCCTGCCCCCCACCGAAAACGATTAACAAATATTAATAATAATAATAATTAGAGATAATTACTAATATAGTTAAGGGTTAATTACCATCATTCACAGATTCACATAGACAACCAACTTGATATCTTGTCTTATTCACTTTTCAAAGAAAACTGAATAAAAGAAATATTTATTTTTATTTTTAATTTATCTATTTTCAAGGAATGGGCTTATCGAAAAAAAACATTTAGCAACCGAATTGTTCTGGATAAACCCTTTTTTATTTCCGATAGAAATTTATCATAATATATTTTTTTATCTATTACTTGTATATATATATTAATTATATTGATATATAATTAAAAAAGAAATATATTAATATTATTAGTAAATTATTTGAAATTAATTAATAATTAAATAATTTAAATTAATAGATAATATTTTTAATTTAATTAACATATTAAATTATCAAAAAAAGAAAAGGAATCTTAAATAAAATCTATATTATTAATTTCTTTTATAACATGAATATATTCAAATATAAAGATACTGTTAGTTATTAAAAATTTTATTCAATGGATGAGAGGGCAGCAAATGTTCCTGGCAAGAGAAACCTACGCTACATTTCAATTCAAAATATATCCAGCCTGTCATTAGTTATATTCATTGAATTCTATCATATTTAAGGATTCCTTGAATTTTAAAATCTTTTGTTAGAGAAGAGCAAGACAAATGTCATTACAATTCCACTGTAAAATAACCACTCTTCTATCCTTTTGTTGGTTATAGTTATACTTAAAAAACAAATTATTTAAAATACGCCGCTGATTTTATTATCTTTAAGGTTTCTCCACTAGGTGTGTCTTTTAGTACGTCAACTTTTGAAGTTTATTATTTATTATGATTCATTTCGATTTTGTATATCGAATGTTTATCAACAAACGTTTTAAAATTTATCCCTAATTTGACTTTAATTGTTTAGGTATAATGGCATCTTTAATTGAGATGGTTTGGCGACAGGCCCTGCATACATTCAATAATAATAACAAATTCAAATTTGAAGAAAACTTCTCTAAATTAAAAACCTTAACCAACCGTTTAACATCCACCGATGTTTCCTTAACTGAAAGTCTTTCTCGACGACAATCTGCATTGGAACAGACAGCTCATAAGTAAATCACTTGTATTTGATGATTCTTTTATTCAATTGTTTTATTTTTGATGAGTTATGTAGGTATGTATGTGTGTGTGTGTGTTTATTTTATAAATTTAAATTTTGCAATATATATATTTAATAACTATATGTTCAAGAAAAGGTTTTTTTATATATTATTTTCGAATTTTATAAATATTCATTGGCTTTGTTTAAATTAATTTTTAAATTTCATTCTTTTAAATGTCAAATATGAAAATCATTCATTCTATAATTAATCACACTGGAATGTGTATTTAATTATATATTCATTAATCTATTTTTCGTAAATTTGTAATAAACGAATCATTTGTAGTTGAAAAAAAATAATTTAATCAAGTTATTTATTTGTTCTCAGATTTGTTTCTGGAAATATTCCATTTTTGATTTAATTTAATTTAATTAATTTTATTTTAATTTAATAAGTTAAAAAATATTTTATAAATTTAAACTATAAGAATTTTTAATAAATTTAAAATTACAATTACCGAAACGTCTTTAAAATAATGGAAATAAAACAAATCATTTTCTTTAGTGCAAATTCATTCTAGTATTAAATAACTCCTGTTGTTAAAGAATTTGCCCATTTTATATTGTATATATTTAAAGTTACTCTTTAAATTATTGGGTTGGAAACTATGAAACGGGCTTTAAATTTTAATTACTCCATATACTTATGATAAACCTGTGTGTAAGTGATTAAATTTTATATTAAAAAATTTTCATTTATTACATAAAATTTAATAAAATTAAATTAAATTAATAAACTTCATATATATATATATATATATATTATTTTAGAAGAAATCCACCTGTTACCTATGTAGAAATTTTTGAAAATTCAGATTTAACAATGGGGATCTTTGCACTAAACGAATCAGTTAAATTACCCCTTCATGATCATCCAAAGATGTATGGACTTCTCAAGGTATACTAGAATTAAATTATTATCATTTTCATATTTCATATTAATAATATAAGCTGAAATTTCATTATATATATTTTTAATGAATATTCAGGTTATTTCAGGAAAAGTGCGCATTCAAAGTTATACTTTAATTCCATCAGAAGACAGATCAAAAATTCACATTCCTCGTTGTAAATTAACAGAAAAAATGAGAGATGAATTAATTATGGTCGCTATCAAATTACCTGAAGTATGTAAAATTCTGTTGTTTATATATATATTACTTATTTATATAAAAAAGAAAATAATTTTCAAATCATTTTAATTTTTTGAAGAATTGGAAATTTTTTTAGAATTTTTAATTTCGATCTAGAACTATTGATTAAGATTTTTAAAATTAAATCATAATATTATAAGTATAAGGTTATACTAATAATAAAATATAAGAAGGCCCCTTCGAGCAGGCATCTCAATTGTTTAATTATTACTGACAACCCTGCATTTTATATTATATTAAAATTTCAAAAGAAAATGCTAATAGACTTTTCAAGAAAATAAAAAATGAAAGACTAAAAATATAGGAAAATAAGAATAATCATAATCAAAACTCACAGAAACTATGAACATATATATTATATTTATATAATTAATAATATTTAGTGGAAAAATTAATTTTTCATTTTATAAAAGAATTTAGAAGAATTGTAATAAAAATATATTTAAATCAATCAAAGCAATGATTCAGAAATTTGAATTAAATTAATTTTATATATTAATATATAATATCTATGTTGTGTCTTTTTAGGTAACTGTAAGTGAAAAAGATGAAGCGTGTGTTTTAACACCAAATGAAGGTAATCTTCATGAGATAACTGCTCTGGACGGTCCCGCTGCTTTTCTTGATATTTTATCACCGCCTTATGAATCAGATTTTCCTTATGCTAAGGAGAGATCGTGTCACTATTATGCCGAAATACCTTTACAGGTAAAATCTATTAATTCATGTTTAATATATACCATTAAAGTGTGTAATTCGTAATTTCGTAAAGTAACTTAACAAATTGTTAAAACTTTATAAAATGATTGAATTCTACGTTTTGGTTAGGTAATCGATATGAGTAAAATGAAGTTTATTTGAACGTTATTTGTACGTATGATAAAGGAATAAATTGTATATTTTGAGGGATTTTAGCTTTTTATACTTATCAATTAATTTATAAAATAATTTTGAAATTGTTTATTTTTCACTTAAACGGTCTGTCGTTAGTTATTTCATAGAATAACTAAGTAAAGTATGAATGTTTATATACTTTAACTGACTGGTGTAGTTAATCTATGAAATAACTGAACTACACACTTTAACAGTAACATATACATATAATACATGTTTCATTTTAATATCAACATCTTAAATATGATAAAAATAAATTTGAGTTAGAGATAAATTAAATATTTCTTCACTCAAAAAAAAAAATGATTAATCATAAGAATATTTTGTTAATAAGTGTACATATATAAATAAATATTTTATCGGTGAATATTTAATTTAAATTTTATATTTTGTTTATTTTATATTAGATAATAAATAATTTATTTTGCGAGAAAAATATTTTCTTTATTTATCATTTATTTATATAAAAAATTTAATAAATAAATGATTATTGCTCAAACTAGTTTTATCACACATAAACAAATAAATATGAATACATTTTACTGAAATACAAGAAATAAAATGAAATAAAATAACATTATAAAAGGCGAATTAGATCGAGTTTAATGTTTATTATTGGCCGGACTTCAGCTTGAGTAAATTGTATCACTGACCTTCGCCTAGTGTATACCGAGTTATAATTATTCTTTTATAAATCATTCATATTTGATTTTATCCTTTTCTTTTATTATTTTTATAAATCTGAGAATAATTAATTAATTAACATGTATTTTTTTTATCTTAACTAAATATAGAATGGTGAGAATTCTGAACATGCCGAAGAATTTCGTATAAAGAATTTTATACGTTTAGTTAATATTCCTAGTCCCACAGAATATTGGAGCGATTCAGCACCTTATGTTGGTCCCACTTTAAGGTAATCAATTTATTACTAAATATTTCTAGTGATAATTTTTATTACATATATAAATGTTCTCTTCTTACTACCAGATCTAAATTTGGGATATGTTGCTTTTGCAGCCCAGAATAATCAAGGAGCGAGAGGGTTTTGAAAGAAGATGAAATCACATTAGCATGTTCTGTAAATAAAATTTATTTAAATAAAATATTTTTATATTATTTCCTGTAATTATCAAATTAAATAAACTTTGCTTTATATTAAAATACAAAATCTGCAATTGTTGTGACATCTCTAAATTTTTATCAGAGATATAAACACTTTGAATAAGGCTTACATTTGTATATAATTTCTCTATTTAAATATTTACAATATATAATTACAAAGAGAAGCTTTGCTAAGGCGGCGCCGTTTGATATTTAATTATATTTCGTTGCAAAAAAAAAAAACAAATCAAATAACACAATATTTAAAACACCATCCGCTTCTATGTACATAAAATAAGTCCGATTAATATTATACTATTTACTTCTCAATACGTATTTATATGTATTCCGCTCCCCCAGAGTAGATTATTTACAAGTGTTTTTTTTAATTTGATACCAATTTTATTTTCCTGTTATTTGAAATAAAAATCTTTCTTAAAAGTTTTGTTTAAAAAGATAAAAGCATTTTCTTTGTCATATAATTAGAGGCTTGAGATCCTATCTATTAGCTTTTGGCTAATAATAGATTTTTGGGCAGTGGAAATAAGCTGAATGCAATAATTAAATTCGCTACTTATGTGGGGAATGTTTGAATGAAAAAATTTATAAAAATTATTATTAGAGCTTAACAAAATAAGAAAAAAATTAGAATTAATATATCAAAAAATATTATAAATTACATGTTGAATTTTAAATTAGCTTATAGGTTTTTTGTATATATTTTTAGTGTTTGAGAAAGTCATAATTAGAATAAAAATTTGTATTTTTAATATCCAAAAATTAAAGATCAGGGAGTTTTCTAATGAAGAAAATGTAGATCTATTTTTATAATCCTTGTAGAAAAATAATATAAAATAAACATTGAATAATATTATTAAAAGAAATCGCCCGAGACTTATATAATGATCGATAAAAAAGAATATGAAAATGTAAATGTTTTGTAAGTGTAAATATCCTCTCATATGATAAAAACCTATAAGAACTTTTAAACTACATCAATTTAATTATTTAAGGTAAAATCATTTCACATAAAAAAAGATAATATAGTATATACTGTTTTTAGTTAAATAAAAAAGAGAAGTTTTTAGGAATGGTTGAGCAAAATGTTTAATGATGAATACACCACTTAAGATAATTGAAAAGGAATGTAGGAACGCGAGATTTGGCCAATGATATAAAATATTTTAGGATGGGCTAGGAGGGTGCCATAGATGGAGTGTTGGTTGCAGGTGCATTTCCGATTTGTTCAAGTGTAAATGGGGTCACTTGATAAAGAAAACATCTATTGCAAACACGAACAGGTTTAGTTTGACCATAACGAGGAAGAGGAACAAAGTTTCCACTGCATCTTGCACAAAATACCTGTTAAAAGATAGAAACAAATAAATTATTTTAAAATTGAGAATATAATTTTAATAAAAAATATAACACATCTAACTCAAGGAATAATTAATGAACAATGAAAAAAATTTGCAATGGAATCCCGATTTTAGTTTTCTCGATTATAAGCTTTTTTAATCATATTATAATTAGTCTTTATGCTTTGTTCTTAAAAGTTTAAATAAAATTTAAAATTAAATTTCTATTTAACATGAAACTTTTAGATCCCTTGTCAAAAAAGACTAATTTAACTTTTTCCAATTAAAAGAATCTCAAAAAATATTCGAAACATAATAATAAATTATAAAACAATTATATAAAAGAGTTCTTAAGTATGAAACAGCCTAATCAAAAATTTTAAGTTTTTATTTCATGTAATTTTAATAAAATTTTATTTATGTTAAATTATAATAATCAATTCGCATTCAAATCTCTATTAGTGAAGTAAAGTTAGTAAAAATCATGTGGGCCTGAACTAGCATAACTTAAGATAGTAACTAGAGTTTAATTTATTAGAACCATAATAATGTAACATTTTAAAATAGTATTTGCATGTTCTAGATTCTAGATGAATTAATATTAAAGTACATGTATAATCTATAAATAAATGCTAGTTCATTATTTTTCTTCAAATTTATATAAATATGTATTTTTTCAAAAATAAATACTAATTTGACTACCTTGCCGCAATTTCGACAATGATGTCTTCGTCGAACAACTGTAAAGGCAGCATGACAGGCCATACATCTCGGGGCCATTATGTCTGGCACCCATGGTGGGGGTGCTTCAGGTCGGGGCTCTGTTGGAGGAGAAGATCCATTAACTTCATCAGTAACAACAACGTCCGGAGATTCTCCATTGCCTGCTTCTTCCCATCCAGGTGAAAGTGCATCTTCAGCGTGTTCCACTGTTGCTCCACTTTCTAAAATTTAAAATTGTTATATAATATCCAAATAAAAATAAAAATATATTATTTTATAAAATTAAATATAAACTATTTAAAAATGTAACTATTATTCATTATTAAATCAAATGTTAAGTTTTTACTTTATAAAATGGTAAAATAAAAATATACTTTAATAATTTTTTAGAATTTTATTAACAGGAATAAATAAATATTTATATATTAACCTTCTTGCTCATTCTCATGATTAATAGTGTTTTCTCCTTCAGTCTCGTTTATAGATAAACTAGCACCCATTAAAAATACACATTTTAGGATATGTCGAAGATCACCAGCAAAATTAGTCTGAAGTTGATCGGCCACACCAGCAATACAAACAAATAACCGATGTACAAGATCTTCACTAGATCTAAAAAAATAGAGAATTCATATATTTCTATGAAAATAATAAATTAAATTATTAGTAAATAATTAAATAAAATAAATAAAAAAACCTCCGACTCTTCTACACCCTACGAAGCGCCTATCAAGTTGGTTATATTAATTATGTGTCCTATGATTAGTAGAATGGAAATGTGTGTTAACACAGTTAACCAACATCCTACGATGCGTCTTAGACAAAATAAATTCTAGTATTAATTTAATTTAAGCTATCGCATGGGATGATTTTATTATATTATAGAGAAAATATGAAACTTTGAGTAAGTATACATGAATTATTGAAGTATAGATGAATTATTTTTTATAACTAATACATAACTTTAAAGATTTTGCATAATGAAATTTTTTTCTAGTTTCTACTAACTCATCATATAAAAATTCTATGACTATTATCTTGGTGACCATAATAATCACAATAAAAAGTTCATTCATTCCAACTATTTTCTTACCGAAAACTAGCTCGTGCCTCATTTCTATTTGCAATTTCAGCGGCTTGCATTGCTAAAGCTATTTCTTCATCATCCTGACACTCAGAATTATATGAAGATGTATCACTTGAGGCACTGCAACTATATTTGTAAATTAAACAAAATGACAAATTAAAATGACAGTTAAATTCTTACCTATCTGAACTTGGAGTAATTGAACTCTGACAACTTGAACAAGTCGAAGAATAACTTGAAGCCACTTCCACAGCCGATCTATAATTAAAATTCAACACCATTTATAATTAAAATTAATTATATTTTTAGTAAATTTTAATAACAAGTTTACTAATTAGTGTTTAATATAAATATATAATGTTATAAATATAAAATAAACAAAAAAAAGATTTATAATCGCCAAAACAATAAGAAAAAAGTAGAACTAAAAGAAATAAGCTAAAATTTTTTTTAGAAAATTCTTTGGTGGTATAGTAAAACAAAAATAAATTTTTTATAAAGACCTATGGTTTCCTCTATGTTTTGATTTTCGACGTCGAGGAGCTGGTTGCTCAGCTTTAGTATTAGAGGTACAAGGTTGAATACGTAGATATTCCCAATTTGATGAATAATTCCGATGTTCCCGTTCTTGTCCATTTGTAGAACACACAGAACAATGGCCTTCCCCAGCTGCTAGACCAAGCCATTGTTCCTCTGAAATTTCTCGGTCTTTTAAATGTACAATTTCAGTTAATAAATTCTAAAATAAAAAAATTGCATTTAGTCTAAAATTTATAAAAATTTTAATCAGAATGAATTAAATAAAAAATTATAATGAATAAATTTACCTTATCAGGCATATCTTTGGACCTTAAGGGTGGCTTCTTTTGTTTACTTGAACCACTTAAATTAATATCATCTTCCGGGGAAGGTTTTTCTTCTAAGTTACTAGGACAATCACTATTGGCATTGGTTTCATTAGCGGCCAAAAGTATTGTAGAAAGATGGGCAGTGGCAACAGACATCACCTCTTTGGAGTCTTCATCTGGATACGATGTTGATAATCGTGGACTTTCAACACCATCACCGGCAGATAAATTTACTAAACAATCTGTACTAACTTGATTTCTTAAAAGGAAACCGCCACCAATTCCGCTTCCGCTACTAGTCTCGGTCTCTACAGTATTAACAACCTAAGAAATCATCATTATTTATATATTTCCAAGATATAATATATTTTCATTTTGAATTTGAGAATATATGAATACCTTGTCCTCGTCATCATGAGGCGCACAAATCACTGTTTCGCATTCATCTTCTTCTTCGTCTTCTTCAGGGTCGTCATCGTTACAATCAGAATATAAATCAAAAACATATTGTCGACAATTTGGATAATCAGAATAAAAGCGAGAAACAAAAGCATCCACATCAGGATAGTCAACTGGGTCGATGCAATTCCCTCCTGAATTAGGAGAAGGATCTTCAGATGAACACAATAACTTCTCTAAAGTAAGCAATTCCTTTTTATTTAATGTCCAAAGCAATTCACGTATTTTATGTAGAAGTGTCTTTAAAAAAATTTAATGTATATATCTAATAAAATATAACACAATAGCAAATAACAATTCAAAAGGATTAAAAGAGAAACTTACTCGGAATGGACGAAACATTTCACTCATCTCTGAAGCTGCTGAATCAAGACAGAGAGGTCCTTCGGGAAAAACTAGAAGTCCACTGACAATAGCTAATCTTGGTATTGTAAACATAAGCGCAGGATCATAGGCATCGACCATTTCTTGAGTTAATAATTTCATAGCTAAGGCCCTAAAAATGTGGAAAATCTATTTTAGAAATACTATTTTAATAAAAAAAATTAATAGCTATAAAATAATGGTAAAAAAATGATTTTTTATAGAGTTACATCTATAAATTTTATTTATTTTATATAATAAGGGAATTTTGTAATTAAAACCACATATTGATATTTTATTATAAATCTATTAAAAAACAAAAAATACACAATATACATTGCTTCTTCTGCAATCGTTATCAAGCGACTGCACTGACCGAGCGTCCAGTGCCTACTCATGTTTTTTAATAAATTTACAATAAAATATCAATATGTGGTTTTAATTACAAAATTCCCTTATAAATAAAAACAGCCACCAAAGATTTAACAATTTAATATTTTATAGAAATTAACCATTGTGGGATATCGGGTTTTTCTCTAGATACTATAGGTCAGATATAATATGTAAACACAATTCACTGTCGGGTTTGGGGATGTTACTACATCATACATCAGAAATTGACAAGAAGAAAGCTTCGGATTATGGTGTAATTATCAAAATATGCATAGAATAAATAAATTAATTAATTTGAAAGTACACCGTGGATTTAATTTTGAAATTATCTTTTTTTTAACATTAACAAATATTAATCATTAAGAAGCATGATTATAATACCTTTGAAGTGTTTCACTAAATAAAACAACAACTCGTTGTTGGAGTTCATATTCACGGGGTGATTTAACTGGAACCATTGCTGATACATAACACAATTCAAATTCGGCGAATAGTCGATCAAAAATTTTTAAAGCTTCATGAAGTTTTTCTGCATGGGGTTCAAGAGTGGTGTTAGCTCCTCCAGGTGGTGCCATAGATCCTCGCAAGCATTGTTCCCGGAGCAGATTTCTAACATTTTCCAGCGCTTTCGTAAGTGCTTTGGCTAAGGGACGCATTGCAGCCGACTCAGCTTCTCGATTCATGATACTTGATCCAGCAGCTAAACACTAAAGACAAACAACCATTGGGAAATAATATAGAAATTTTATTTGAAAATGTATTTCAGATAATTATCATAATTAAATAGGATTTTTTATATTAAAAGGTAAGGTAAGGTAATCTTCTAAAAAAAAAATAGTTTTTTTCATGACCTTTGGGGTCAGCCAAAAATATTAAATTATTATATAATGATTATAAAATATTCAATCAATAAAAAATAAACTAAATATTTATTTAAAAAAATATATATTTTATGATAAATTTACTAATTTAGATGTCAAAAAAGCTCCAACTTAAAATATTTTAATTTAAGATTTCTAATTAATATTTAAATTTGACTTAAAAACATAAGGAAGGAAAAAACGTTAATTAAATAAATAAAATATATGTAATTTAAGATGAAAAAAGTACAATATTATTACAATATCAAGAAGATTTTAATTAGTAAAATTAGTTTTAAAGAATAGAAATGTATAAATTTAAGTATTTATCATAAATTTATTAAAATAATATAAAATATATATATATAAGTATTATTTGTATATTATTAAACTAGATTTAAAATATTTCTAATTCATTTGTTATCAGTAACCTTGGAAGTTTCTTTATAGATAATATTTTTTTTTCTATGTAAATCTTGTTATTTATTATATCAAGCTATTAATAAAATTAATAAATATTTTAAATAGATCACAAATTGGCGTCTATATTAACTAATTTTCAAATAAATAAAGTTTGGCTTTAAATAGATTTTGAACATTAAAAAGACCATCAACCGATTATTATGCAATTAAAATATCAAAAGGGAAAATTAACAATTTTATAGTCTATATTCATATTTTTAGTTAGGTTTATAGAATTGCAAATTAATGAAAATCAAATACTTTATTTCTAAAAGAAAGAATAATAGTAGAAAAAGTATATTTTTAGAAAATAATAAAAAAAAAACAAGAAAAATTTGAAATATGAAGAAATACTAATATTAAGTGATTAAATATAAGCAAATTTAAACAAAAAATTTCATTAAAATTAAAGAAATATTAAAAAAAAAAAATCAATTATAGGTATTCTTTGGAATTTTAATAAAAATAATATTCTATGCCTTTCTTCACCAGAAAGAGAGAGAAGAACCAATATATATTATAAAAATTACAAAGAATATATACATATGATATCGGAAAAATAGCTGTTGACAAGAATCTTTAAGAATTATAATAATGATTATTATTTAATTATATTTAATCACAGTTATATTTATAGTTACAAATTTAAGAGTTTATCAGCCTCTAAATAACCAGGTTAAACTGATGAAATTTTGTTTATTTTCTAAACCGTTCAAAACGGTAATTCCAATTATTTTTCTATTTATCCAAACTATCAAATATATACTTATACATACTATATATATATATATATATATTTATATCTTAATGTACAGGATTTTTTATTGATATTGTTTGTGCTATCAAATAAATCTGTCCGTCATTTTATTTTTTATTTCTTAATTAAAGTAAGTTATCTTCAATTGACAATAAATAAATATTCATGGGAGGATCAGGATGAATATTACATGTGAATGTTTTTTAAAACAAAATACACATACTGGTATATTTCCAGTGTCTTGGTCTATAGAACAAAGTTTGACTGGTAAAATTTTTAATTATAATTATGATTTATTATTATTATCCAATTTTCAAGGAAAAGAATTTGAATTACTCCGGTATCTGTTTTTGGAAAACTTAATTTTATTTCATTTAAAGGTTTATTTAAAAAATCAAAATATAAAAGAATAGAATGAGAAAGTGTAAAAAACTATATATTATTATTTATTGCTGCATTGACTCGATATATCCTCCAAATATGTACATTATTTTGTTTAAATATAATTTAGTTATTGATTTTATTCATTATTTATAATTATTACTCACCTCAGCACCAAACCAGAGCTGTCCTGCGAGATTTTCTTGAATGACGTCATCGGGAAATTTAACCCGGAAATCTCTGTTAGCTCGCTCATCAGGAATCAATTCATCCATAATGCGTGTACAGATGGTAAGTACCTAAACAAAACAGGAAAAAAAATATATATATAAAAAAATAAGAATGCAAAGTAAACCCAATCATAAATAAAAAGAATCAACTTGCCTTATCTTGACAATGACGTAGATGATTAACCAGTGCTGTGCAACGTTCTGGATCTTTTCGTCCATCAAAGCTATCTAATTCGCTTGCAACTTCATTAAGAGCTTCGTCGGCATAAAAAAATTTTGCCAACAATGATTGATCATCTTTCTGTAAAAAAAATAGTCTATTAATATTATAGTTTAAATAAAAAAAATATTATTATATTTAAATATATTTTATTCTTTTTTTTATAAATATTTATTGATTTCATTTGATCAAAAATAATTTGTTCAAAAAAACAACTTAGTCAATAAAAAAACTATCTAGAAAAATTTATTTTTTCCCTGTATTTAAAAATTTTCTACTTGATACTTATTGACACTGCTTAATATATTCATATTATATAGTAAAATATTATATTTTTTTGACACATTGAGAAAGTTAGAAAGAAGTCAATTCATTATTTAAAATTATGCTTGTTTACAAGATAATTAAATAAATAATAGTTTTGGATTAAAGTTTATAATAAATATTAAATTTCTTATATTATATATATATGAGATAAAACCAATCCTTAGTGCATTTTATTCCATTTATTTATTTTAAACCCATTTTAGGTTGATGGTCCATTACTGGATCAAAAAGTGGCTCACTACTGAAACTTTCGATTTTCAGATGGCCCACTAGTAGAACAAAAAATACGTTTAAAAAAAAACTAAAAAAAAATATTTAAATATAAATTAACCGAATGTTATGTTTTAGTGAAAATTAAAAATAGTTGTACAATATGTTAGCACTTGTTTGTTGTTATTCTCTCTTTTATTACAGAATAATAGTATTTTTTTAATGAAAATTTCTCTTAACATGGTCCACCACTGGTACATTTACCTTATATATTCAATTGGGTAATAATTGGTAAACTACTACTGAAATAAAGGAAAAGGGTTCAAACCTCACTAATTGTAAGTCTTCTTAAAATGAAATAATTGTAATCAGACAGGCGGCAAAATATTAAATTATACTGTTAGAAAAAATTCAAATACCAAGGAGTTGTACTAGATAATCATGCATGAATACAAAATCCAAATGTTTTATTTTACTACCTAGAACAACACCTTTGTAATTTAATATTTTGCCGCCAGTCTGACTACAATTATTTCATTTTAAGAAAACTTACAATTAGTGAGGTTTGAACCCTTTTCCTTAATTTCAGTAGTAGTTTACCAATTATTACCCATTGAATATATCTTACATATATTTTTAAATTCAAAATTAATTTAATCATTTCATTTCATTTATTATTAAAAAAATGTTAAAGAAAATATGAAATAAAACTGAAAACCCGCCCAAAAAACTGGTTTCATTTTCATAAGATGATAACAATTAGAGAAACAGCTAGAAATCTCTAGAATATAAGATGAATATTACAATAAATTAAAAATCTAGGAAGAATTTTTTAGATAATTTTTGTTTTACAATTGAGCTATAATCTTAACCATTTTTACTATCTCGCCAGAGATAGTATTGCGATCACGAAAATTTTCGATGTTGAGATTTTCATGTTTTTATACGTTTTGAAGGTTCCTGAATCATTTTCACTAAGGTTGAGAAAAATGCCTGTGTGTGTGTGTATATGTGTTGTATGTATGTAACCAAGATTACGCAAAAATGATGAAATTTGGTACATGGGCATTATTCAAAATTCGTAGTTTTCTATCAACTTTTGAGAAATGTAGCTCAACCGGAAGAGGGTCATTACCTACAACGTTTTGATTTTTTTTCCTCTAAAGTGACCGTAAAAATAAAGATATATGTTTGATAATTTTTCACATGATTAAAAATTGTATAAAACTGCTATATATAGAATTTCCGCTTGATTGAATCGCTCAAAGTACCAGAATTAATTTTTTAACACTGCAAATCTCACGCGCCAACACGTGACGTGGTGCCATCAACAAAGAGCCAAACATGAGCTAGTTTAATAAATATTATCTAATAATTTTAATTTATAATTTATAATTAATTAAATTTAATTTAAATATAATATATTATGTTATTTAATCTAATTCAAATTGCGAGATAGTCGAGTGGAGACACTCCAGCTTATTCAGACTAAAGTTATATATATAATACATATTAAAGTATATTTTTAATAAAGGTTGGAAACAGCTGATCTAATGTGTAATTATTTATAGTAAAATTATTATTTTAAATTTTAATGTAATTTTATAAACAAATAATGAAAATTATGATTGTATTGAAAGTATCATTGAGTACAATAGATGAATAGATTGTCTATGAATGATACATAGATTAAGTATAGGTATTAACAAGAGAAATTTCTCATTAAAAAGCAATTTAATTTCTTTCTCTCTCTCTCTCTATATATATATTAAATATGTTTTTATAATTATATTCGTGTGTCATTAGAAATACCTTTATAATTTTATATACAATTGCAACAAAGCATAATCTCTAATTATCCTACAGATTGTTACGTTGATTTTTGTGTTAAATAGGCAAAGAAAATACATTAAAAAAGAGTTAAGTATTTAGTAAAATAACTATGGAAATATATCTACTATAAATATTTACTTATAGTCGATAAGTTCAATTAATATAAATTATTTCAATTTTATCATTAAATAAAAAATATTACAATAAAAAGGTTAAATAAAAATATATACACTGTGTGGACAATAACCAAGGTGACTGGTGCTGTATTCCTTTTCACGGCGCTACATCTAAGATATCAAAACATAATTAAATAGGTATACCAACCCTCGATAACCAAAAAAAAATTCAGTTTTCTAGTGTTGATACTTTTTCAGAAATCCAATATTTTCAGATCAACTTTTTCTACCTTGTCACAAAGAAACCATGAATCCTACACTCCAACTTCGCGCCAACATCAAATTCTGTTTCAAGCTTGGAAAAACAGCCACAGAAACATTTGAAATGATTCAAAAAGCACACGGAGAGGAAATAATGAGTCGTAAGAACATTTTCAAATGGTTTGTAAAGTCCGGCTTCAAATGAGTTTTTGATGCTAAAGGCATCATTCATCAAGGGCAGACGGTCAATGGAGAATACTATTTGAAGGTCTTGGATCGTTTGCTGAAGAGAATCGCTCGAATTCGCCCTGAGTATCGAGAGCAAGGCTATGCACGACAACGCTCCTGCGCACAAGTGCCTAATTGTGACCGAGTTTTTGGCGAAAAAAGGCGTTCTTATTGCCCATCCTCCCTATTCCCCTGATCTAGCCCCAGTTGACCTTTGGCTATTCATTAAACTAAAAATGGCCATGAAGGAAGAGCGTTTTTCATCGGTGGAAGAAATCCAGAATTACGTAACCGCGGCCCTAAAGGGGCTCCAAAAGAATGACTTCTATTTATGCTTCAATTCATTTTTCCAAAGATTTGAAAGATGTATCAATGAGGAAGGGATGTATTTTGAATAATCTGAAATAAAATTTATAAATTTGTAACCCGTTTTGTTTTTATGGTCTCAGTCACCTTGGTTATTGTCCACACCGTGTATAATAGTTTGAATCAAATAAAATGTTGATATATTCGAGATAAAAATAAAATATTAAATTAATAGTAGTTAGTATGTATTTTTGTCTAATTTCACTAACTATTTTATTATTAACACATTAGAAAAATTCGGCTATGTTTACTAATTACTTTTAATTATATTCATAATCAAATTAAAGGTAAAACAAATTTATTTATAAAATTCTTTAAAAACTTAAATAATTATTTTTACTAATTATTATTTTAAATTAATTTATTCCAAATTGATTTTTATAACAATAAAAAAAACAATATACTAATTGGAATTAATTTTCATAAGGTAAATTAATTAATTTAAAATGTTCAAACATAATTAATAATAATTATTGTTATTATTTTATAACAAGTGACATAAATTAAGATTTAGACTCTGGAACAGAAAACATACCAACTCATTGAAAAATAAGTTAAGTTGCTTTTCACGATTTATTTAGTTCATAATTGTATCCTATATATGAATTTTGGGAGACAATGAATTTTCTTAACATCTGAGATTTTAAAATTTTTAACATCCAATTAAACAACACTTTAGTTGAAATGCCTTGAAATTTGAAATAGCCCAATTTTTTTCCAGACACAAACCAGTTTTCTCAACATTCGCTGATTTTTGTATAAAATAGACAAAGAAAATACATTAAAAAAGAGTTAGTAAATAAGTAAAAGTAAAATAGTAAATACCTACTATAAATATTTACTTATAGTCGAGTAGTCGAGTAAACAATTGGGAACAATGCTGATTTCTTGCCTACTATTGATATCCAGTGGCGTACTAAGTGAGTAGTAGTAGGCAACATTGTAATTCCAGGCCTATTTTTCAGAAAACAATTTTGCATTTTTTTTAGCGAGCCACGGTCGCATATAGTATGTAGGCCTATTTAATTATCGAATTCGGGTCCTAGACAAGTAATTTTCGGGCCCCCAAAAATTACGGGCCCTAGGAACGTGCCTAGGTTGCCTAGGTGACATTACGATGTTTTCTTTTAGTTAGTAGTTAGTTACCCGGTATTGTATTTAAATTTTTTTATAATATGTTGTTTATTCGAGAATATATATATATATATGCAGTGGCGTAACGTGATCTATTATGTTGGGGGCAGGGGGGTCCGGGGTCTCCCCCGGATGAAACTTTGACAAAATAAATAATTTATTTATTCATAATGTTTAGACTATACTTATTCGTATTTAAAGATGTTTTTTTACTTTTGGGTTCTCAGTTACAAAATTAATCACTTTTAATTTTATTTTTTGCATAATGTTTGGGGGGGGGGGGGCACGTGCCCCCGGCCCGACGCCACTGTATATATAAATCAACCATTAAAAATCTCTTTTGTTTACACTTTTACAAAATTTACCATGTACTTTGTGAAATTCAAATATTTTAATGTTTCATGTTTTCTATAATTTAACATATACACACATTTCCTAAAATATTTTAAAAATTTATAATAGTTAAAATGTTAATTAAATATCTAATTTATAATATTCTTATATTAGTTAAAATATATATTAGTCATTTTTTAATCTGTCCCATTATGGGTTCTGATGTGAAGAGTATATGTCGCTATCTTATCTTATTATCGTAATAAAAGATGGCAAAGTTAAAAATTCAATGTTGGGGTGGAAAGCCGGGCGCCAAATTTTGAGGGGCGCCTATATAAAAATAAAATATTTTATTATATTCATTACTTTTTGCATTTTTACTATTTTTTTTAAAATTGCAGTAAATTTGCATATTCTTTTGTATGAAAGGGCGCCAAATTTTGTTTTTACCGGAGCGTTTAAAACCCAAAGGACCACTTATTTTCAATAAAGTAATTTGGTTAATTTCGTAAAACTACAATAAAACTTAAAAAAAATAAAAATTCAAAAATAATAATTTGACATTAAACATTTGATGTAATTTCAAATTAATTTATACTATTGATAGGTAATTGATGGATAGTAAAATTTAATTATTGTTTCAAAGACCATATCCCAACCATCAGTCCGACAATAAATATTCCATAGATTTCATTAATTTTTCGCTGATAGTTATGTATTTTCTTTAATCAATAAATTAAATTGCATATCATAATGTATTATATTTATTAATTAATAAAATTGTTTATATATATATATATATTTGTATAAAAGAGTCACGGAAGTAAATACTATATATTATATATATTTATCAATATATGACTTTTTATTATTTGATATTTATCATTTAGTATTATTAATTTCCCCATTATTAAAGATTATTTATATAAGTTAACGATAAGACGAACAAATACTTTTTTATCTGTACCTTTTCATATCTTTAAAAAATAATCTTCAACAAACTAACTATTTAATTATCATTGTTTTTAAACCGGTGACGATAGCTTACTTTATGATGAATCATAGTTTCTAAATAACATATTATAGGTATAAAAAAAATGAATTTGCAATCTAAAATTCTCATAATATAATTATTTCAATTATCCTTTGATGATTTTCATCCGAAATTTAATTTTTAAGATATCTAGAGGTTTAAGTGGAGTTAAAAATATTTGAATTAGTAATTTTTATTTAACTTTTCATTTAGCTTGTGGTACCTCCAGATGAATATGTGTGTGAGTATCTAGTGTTATTACATTTCTCTTTAAAAATGTAAATAACAATTAATTTAATTTTAATTATTTATATATATATATATATATATATATATATATATATATATATGTGCGTAATTAATTTATCAGTAAAATATGAAAAAAGATTTTTAATAAATAATAGGTATATTACTTTTTTATATTCTTTGTAGATTGATATATTGGATTTTATAGTTAATATTAAATTAGGAATTCATTTTAATTATGTATATTTATAAAATAAAATATAATTGAAAAAAAGATAAATATTTTTATTTAATTAATTAATTTCTCTAATTAATCATTAATCTAACAATATATTGTAGTTTTTAAAAATAAGCCAAAGAATAAAATGAAAGAAATATTTGAAAATTTCAAAAAAATTCAAATTGTTTACATAAACAATTTTGATAAATTCAATTTAGAAAAGGTTAGAGTATTATATATCACGTTATATATATAATCATTATGTTAGAGGGGTGGTCCGGGGGTCTCCCCCAGAAAAAATTTTGACAAAATAAATTATTTATTTATTGATAACGTTTAGACTATACCTATACGTAATTTAAAGATGTTTTGTTTTAGTTAGGGTTCTCAGTTACAAAACTAATCACTTTTAAATTTATTTTTGCACAATGTTTGGGGGGCACGTGCCACTGTATATTATGAATTGAATAATGAAATCGCATTATTGTACATTGATATATAAAATTATGGTATAATTATAAATAATTGTTGATAATTAAAATAAACAGACAAATAAAGGAATGCTGTAAATCACATTTACTCCGTAAAGATTTTGTTAAATATTTACATTTGAATGCAAACTAAATTAAATGGGTTTGAGTCGCCAGTAGAAAATAACAGCGAATAATGACCCTTCGACGTCATTTGATGCTTAGCATTGATTGTAAAAAAATATCGATATTTGTAGTTCAATTTTTGATTTTATATATTAAATATATAAAATTCACTATAATCAAAATATCATATAGTGAAATAATTTTATAAAGAATAATAATAATGTTTATAAAAAAAAGAAATGATAAGTTTAATAAAATATTGATAAAATATTGAATAAACACAAATTGCGTAATTGATTAAAATAAGAAAATTAATTAAAAAAAAAAGAAAGAAATGAATTATTTTTTATATTGTGTAAATAAATCGATAAATAATTTTTCAAATGCATGTAAAAATTAATTTAGTCAATTATTTTTTCGAAATTTTATATTATAGTCTTTTTTTTTATCAAATGATTCATTTTATCTGAACAATCCTATTATTCATTTAATTTGTTGACAATTTTTTCCTGTATTGAATTGACTAATCTTATAATTTATGTAAAATTTCAGTTTAATAAAACTAAATATATAAATGATGATTGAAAAACAACTAATAGTTATTTTTTAATTATAATTATTTAATTATTATTTTTAAATAATAAAGTGAAATTTTATAAATTGTATTTAATCACAATAAAGGAACTTTAGATTAAAAATAAAATAAATAATTTCTTATCCATTTTGAGTTTGATTGAAATATCAAATAGTAGTTAAAAAAAAAATCACATACAATAATTTTTTCCATTAATATATTAATAAAATTTATTTTTATATTTAATTATATAATTTTTATTAAAATATTTCAAAATTTTAAAATTTTTTTAATATTTTAATTAGTATCTTGATATCATTTTTCCGGAACATATAATAAATAAAAATACATAATTGAAATATATATATATATATATATATATATATATATAAATCATACATAAATAAATATTAGACGCGCGAGCATTTAAGGTCACCGACCGAGTTTGTTTTTAAATTAAGATAATGTGAGATAAATCATTCATTAATATAATATGTATTATTCGTTTAAATGTTGTTCGACGAAATGTAAAATTTTAGAGATATATCAAATGAAATCATTAACAAAATATAAAAGACAAGATCTAAGGTAGTAATATTAAAATCATTTCATAAACAAATATGAAGGAAAGATTAATTATATTGGAAAATATTGATCAAATGATATTAATTTTTTAATTTGCTTTGAATAATATAATACAAGTTTAAGCTGAAACTGTGAAGATTATTTAAATGTTTAAGAAATTTAACAAAAAAGAAAGTAAAAAAAAATATATATTAAACAACAAACAAGAAACGGAAAGGAATTGCTAAATTTGAAATTTTCCTGTTTCGTTAATAAAAAATATAATATATAATTTAAAAAAAAATAAAAAATATTAATAAATAAATAATATTAATTTGTCTAAATTAAATATGAATTTTAATAAAGAAAAGAAAAAAGGAAAATTACATTTTTAAACAGGAACTCATAAAGAATTAATGTATATATAGATATTTCTAATGTGAAAAAATGAAAGTATTTTTCTTATATATCCATGTCGATTTTGAAAAACATTCGTATGTAAATAATGCTTATTTTTAAATGAAATTAATGTAATTTAAATTTTATAGAGAATTAAGTAATATGTATTTTTAGGTTAATAATCATATAATAAAAATAATATAAATATAAAATTTTTTATAAAATAACGTTTTTCCAATGGACTAAAAAGAATAAAATAATTTTTCCATAAACAATTCATCCATAAACTTTGTCAGGCTTATAGAAAAATTATTTTATTCTTTTTAGTCCATTGGAAAAACGTTATTTTATAAAATTTTTTTACATTTATATTATTTTATTCTTTTTAGTGCAATTTTAATTTGATAAATTTATTTAATATAATATAAGAGAAATAGAAAAGATGAAGTTATACGAAAATTTACAAATTGAATAAAAGAAAAAAATATATTAATCTTCTAAAATTGATTTTATGCATTTATGTTAAGAAAAAGTTATTATTGAATAATGTAAGGAGATCTAATCGAGCCAAACGTTGGGCTGCCACTTTGTAAGGAGGACCGTTTCAAGTTGGGGTCACTTTGTAGACGATCCTCTTACGTTGGGTGCCAATTTATAAGGGGATCTAAGTATGGGGCACTTGTAATGACCCACGATGACCGTGAATTGTTAATTATGTTAAGTTAATGATGGGCGCCAACTTTGGATATCCCAAAGTATAAAATAGTGTTGAAAAATTAAGGGAAAAGGGAAAACACAATAATAATGTTCACATTAATTTACTTTAATTAACTAGATAAAAATTAACAAATTAAATATACAAATTTTAAATAGAAAAATAAGAAAATGTAATTCACTATTGTCACTGGAATTAGCAGAAATAATTATCACAGGGGGTGATGATAAGGATTATACACAAATAATTATATCACGGGACGTGATAAGTATAGGTTATATCAGGATGATATCACTTGTTCGACTGTATCACAGGGTGTGATAAAAATGATTATATACAAAATAATTATATCACGGGACGTGATAAATACCAGGTCATATCGGGATGATATCACTAGTTAAACTGTATCACAGGGTGTGATAATAAAAATGATTATATACAAAATAATTATATCACGGGACGTGATAAATACAGGTCATATCAGGATGATATCTCACTAGTTCCACTGTCCATTCTCAACTGTCTAAAAATATTACAACTTGGAGGGATGATTCCTCCCCTTAAGTGAAATATAATATCTATATATATATATTACATTTTAAGAATAATGCGACCAAATAACTTTGTTAATAAAATAGGGGAATAGAAAAACAAAATAAACTAAAAAATAGATAAACAAAATAAAATGTATAATAAAAAAAAATAACTAAGAATATAAATACTTTGTCCGTTACATCCTCCCCCTCTGATTCCGAGGTCTTTTGATTGAGGGATCAGCCCTAGGAACGGGCAATTTTTGGCCTTCCTCGCTTACGTAGAGGAACTACTGGAGTAGAACGCGTGTCGTGGCTTAGACGCAATGCTGATGTATGAGGGGGAACAAGTCCTTGAGTAAATAAATGTTTTTGAGTTTGTGGTGGCTCCATAACTCCTGGTGGGCCCCGATGGGATCTCGGAGACCCCACCAGCTGTCTATATCGGACAGCAGGATCTTCTTTGCTGACTTTGGTACCGTCCATGGTTTCGACAGCCCTTTGCAGCGCATTCAAACAACCGCTTGTGTTTATATGATGTTCAGCGTAAGGAGTTGGCTCTCCCCCTGGTTGAAAGACAGTTTCATGTTCTTTTAATAAATGGGCAAGTTTTATGTTCTGTTCCTCAGTTAGCTGAATAGTGTTTTCAACAACAGTATTATTTTCTTCAGTGGTGCAGAGATTTTCTCGAATAAATTTGTATTTTCTCTTAGGATAATTATGAAAATACCAGCGATTGTTTCGCATATCTAATACTAAACCTGCTTTTCTGAGGAAGTCAAGACCTAATAGTGATCTGTTTCCACTAACATTGGGTAGGAATATCATTTCTATATGTATTATTTGATTTTTGATTTTTACAGGAACTGTAGCTAATAACACGGAATGTATACGCTTTTTCCCGTCAGCTAGAGTTAAGGAAAGTTTTTCTACTTTAAAATGTTCTCCTCGTTGTCTTAAATAGCTGAGAAGACGCTGACCGCCAATAGAGCGAGTGGCCCCGCTGTCAACGCAAATAGAACCAGAAGCTTCATAGATGGAGGCTTCTATTAGAGCGAGTTTAGTATCTCTATCTGTAGTAACGTCACACTGTAAGGCTTGTGCGTTGGTAATTTCCTGCTTTGGATTGCAAGTTGGACACCTTGGTTTGGTGACACCTGGAGTTCCGCAGCCGTAGCAACGAATTATTGAAGAGTCAGTCTCTTCTTTTTGTTTTTCACGAGGTTGTGAGTTTCTAAGGGGTTTCCGATCATAATATTTCGATTTAGGAGGTTCGATAGATTTATTTGAAGTAATTGTTTTTGAAAATGGGGCCCTTAAGTTATCATAGGAGTCGAATTTTTCTGCGAGATCGAGGGGATCTACCAGTGTTTCCCAAGAGTCGAGGAAGTGATCTTTGCATTCGGATGAACACTTTCTCTTCATTTGATCAGCTAGGATCAAATTTTTAAGTTGATCAAAATTTTCAATTTTTAGATCGGATAGCCAGGCTTCTAGATAACCGCGTAGATTGAAGTAAAAATCTTTCCAAGTGTTTTCCGATGTCTTCTTGGAGGTGGAGAAAAGTTTTCTTATTTTATCCGTAGTTAATTTAAATCGGTGAAGTAGGAGCTTCTTAATATGTTGATAGTCTTGGGCGACTTCATTTGGTTCTCTAATTATTAGAGTGGTAATATCTGTGGGTAAGACCGAAATAAGATAAGTGACCCATGCATCCTCAGATATGCCAAGAAAATTCATTTGTCTTTCGAAAAGACGCAGATACGTATTAATATCGTCATCGTTAATTTTAAATAGAGGTAAGAATTTCAATATATCTACTTTCGGTTGAAGTGGGGTTGGTGATTCTACCTGGTTCACTACGGTTTGAATTCGGAGTTTCTCTAGTTCAAATTGTCTTTCCTTCTCCTTTTCTTCTCTTTCATCTTTCTCCCTTTCCCTCTCTCTTTCTTCTTTCTCCCTTTCCCTCTCTCTTTCTTCTTTTTCCTTCCTATCCTCTATGATGGTCATAAGTAATTCCCGTGTAAGGTCTTCATCATAATCAGGCAATGACGTGATGTCATTTTTTATATCGATCCTACGAGAATCTAAATTCATAACTATTCCTAATTCCTGTGCTAAAAGGATAAGATCCTCCTTTTTCCCTTTGCCGAAAAATGACATTTTTAATAGGATAATTAAATTTAATGTTAACCAAAGAGAAAAAAAAATTAATTAATTAATCAAAATTAAAAGTTATTTAGTCGCGTACAATTGAATTATACAATGTTTAATTATAAAATAAGATAATTGTAATATAATTTAAAATATGTAAAAAGTATTTAAATATTTGAAAATATAGTGATATTTTATCAATTTTATTAATTCATTAATTTAAATATAATGTAGTAGAATAAAATTTAAAAATTAAAAAAAAATTACAAATTAAACATATAAATTAATTAATTATAACTAATAATAATATTAATATATTCAAACTATTTTTATTGAATTAGAATTAAATAGATAAATATTCTATTTGTTAGATAAATGTGAAAATTAAAAATAAAAAAAATAATTAACAAGTGTTAAATATATTATTATAATAGACAAGGAGATATGATTTATTTAAATTTAAAGTATAAAAGTAAAAGTTTTAAATTTCTATTTTATTAATTAAATATTAAATTGTACTATAAGTCCGTTGAGATGAAAAAAATGATGATACTGCTCACCAAAGATGAATAATGTACTTTTCTCAGGAGCCGTGGTGTACTAATCGGGCCCCACGTTGGGCGCCACTTTGTAAGGAGATCTAATCGAGCCAAACGTTGGGCTGCCACTTTGTAAGGAGGACCGTTTCAAGTTGGGGTCACTTTGTAGACGATCCTCTTACGTTGGGTGCCAATTTATAAGGGGATCTAAGTATGGGGCACTTGTAATGACCCACGATGACCGTGAATTGTTAATTATGTTAAGTTAATGATGGGCGCCAACTTTGGATATCCCAAAGTATAAAATAGTGTTGAAAAATTAAGGGAAAAGGGAAAACACAATAATAATGTTCACATTAATTTACTTTAATTAACTAGATAAAAATTAACAAATTAAATATACAAATTTTAAATAGAAAAATAAGAAAATGTAATTCACTATTGTCACTGGAATTAGCAGAAATAATTATCACAGGGGGTGATGATAAGGATTATACACAAATAATTATATCACGGGACGTGATAAGTATAGGTTATATCAGGATGATATCACTTGTTCGACTGTATCACAGGGTGTGATAAAAATGATTATATACAAAATAATTATATCACGGGACGTGATAAATACCAGGTCATATCGGGATGATATCACTAGTTAAACTGTATCACAGGGTGTGATAATAAAAATGATTATATACAAAATAATTATATCACGGGACGTGATAAATACAGGTCATATCAGGATGATATCTCACTAGTTCCACTGTCCATTCTCAACTGTCTAAAAATATTACAACTTGGAGGGATGATTCCTCCCCTTAAGTGAAATATAATATCTATATATATATATTACATTTTAAGAATAATGCGACCAAATAACTTTGTTAATAAAATAGGGGAATAGAAAAACAAAATAAACTAAAAAATAGATAAACAAAATAAAATGTATAATAAAAAAAAATAACTAAGAATATAAATACTTTGTCCGTTACAATAATAATTATTATATTATATCTATAAATAAATAATTTTTATTAATATGAGATTATATAAAGGTATATAGGATATTGTTTGTACTCATATTGTCTTCAAAAAAAGGTCAATGCTTTGTTTTGTTTTTTACTCTCGGGACATATAAAAAAAGGATCTGTTCTTTATGCCATTTGAGGGGAAAAACCCCTTCTTCATCGACGCTAGTGCTGATTAATAAGAATTTATCATTAATTTTAATGCTATAAAACATTCTTAATTACATTCAAAATGAAAATTTATCCTGAAATCAATATTTATGCTTCATAATCCGTTGAAAAAAAAATTAATCGGATCAATACAAAAGGAGTTAGTTACTAAAAGTAATAAATCGCTAATTAATTACAATTAATTATAATTCAATTATATTTCTTCTATACTTTCTAGGGATCGATTGAAATATCTATAAAAATTTTCAAAAGTCTATCTCAATTCAAAGATGATGAAAAATCGATTTCAATTTGTCAAAAGAGCGGACAGACAGACAGACAGAGAGACAGGCGCCAAGTGAAGTTGAGAAAAAGGTTATAACAAACAAGAGATTTTTACAATTTTCTATATAAAGTACATAAAAGGATTATATTTTTTTTAAATTCATATAGTAAATATATATTTTGTTAACAAATTAAAGAAATAGAATTTCTTTATTTCTTTATTGTATTTGGGATGTTTTTGAATTCATATTATTGTGTTATTATGTATATATAAAATATATAATACCTAAAATCAACAAAACTAAAAGGTGTCTTCCTGTCTGTTTTATGTGACGTTATTAATCTTAAGATAGAAATTTTGAAAAATGGAAATTAATCAGATTAAACTATTTATAGTATTAAATTAATTTCAAATTTTATTTTATTTTAAATTAGAATGTAGTTTTTTAAACAAAATGCTAATTATTTATTTGATTAAGAATGTTTAATTATTTTTTTTGTAAGTAAGTAAAATTCTCTTCTTTATTTTCTAATTGTAAATAATTTTTGTTTACATTGAATCATAAACAAATATAAGAAATGAGCTGTGGTCAGGCACAGAACCGATAGACATTTGAAATAAATTATTTTCCAAACAACATTATATATATATCTATATAAAGTATTAAAAAAAATATTTTTAAACTTGAATTAAAATGACAATTATATTATCTTGGTTTTATTTTTGGTTTAATTACTCAATTATTATTTACTACTATATTTTAAGTGAAATATTTTGCTACAATGACATTCACCAAAAGTTGAAGAATTCATGCTACTGATGCATTAAGTAAATATACCAAATTTTATCAAAATCCGTTGAGCCGTTCAAGCTATACGGACACACAACGGACAGACGGACAGTTGGACACTTGGACAGACATCATGCTAAAAATACTTTTTTCTGTTAACAAAATTCATGATTCGTGGAGATATGTAAAAAACTCCACATGAGAAATTTGATGTGAAAACAATACCTTCCGTTCCTATCGTCGGTTGATAAAAAAATATAAGAAATATAAGAAATTTTATATTTGTTAAAAGTGATAAAAGCAACAGTGAGTCATCATGTAAAGTCGGAGGACAAGGGATTTTAAATAAATTAAAAGAGTTGAAATAGAAGCGTATCGGAACACATGTCAACAAGTGAACTCCTGTTCTTAATAGAACAATTGGCGTACAACCAGTAAAAGCATTTGACAATTGTTTAACTAATCATTCGCCAATTGTAATATGTTTATTTAATAAACAAAATGTCACAAGGTTATCTATATTCTTATAAATGTCTTACATGGAAATAATATTCAGAATAATGTAAATTTAAAGAAAATAAACAAATATATTATTTTGTCTGATTTTTTCAATTTCTTTGTAATGTTCAATTAAAGTTGTACAGTATTCATCCCTCCTCCCAATTAATATCAAACGATAATTTTTTGAATCAAAGCCCCACCTTTGGTGATTGTATGACAATAATCACATCAGTTAATGGGGAGTATATATTAAGTACATGGTTCATAAGGGTCGTTCAAATAATTTAAAAGAACATAAATTAAAATTAGCTGGAGTGTCTCCACTCGACTATCTCGCAATTTGAATTGGATTAAATAACATAATATATTATATTTAAATTAAATTTAATTAATTATAAATTATAAATAACAAATATTAAACCAGCGCATATTTGGCTTTTTATTGATGGCACCATGGCACGTGTTGGTGCGTGAGATTTGCAGTGTTAAAAAATTAATTCTGGTACTTTCAGCGATTCAATCAAGCTGAAATTCTATATATAGCAGTTTTATACTATTATTAATTATGTGAAAAATTATCAAACATATATCTTTATTTTTACGGTCACTTTAGAGGAAAAAAAATCAAATCGTTGTAGGTAATGACCCTCTTCCGGTTGAGCTACATTTCTCAAAAGTTGATAGAAAACTATGAATTTTGAATAATGTCCATGTACCAAATTTCATCATTCTAGCTCAAACCGTTTTTGCGCAATCTTGCCTACATACATACACACACACATACACCCACACACACACACAGACATTTTTCTCAACCTTAGTGAAAATGATTCAGGAACCTTCAAAACGTATAAAAACATCAAAATCTCAATATCGAAAATTTTCGTGATCGCAATACTATCTCTGGCGAGATAGTAAAAATTAGTCAAAAACATACACCCCTTAATCGTACGTATTAATGCACTTAAAGACAGAAAAGTATGGCCTGTGGATATAGCATAATAGATATGTCGTAATTTGATTTGATTTATATTTATATTTTTTGTATTTAAGGAAGCGCTCGGTCTGATGTAGTTGCCGAGTTCATTTAATTTTACTATTTTAAATTTAGAAAAAACTAATAAACATACTGAAACAATTTCAAATAATTTAAAAGTACGTATTAATTCAATGGAAAAACAGATATGGATATAACATAAATATATTTAATTTTATTTTATTTATAATATTTTGTATTTAAGGAAGCGCTGTCTAGTGTGTAGTTGTTTATTCCCTATTTTAAATTAAGAAAAAACTAATAAAGATGATTTTCCCTGAGGCTAAAACCAATACAGATCGATTTTTCTTTATAAAAATTATCTATGGTGTGAATTTCAAAAAAATCCTTCGAGCGGTTTTATTTTTCAAAAATACAAATATATAAGTATATATACAATTTTTGATAGTATAATTAGAAAAGATATATCTTTTGTATTAAAGCATTTATCAGGGATGAAGGGTCAATAAACTAAAGTGAACCTATTTTTATTAAAATTGTATTAGACATGCTTAGGAAGAATATGATTAAAACAAAAATAAATTTCCTATACAAATTTGGGAATTTGTCCATGGATTGTCCCATTTTTATAATTAATTCTTTATAAACATCAAATGGAGTTTGTTGTTTCTTTAATTTTTTCCGCCATCCGAGGTGTACCGTGACTTTGAGAAAGGTGAAGAGCCTCTGAATTAGCGATTTTGCAAATACTTTATGAGTATGAGAGTTGCCAATGTCTATTTACACTTTCACTCAGTAATTGAATGGGTTGAGAGTATTGAGTATACAATACAAAAAATATTGTCAATATTTAACAACATCCCGGTACTTATTATTATTACAAAATCCCCAATTTTCAAAATAATAATATTTATATATTTTTTCTTAATTTTATTGTATTGATTAAAAAAAAATCAACAATTTAATATAGAAATTTTTATTTTCAAGAGATAATATACGAATAAACTAAACTTGAGGGCGAGGGTTCTATCCTCATCAAATTAACAAAAATTATAATTTATTATTTTAAATTTAATGTGTGTGATAAATTCTAAAATCAATATATATATAAATTTCAATATCAAATTTATTAAACACTGGTTAGCATAATGATATAATCAATTTATTATTCAAAACTGAAACGAATAATTATAATCGTATGTTAGAAATGTATTTATTTAAAGAAAAATGATTTAATATTTCTAACTAATATTTAAAATAAACTATGAATACTTATTTTATAAGAATTATTTTCTTCAATAAATATTGTATTTTATAAAATATTATTTAAGTTTTTTTTTTGTTTTTTTTTACTCAAAGAGAAGTAAAGAAAATGAATTTTATCTAATTCATTATTATTATCAAATAATATATAAATAAAATGGTTATTTTTGTTATATTAGCTTTAAGTAAATAATATGTCTATTTAGTGACATATTTAGAAACAAATATCATATGAAATGGCTACAAATATAGTCAGTCTAACTTTAGGACAAGGGATCGAACCTCGACAAGATCAATAAATAAAATATTATTATAAATAATTCTGTTAAAATGTGTTTAAATTATAATAATCAAATAAAAAAATATGAATAAATTTATTTTTAAATAAATATATATTTTATACATAAAATAAGAAAGAAATTATCGATAAGGGGCGGCTAGCCAGGCAAGGCCATCGAATCAAAAATAGATTATAATCTTTATTTTAGAGAAAACATCCAATAGCATTACTTATTAATATAATAAAATGTAAAATATTTTTTTTTTAAATCTAATTAAATGATTAAATTAAACTTAAATTCTTTGTAATTATTTAAAAGAAACATAAAAATAAATTTGATGCTTTTATTTAATTTTTTACACATCTCAGAAGAACTTAAAGAAAAATAGCAAATATATTTTTTCAAATTATTATTTTAATTAATTAAAATAATTATTCATTTGTCCTAAAATGAAAACTAAACAAATGAAGATAGTTTTTTGAGTATATATATATAAAGGGTGTGGCACCGTCTTGTTGAAACCACATATTTATTGTTGAAACCACATATTTATTGTTGAAACCACATATTTATGTGGTTTCAACAAGACGGTGCCACATGCCATACAGCCCGTGAAACACTTCAATTACTGCATGAGACATTTCCAGGTCGTGTACTCTCTCGTTTCGGTGATCAGAATTGGCCCCCTAGATCGTGTGATTTAACACCATTAGATTTCTTTTTATGGGGATATCTAAAATCACAGGTCTACGTCAATAAGCCCACAACTACGCGTGCATTAAAGGAGGAGATTCAACGTTGCATCAACGAAATTCAGCCACATTTATGCAGAACGGTCATGGAAAATTTCGACAAACGAGTGCGTATGTGTATGCAAAGCCGCGGAGGCCATTTGCCCAATGTGTTATTCCATAAATAACCCTATCCTATGTACTTTATGAATCATTAAAAAAATTACAATCAAAAGACTAAAAACTGTGTTTTCTATTTAATTCAAATCTTGCGTTAATTTTGGGACACCCTTTATATGCCCATAATTATGAAAGTGGTCTAAGTCATAAATTTCTTGTTTCGAAATATCTAATGATTTGCATTTGAATAAATTAAAAAAATATTTTTATATTATGTGACATGTTAAGTTATAATTTTCATAGTTTTGATTAATGGAAATTTATTATGTATATAAAATTTTATGTGAATTTCATTTGAAAATGTTTTGAAAGCTTGACTTGACTTAGACCTCTTTTATAATAATGGGCACATATATGATTTTGAGGCGTAGTCAATGACATTAGGGGATGATAATAAATTCAGGGTATTTGATTACTCGTATAGAATTCTAGATCAATCAAGGATAAATTCAATGGTAATAGCGGAGAAGGCATAATAATTGCATGATGTCAATGCATATCTAAATATAGTATAAAATATAATATTTATGAGGTTAAGATGTGTGGTATATGTGGTTAGTATGGGTATGGAAAGCTAACGAGAAATTTATTGTGGGGAATTGGGAGAGAATAAGTTGAGAGAAGGTAACTCAGTGACATTTAGAAGAAAGTGTGCGCTCAAGCAATTCAGAGTTCAATACTACCACGGATTCTTTCTTTGAACACACACAAATTTTATAAATAAAAAATTATATTTTTATATATGAGCAAGAATAATAGAAGGCATAGAAAAAAAACTTTTTCAACCAATATCTCCTCTCCTAGTCCAATATGTATATACCTATTTACTTATCATCAAAAAACTACAATCTATTTCATTTTTATTAAAATGAATGATAAATCAAGATAATTTGTTTTAGAGGTGATTTAGAATCTTTATGATCGAATAATAAAGAGCAAGATCTAGAAATCTAGGAAATTTTTTTTTCATTATCTATATATTATTTATTTAATGTTTATAAAGTAATATTACAATATGTACTGACATTTCAAATAAATAAAATGTTTACTTTTTTATTATGCCAATTGACGGCAAAAATAGCAATATTAGAAATCAGTAAAAATTGCAATAGTGATCCGCCTTCATTTTTCCGCCAATCTATTTAATATGAAATTTTCTTTTAAAATTATACATTATAATATTATATATATATACCTATATATATTAATGAAAAATATTATAATATTAGAGATAAGTTCATAGAAAATTAAGATAAAGATAAAAATCAATTTGGTTTTAAAGATAAATTTCTAATCAATGTTAAAAATCTTCATTTTATCCTATTAAATAAATATAAACGCATAAAAATAAATAAATAGAAATAAAAAAATATTGGGGACAAACCTAATTAGTTTTTTATTTTCCTCAATCGAGTAATGGAGGTTACCAGGTGAACGAGGGAAGGTATTCTAGTAGTGAAGTGCGCGGGAGGAAATCAAGTTGGCCAGGCAGAATGAGTTCAACAAAAACGCTTGCATTCGAAACCATGGTTTTCGATTTCAACTCAATTTCACTTGAATATATATTCAACTATATAAGTGAGTGAAGCGTTAACATCTCCAATTTAAATATTTATTAAAATAAAAAAAACAAAAATAAAAAATATGATTATAATTTCTTCATAATTAATATTTAATAATTGACAAGTGTTTAAAAAAAAATTAAATACCTGTTCAATGTAAATTATCGATAAATAATTTGAGTAATCAAGAAAAAGTATAAAATTACACAATTAATCATACCTCTGTTATTCATTATTTTTTTCATTTTTTTACTTCCTATTTAATAACATTAAATCAAACAAATAAAAGTAATTACAATTAATTCTATGTAATTGTATTTATTTATTTATTTATAATTTATTTTAATAGTAAATATTAAATTGAAAAATTGTAAAATTTAGGCCAACGGATCTATCGTCCAAAGTTAATGAATGGAACCTTGACGATTTAATGTTCTCTGAAATGAATCAAACTTATAAAAACAATCCTCGTCAAAACAAATGATAAACTTAGAAATTATTCAAATTATTAATAAGAAAGAATAACAGGATAAGATAAAAATTATAGTTATATATATTACTTGAATCCAATGCTTAGCGAAATTAACATTAAATAAATAAATACCTAAACCATATTATTAAATAAAATTATATAAATGTGAAATTTTAAAATTTGCAATCTCTACGTTACTAAAATGGTATTAGTATGTATTATTATTATTATTATTATATAAATAAATAATAGAGCAATATAACAAAAATAACATTATTAATAGTAAATAATTATAAATAAAAAAAACAATTAGCATTACTATCTCGCTAGAAACTTTTCAATGTCGAGATTTTGATGTTTTTATACGTTTTGAAGGCCCCTGAGTCATTTTCACTAAGGTTGAAAAAAATGCCTGTGTGTATGTGTGTTATGTATACAAGATTACGCAAAAACGGTTTGAGTTAGAATCATGAAATTTCGTATACGGGCATTATTCAAAATTCATAGTTTTCTATCAACTTTTGAGAAATGTAGCTCAACTGGAAGAGGGTCATTACCTACAACGTTTTGATTTATTTTCCTCTAAAGTGACCGTAAAAATAAAGATATATGTTTGATAGTTTTTAAAAATTGTATAAAACTGCTATATAAAAAATTTCAGCTTGATTGAATCGCCGAAAGTACCGGAATTAATTTTTTAACACGTTGACTGGCAATCGCGCGCCATCACGTGACGTGGTGCCATCAACAAAGAGCCAAACACGCGCTGGTTTCATGAACATTATTTATTAATTTTAATTTATAATTTAATTAATTAAATTTATTTTAAATATAATTTATGTTAATTATTTAATTAATTGAATTTAAATTGCGAGATAGTCGAGTGGAGACACATTTTTTTT